>OZ012687.1:25310780-25505780 GCA_963942565.1 Maea johnstoni
CCCCAAATTTCCTTTTTATGAGGCTTTGCAGGCCCCTGACTCAATAACTACAATTAAGCTCAGCTATATGATACAACAGGGTTTTATGACAAGATTTTATCTACTAGGGCGTGGGCTGATCACAATTAAAGCTCATTTGCGCTGAAGCCTGCAATGCACCCTGGTTAAGCCTGCAGCGGTCAGCCTCCAAGGGTGATTACCTGTTTGATAACTAGGTTACCTGTTTAATGATTCTGGACACTTGTAGGAGCTCTTGCTAATTGGGTTTGCCTAACTCAATTGTGTGGAGACAAACTAATTGTTGTCTAAATTCCCCCTGACTTCCGACCTAAGTATTTACTACTAGAACATGACCTTACCATTATCCGGGTGTTTGGCTTAAACTATGATAGGATCTCAGTCGACAAGTAATATTACACAGTATTTGTTTATATCTGTATATTAAATATATAATATATATACTATATATAATATATTATATATATATATATATATATATATATATATATATATATATATATGCTTATATCTGTATATAATTTTGATCATGTCTCATATACATATACTTACATATGAGAGAGAGAGAGAGAGAGAGAGAGAGAGAGAGAGAGAGAGAGAGAGAGAGAGAGAGAGAGAGAGAGAGAGAGAGAGAGAGAGAGGGAGGGAGGGAGGGAGGGAGAGAGAGGAGAGAGAGAGAGAGAGAGAGAGAGAGAGAGAGAGAGATGAGAGAGAGAGAGAGAGAGAGAGTGAGAGAGAGAGAGAGAAGAGAGAGAGAGAGAGAGAGGAGAGAGAGAGAGAGAGAGAGAGAGAGGAGAGGAGAGGAGAGAGAGAGAGAGAGAGAGAGAGAGAGAGAGAGAGAGAGAGAGAGAGAGAGAGAGAGAGAGAGAGAGAGATGTATATATGATTGGAGGTTCTTAATCAAGTGTAGATGATGAGATTTCTTTCATACATGGTGGACACAGTCTTAGCAAGTTCCCGACATGATCTATCCATCTTGTCATATATTCACTTGGCTTATGAATATTACTCGAATATGGATCTGAACACCCTGCAGTACCCTTAATGGGAATGCTTCTTGATGTCTTTTTTGTCCAAGGTTTATCTAACTATGGTAAAAGGCATGATATTTACTACAATGTATTGCCTTGTTAAAAATTCTAGGATGAGAAAGGGCATGGATTCATAGCATGGTTCTATTCTATTCCCTAAAAAAATTCTTGGAAAAGTTTTCTGCTAGATATTTATTAAATTTCCAAATATCCTGGGTTCCTTCTCTTTCTGATTTTCTTCAGTTTTCATCCACGGCCAGGTAGAATGTATAGATTGTGCACAAACTCCAGTAGAATTATGATATATATTCCAGCAAGCCCTGTATGCAGCGGCTGCCTGCGCTAGGCTTGCATTAATTATCGTCAAGATCATCTGCCGGCATTACATGCAGTAAATGCCCACTTAAGGATATTTACAATGGTGATGTAGTGCTATGCCACAAATCATGCCTAATGTGAGTGGAGAAATATGATCTCGGAGGAGTCATAAAGCCACTGCTAATGTATGCCACACCACGAATCATGCCCTAAGAGTGCATATCTGACTAGGCTTGCTCTGCTTTTTACTTTTTACTAACACGATCAAGGACCAGCATTATTTAACCCTAGGGATAAGCGCCTTTAAAATGTTCACAGTATGATACTATGCTATTTTTAACGATACTGCCTGCCTCTCTGGGACTTAATTTTGTTAAATTAAGCACCGTGAGCTTTAAAAGAATTGCCAATGAATAGTGAAATACCTTTGTGCAGTGGTCCAGGTAGAAATTAAGTCTATTTTCAATATATTTGAAATTTTAACGATACTATATGATACATGATTTTTTTGATACGATACTTTTTCCCCATTGAATATCAATATTTGTATTGTATCAAGTATTGGTACCAATCCCTATTTAATTCATTTATACTCGTTATGCCAAAAAATAGCCAGACTATTTGGGTGATATCTCTCTGAAGAGAACATCTAAATGCTTATAAGGAAAAACAGCAATTAGAACAAAACCAACCACTGTCCATGTATTTAGTAAATTCCTGTTTTATTCCTAACTATAATTCCTCAAGTACAGCAGCATCTAGAGAGAGTATGGGATGCTTATTATCATTATCATTTAAGAAAGTATAAACTTGTTTATTTACTATAAAATGTGATATACTGCCAAAGAGAAGAACCATTGGCAAATAATTTACACTATGATAATCTCATATGGCTCTTGCCCATTCTAGTATAACCTAAGCTTTTTGATATATTCTAGTGTTACCATAGGTTAATTACATAAGGTAAAGGGCCTTAGAAATATGGCTCTTGCCCATTCTAGTATAACCTAAGCTTTTTGATCTATTCTAGTGTTACCATAGGTTAATTACATTAGGTAAAGGGCCTTAGAAATGGAAAAAATAGGCCAATATTTGCAATTGCTAAACTTTCCCAAAATGATCTTTTTTTACAAGGGAGGGTTGCGTACTTAAACATGGATGTTTTTAAAAACCAATCTATTCCACTATCTCGATTCTGCGTAACAAAACAAGGGGATAAACTTGTTCTTTAGAAAGGAATGGGGAAGTAAAAAACTTGATAAGAGAAGTGTGTCATTCAAGATAAGGTAGATGATAAGATCTCTAGTGGTTTCCTTGTACAGATAACCTTTAGATTATGTTGTTTAGATAAGTAAGATAAGAATATCCTATCCAAAATGATATCCCAAACATGACAGGTGAAACGTCTATTGAGTTTCATATGAGTCAATCATATTGATAGTATTGTAAATGGCTTAACCCTTGTGCTGCTGGTGTCTAATTTGGTCAATAGAAAATGATGCGAAAAAAGCTGAAAATATCTAAAAACCCTCAGGCTGGCAAATTGGTACTTATCTAAGAGTACTCAGAGAGAGCTATATCCATTCACCTAGAACATGGTGAGCTCTAATTCTTATCAGCGTCTAACATTACATATGGGTACAATTTTAAAAACTTCCTACCTATGTTTTCCTCCTTCAAAATAAAACCTTAGTAGATTTCAAGTACATTCAGTAAACCCATAGTGTTGGTAAAAGACACTGAATTTATAATTCAAAACAATAATTTATGGTGCTGATTCAATCAAGAATAAAGTATGAGGTCATGAATGATGAAGAACTTGAATTATGACATCTTCAAAGAGATTTACCTAATCCAGATCAGAAATTAAATAATCAGAATTCTATAATGGAATCAGAGAGCAAAAACAAGGCAATCAAAGTGGCAATGAAAACCTTTCTAAATCATATAAACCAATAACAAACCAATAACATGGTCATTAAATCCTTGATAATTTACAAGAAGTAATCTTGAAGTAATCAAGAAGTAACGTCCCTAATAAAGCATGTAGCATGTCTACCCTTATACTGCTGGTGGCTAATTTGGCCAATATAAAATGGTACTATACATGTATATACATGGGTACTAATCTAAGAGAACTCAGAGGAAGCTATCTAGAGAATGCCAACATGACAGGGTTTAGATGGTTTTCAAAAATATTTGCATCCTTGTGCTTTGAACGAAAGTAGCTTTAGCATTGGAAGGGTTAAAGAGGATTCTGATTAGGTATTTGAGGTAGGTACATCATATATTCAATTGTCTACAAAATTATCTCTCTAAGGAACAACCTTTGGTTGGTAATCATGAGCTCACATCACCATGCCACGCTGTAGAGAATTTGGAGCACTTGGATAAAACTCATATGGGTTCTTTTAACGCTCACAGCACAGCCAAAAGCAGCCTGACGATTTGATGAAATCTTTCAAGAAATAGTAAAGTTGGGAAATATTTGAAGGAAAAATGTTGATAAGAACACTACCAAGAACTCTCCTTTAAATACTTTGTAAACTCATCTTTAATTTACAAACTTATTTTTGAAAATATTAGAGAGCAAAATAACAATTTCTAAAGAAACACATAAGCATTGATGGGTTAAATATTTCGATTGAATGCAATCGGCTAGAGAATTCAAATCTTCAGTCAGGCAATATAAAGATACATCCTCCTCAGTGTAGTCTTGTTTGGGATTACTATCAACAAATGATGAATAAAATGGGCTGCAGCAATAAATTCATTTCGTTTTCTAGTATTACAATTTTCTTGGTCAAACCCTGCTCCTAAAAACTTTTAGAGGCACTTCAGGAAATGAGCAAGTTTTAATACCTCAGCAACATTCCTATCAGTTGAATCGATGCTTCAAATATTTCACAGATGCAACACATTTCAAACCTTGTTTTTTTGTTTTGTTTTTTAAGTTTATGACTGTCAGAATATCAGCTCATTGAGCGCCAGTGAAGTTCACTTATCAGTCAATAAATCACTTTAAGGGTCAAGAGGTTTGACCTCCACAACGGCTTGCATAACGAAAAACTATGATGAATACATTGATGGTGTTACTAAACCTGTGACTGAAAATCACAATCATGATGATGGCATTTTTTCCAGGAATGAATTTTTCTTTAGGCAAACAATCTCCCTGGGTGTAGACAGTTTTTAAGATATCTTGCAGACAAGTCTGGATGTTGATGTCGACGGGAACTGTACCAAAAACAATGTCTCCCCTAATTTTTCATCAGAAATGAACCTGTTATTCTCCTTCAGATAGTTTGCCAATATAGCACATTCATATCACATTATGACAGGAGACAAGATAGGAACGCTTTGACAAATGAGGTTCTTCACAAACCTGATAAATGACTTGTGTTATTAATTACCCCTAATCATGTAATTTACTTCAAAAACACCAGAGGAATGTCTTAGATGGGTAAATGATGGTTGAATTGTGATACACTTCAGGCATGTATATTACAGGAAAATATCCAGACTGAACGTCATCTCGATATATTCTTATACAACCTAAGATCCACCACTTGAGAAACCCTATAAATTCCAACTAATCAATTACAGAATATCGATTCAATTATGATTGAAACACGAATATCACAAACCAAGATTTAATAAAGTCAAGAGAAGATAGATTTTGGAGTGATAAGTGGGAAAATGATAGCTACATGTATTGTACACCCAGCTGAGATAGGGGGGGGGGGGGGGGGGGGATAGATTTTAGAATGATACAAGTAAGTGGGAAAATGATGGCTATTGTACATTCAGCTGCAGTGGGAACGCATGCAACAGATCATGATTGATTACCGATGGGCTGTGCTGAATAAAGTATAAAGCACTCTTAAAGACTGCTATTATAACTCCTTCAGGTTCCCCTTGCTTCATCTACAGAAAACAGGGAAATCCTGACAGCAGTAATAAATGTTAAATTTAAATACAGCTGGATACTAACAGTTATCGAACTGCAGGTGTGACTCATAAATGGTCATTTACTTGAAAATGTCTCCCAGACATTTAATGATTAATATTATCCTCATAATTGGTAGTTTTACCACATAGGCTAGTATTAAGTTAAAAAATCCACTACTATCAAACCAAAAAAGAAAAGATTCACATTAGATCTTAAACCACAATAAATTGGGACTAAATGTGACTTATGTTATTTCATTTAGTGAGCTTCGAATATGAACGATTAATGTGTTTTTTTTATATGATTTCAAAATCACTGAAAGAATCGATCATTAGTTGATGGAATGGAAATATTCCTTTGCTTTCAAGTATTCCCCAACCACCATATTGAGCGAAACACTCGTTCCGAATGTGTACATGAACATTGATACAGTACAGATTTGCTCACCTCTTCCCATTAATAAAGGCAAAGGCATGTGCCTCCATTCAGATGAGGATTAGAGAGAGGGAATAATTGATAAACAAGATAAATCTGCCATTTGCTCGTATCACGTTGTTGACACGCCAATATACTTGAATTATGCGGAGAGTAGGCGGAGTCGTTACCTGAATGGCTTTTAGCTGCTGGCCATGCCCCTGAGGCTGATGAGGAGGTAAAACAGGTCTGGAATGGCCAAAGGCAGGAAGGAATGGGTTTTTACACCGCATTCAATTGCTTTAAGGTCCTATCGCAATGAGACAGAAACTCCGGAGAGAAATTCTCTTCACAATTAGTTCCAAAGGGTCTTTTTGTTGCAGAAGGACCATGGACAGCCCTCCACAACGTCACACTTTTTTTACGTCTCTTTCAATAGCTTAGGTCGTATTGCCAATGAGACAGAAACCCGGAACCGGGAAGAAATTCCCTTCTCTTCATGAATAGTTCTAAGGGTTCTTTTCAGTTGCAGGAGTACCATTGACAGCCCTCCACAACACCGCACATTTTTATAGTTGCCAGGCCAACCCGCTGATGAGGATCCAGCGAAGACTCAAACCTACTAACTGCCATATGAGACACACAACTCTAATCATTAGCACACTTCTAGTTTCTACTTTATACAGTGTAAAATAGGTGGACATTTTTCTAGTGAATATATGAAAGCCTTTAAATTTAAATTGACAGAACAAAGAAAAGATAACTAGAAGATTCTAGAAGTAGACCATTTGTTAGTATTTATTTTTTTCAAATTGCACCTGCTACCTTGAGGCAGTATCATTAAGATATTGTATTGTAACATATATATCAATATTGAGTGGTAACACAAGAATCTTACTGAAGGTGGCATTCCCTAATGCTCGCAGAACAGAGCTGATAATTAGACCCCATTGCTATTCCAAGGCTGGTATATTGCTGCATTAACCCCCCCCCCCCCCCCCCCCCCCCCCCCCCCTCTCCTTGCTATTACAAGGCTGGTATATTGGTGCATTAACCCCCCCCCCCCTCCCCTTGCTATTCCAAGGCTGGTATATTGGTGCATTAACACCCCCCCTCCCCTTGCTATTCCAAGGCTGGTATATTGGTGCATTAACACCCCCCCCCCCCCCCCCTTGCTATTCCAAGGCTGGTATATTGGTGCATTAACCCCCTCCCCCCTCCCCTTGCTATTCCAAGGCTGGTATATTGCTGCATTAACCCCCTCTCCTTGCTGTTCCAAGGCTGGTATATTGTTGCATTAACCCCCCCCCCCCTCCCCTTGCTATTCCAAGGCTGGTTTATTGGTGCATTAACCCCCTCTCATTGCTATTACAAGGCTGGTATATTGGTGCATAACCCCCCCCCCCCCCCCCCCCCCCCCCTCCCCTTGCTATTCCAAGGCTCGTATATTGCTGCATTAACCCCCCCCCCCTCCCCTTACTATTCCAAGGCTGTAAATGGCATGAGATTATGATACCTGAAGGAGATGGTTAGCATCTAGCCGCTCCTATCACTGGGAGATCACACCACGCTCCTACTTCAATTCCACAGCCATTACCCCTGAGCAGATTGAGGTCAGCCACCAAATATGGTTCTGATGAGAGTAATTTTCCAGCAAAATCTTTCCATTTTCATAAGTCCCATGCCTTCCCTTCCTCTTGCCATTTCTCTTAAGGAAAGTAATACCACACATATTGAGGAGCTTGCTGTGACCTTCAAGAAATCCGTCTTCCATACAGTTGACATTCCCTGGCAGCTTTGCTAATGAAGAGACCATATCCCATTACCAGTTGCAGATTCACCGCAATTTAGACTTCAAAAGACAACTAACTCTATTGGCGGCAGTTAATCACAAGCAGAGCCAGGCAGGGGTGAAGGTGTGCCAGTCTCTATAAGCAGGTAGCTTGGCTGCTGGCTGTTGTCTGAACTAGGCAGAATAGTCCCTGAATAATTCACATTCACTTCAGAGTTGAGTAACCAGTGTAGTACCAGGAAAGGCCAATAGATGGCACCATATGGTCCATTGTTATACTCTGGAGTGCTGTGGTGGCGCCGCCAAGTGAGAGAAATGAATAAACCTGACTACCAGAGGTACTAGCTACAGCACGGTTCATGAAATTGATTTTACAAAATATTTTCAGGGAAAAATGTTGGTAGTAATTTGATAAACATTCTATCCTTCAAATATTTTCCATAATGGGCTTTTGCTTGAAAGAGTTCATCAAAATTGTCAGACTGCTTTTGGCGGCTGTGAGCCTCAATGGGATGACTACCATATTCTAACCCTTCCAACACTTTCCTCCAATAGCAAAAGGATGCAAAGATATTTTTTGGAAGCCATCATAACCTTGTCATGTAGGCACTCTCAGATGAGTACCCTTATGCCAGGGTTTTAGTCATTCTTCAGCTTTTTTTCATCATTTTGTATTAGCAAAGTTAGCAACTGGCAGCATAACAGTTAAGCTGCATACTTCCCTTCCCAGCGAGGACAGTGGCACATGAGAAGATGCTCTGAAGGAAAAATTACTTTGGTGTCACTTCCTGACAATAGGATATAATCTTTCACATCCTTATGCCAGTTCTGTAACTAGATCTGTGTGGCTTCTCCACATGCTGATAGAATAACCCTCTTGTCTCATTGCCATCATGCTTACACCCACCCCCACTCATATATCATTACTCAGTACTCATACCTAAAAAGAAAATGTTGTTTGCTTACTGTAACCCTACCCTAACAAGTTTTTACTCAGGAAAATCCCTACCCTAAATTTTTTCTGCCCTACCAACTCCCAATCAACATAAAATATACATAAAACACACATTTTTGAACAAAAAAATAATCAAAAAAATTATTTTACCAAACTACCTATCCTATTTTTTTCGGACCATAACAGGAAACAAACAATTGTTTCTCTAGGCCTCATATAGTTGCATTGCTTGGATCAGTGCCACTACAAACAGACGAGAGTTGTTTTGATGTACTTCCTTCATCATGAGATTTTTTTTCATTTGCCATTATTTATCATTTACAGTCAAACCTCTATTAAGCAACTGCTCAAGGGAAATGTGAAAAGTGGTCTCTTAAAGAGGTGGTCTCTTATGAAAGGGTTGGGGGTCAGAGTGAGGTTATGAAAAAACAAAGAATTTCTAACAATGACCAGGTATTGGAGTTGTTATGTTTAGCTGCGTTTGTTGAAATTCCTTCATTGGCCGTTTAATGAATGGCCATAAGATTTATATAGGGAAAAGATTTCATGGTCGTTGGTCGCATCAAGCAAGTGGTTGTTTAATCAAGGTAAAATATACAGGGAATATCCTAGGGGGGATCTAAAAGTGGTCGTTCACAGCAAGTGGTCATTTAAAAGAAGTGGTCATTTGTACAAGTTTGATTGCATTGTGATTCAGCAGATCATAGCTAAAATGAAAAAGAATTTACATAATGCCAATATAGCTTTTTATACTTTGTATCAAAATGAATACCTTTTTGATGTTATAGAGGTGAACATATGGAAATGACAGTATTTAAATACAGTTATTGATACACTTATTGCTTTTCTAAGTTATATATATCTAATGCAGGTTTTTTTTGTTGTTGAGATATCAATGGGATGAAGCAACTGCTATTGAACTAATGAGAATGGTGATTGAATGCATTTTACTTTCAAATTATTTTTCTATTAGATTTGACTGTGTCAAAGTACGGTACCTAAAACATTCCTGGTGAAAAATTACCATGAGAGTAGGTGTATTGGTTAAGAAGTACTACACAGGAAGATCGCTAAATGATGTACATAACTAGTAAGTATCTGTACAATGGCATGGTGATATCAAGGTTACCATCCATACAGGTATGTTGGTAAATAAATACCTTACCAGTACTTAGGTAAAGAATGTACCAATTTGAAAAGGCATTTAGGTAAGTAACCTTTAGTGTATGCATTTTTGTGAATAAACTACCATGAGAAAAGTTACATTCACTAGGCAACCTAGACTGCCTTAATGCACAGGTAGGAATATATGGTATATGGTTATACATAGATGCCTGGTATGCAATTAGGTTCCACTAAGAGTTGCGTGTGCGCGTGCTTGAATACCGATTTGGCGCTAGCCTCCTCCATTGTGCCCACAGCATCAGATAATTGGCCCTCCCTGAAGAAAAAGATAATTACACCTCCCCTGGCTGCCGTCTCCCCAGTAATGATGCTAGTTGAATGGAACTGACATTTCCATATGGACAAATCTAACCCGTGGGCTCTTGGCAAGAGCCGTAGAAATAGTCAAGACCCGCCTCCTCCTTCTCCACCTTTCTGTCCAGGCCTTCTGCCACCTGAAAGCCCTATTCAGATCCTGCATGTAATTTCACTTGATTAGGAACTTTAATTGAATCCACTCCCATGATGCAAATCTCACTCTACTCCCACTCAAAGGTTCTGGAGCAATCTATCTGTATTCCATGAAGCATTTCAATCATGGAGATATTACCTGTGATTGCATAAATTAGAAGATTGGAAGCAATCAGTATGCAAATCAGGTCATAAAAGAATCGGCGTTTCTGGAATATTAATGTAAATATATTTTGGTTGAAATCTAAATGAAATTTAGGAATTTTCAAAAACTGTTCGCCATAGGCTTTCCATGATAAATCAAATTTTGTGAAAATAATTATAGAAACCTAATTTTTTGAGTCAAAATGTATCAGAACTTGATAATTCCTCTAGTGGATCAAAGATCGATCCACTTACAACAAATGGAAAATTTAAGGATATTTGAACTTTCAAAGCCTTCAAACTTTAGAAATAGGAATTTTGCAATCTTTGATAAAAATGCAAAATACATATGCCCAGATTGAATATTTCTGAATAAATATTGCTAGAAAATCATGTAATACATGTCTATAATAAACCATCAGAGTGAAATTTTAAAATATATAATTTCATAGAAAAATAACAATATTGCTTTACTTACCCTTTTCTCAAACATAGCATCAATGACTTCCTGCATTTGCTCCTGGAATAGAAAAAGTAAATCAATTTAAGTACCAAGTACAAGAAGACTGAAGAAATCAGTTGTGTATATGTTTATAAAAGACATCTGAAAAGTTGCCTAGCTTTTAATATGAATCTGCGCTAGCTTGAATTGATCCTATTAATCATTTTTCATGCTGATTGATTCAAGAATGGCAGAATACATCATCAGATATCACAGCATTGTATCAGCTTCTATAATGGTGTATATTTTGTCAAATATTTAATATTTCAATGTAATTCATACCAGTATGAAAAGTGTATTACAGTTGAGTAATTATTCCAACAACACCACTTCAGATAAGAGAAAGATTATCAAAATCTCCTTCACTAAAATAACTGGGGTTGGGTAGATGCACCCTTTGATGCCGCACAAATCGTTCATGACAAAACACATGACTGTACATAGTTGGAGGAGATCCAAACATTGGCTAAATAATTCTTGCATATTTAATGGGTAATAGATGGGTATGCATGTATGCTAACATTATCACAGCAAGGAAAAATAGGACCTGTAAAATATTGATCTAAAGTCATAGTAAAAACATTTATTCTTGAAATACATAAAAGCACACACACAAACCAACACACACACACACATACACACACAAACACACACACACAACACAAACGCACACACAAGGAAAACTGCTAGTATGATTTGAATGTGTACAGAATAAAACACTGATCAAGATAGTGTATTCCAGCATATTAAACACACAGCTGCCTGTGATCTGTGCTATTATCATAATTACTTCCATCATTGCCTATGTCCTGTCCGTATCTATTAGCACTAAACCATGAAGCCCTCGATGCTATGAGTCCCCTTCCACAACATGAACATGGCTCTTCGCCTGGCTGATGATAAGCCAGGTTCTCAGGCTGAGTTAGAAACATACAATGCCACTACTATATACTAAATGGTACCCAAGAAGGTATAGATGTCTCTATCAGACCACAGATGGCAGCACAGTTCCCACAGGTTTCGATAAGAAACTCAAATCTCTAGTGTCTCCCCCTTGAGGATTTATTCAGTCGTAAACCCTACCCTAGAGAATTTAAATCAGGGTAGATCACTGAGACTCCAATGCTAAGCCCATTTTCATCCAAAGAACAAGGACACAAAGATTTTTGAAAACCATCTAGACCCTGCCATGTTGGTATCCATTGAAAAGCTCTCCCTGAGCACTCTCAGATGAGTACCCATGTGCTAGGGTTTCAGTAATTTTGAAGGTTTTTTTTGCATCATTTTTTGTTGGCCAAATTAGCTACCAGCAGCATAAGGGTTTAACATGGAATTGTAGCAAGTCTAGTTGGCTGGTGGCTCCGATAGTAGTGAGGGACTGAGAGAGAGGGGGGGGGGGGGGGGGGCTGGCTGGCTGAGCTCAGTGTAACGGTGCTTGATGATAGGCTTACTATGGAAGGGTCATAGTCACCGTCATATTTCAGACGTTATATGATATTAATACCCGTGAGTGAGCCAGGCAGTCTGTAGCGTGCAGGCAGGGTGAGACGTAATGTTCCTGTCGCCCTGCCAGGCAGTGCCAGGCAGAGTCAACAGCTTGTTTTACTGTCAGCACTACTCCGCACAGTGTACAAGGTTGTCAGTACTGGTGCTAACAGAGCAGGATCACACTTGAAATCGATGTAAGACTCAGAAACAGTTTCTGTTAACTCACCATGGCACAGCCCCAAAGCAAGTTAAGAATTTGGCCGTATTTCAAAATGTTGGGTTGCCAAGAATTAAGCAATTACCTAATATTTAACAACAAATCATCATATTACCCTGATGCTACTGGTGGCTAATTTGGCCAATACAAAAATATGCAAAATACCTGAAATATGACCGAAACCCTGGCACATGGGTACTCATCTGACAGTAATCAGTTAGAGCATTCTAATGAATACCAACATGACAGGGTTTAGATGGTTTTCAAAATTCTTTGCATCCTTGTGCTTTGGATGAAAGTAACCTCAGCATTGGAAAGTTAAGCAGCAATGGTTTCTATAGACATCTGCAGAAATACAATTCATTTGAACAATCTAATCTGTTAGAAAACAATTATTTCAAAAGGAGTAGATAAACCCAATAATTACAACAAATTTCTGTCAAATAATTGCCAAACTACTGCTTTATCATCAGTATAATATTGTATGTATCAGACCATGTTTAGACTCCAGATGTAAATGGGTTTACATCTACTGCTGGGGCACCGTTGCAGCAACTAGTGTAAGTGTAGTAGAGGTGATCTATTGAATGGTGTTAGGAATAGCACGCCCCACTGGCCCCTCATCCCTAGATGAACTCATGACTCAGTCCACGCAGAATACACAGCCTGCTGGCTACACGCCTAGCAGGTTAGGCCTAAAAAAGTTGTTTGTTTCCTGTAACCCTACTCTAACAAGTTGTTAGCCAAAAAAAACCTACCCTAAATCTTTTTGGCCCTTCCAACTCCCAATCAACATAAAAAATGCATGAAACACACATTTAAAAAAAATGATAATCAAATAATTGTTTTACCTACCTACTCTACTTTTTTCAGACCGTTACAGGACAAATTTCAGACCTTATCATCACCTTATCCCTTTTCAGCAGAGGAAGTACATATTTGGCACCATTTTGTAACCCTATATATTTTTTAATGAAACTCCTTGCCTCGAAGGGACCCACTAAGCACTTTCAGAAACAATAAAGTCTATTTAAATGATATTTCAAATCAATATGATACGATACTTTTACGGTACAGTACTTTTTCCCTTTCAACAGCGATATTTGTTATCGTATCGAGTACCGTTACCTATCCCTAGCTGGTATAGTTAAAGAGTATGAGTACTCTTGTCACTATAGCGGGCAGGGGAGTGCACACCCATCACCATCAAGGAAGTGCACACACAGCTAGCTTCTACGAGCCCATTAGGAACAGCAACCAATCTATTACCCCAGACAGACACTGAAATCACCATCAAAGCAACAGAAATGTAGCCAGGTTCTTTGCATCCTTCGGGAATGGAAACCAAATGCATCACTCTTGGTCAGGCTTGAAGTCACTGTCTGAGGGCTCGGCAATAGTGCACACAAGAAAACAGAAATGCAACCAGGTCTTTTTTTTTTGCATCCTTTGGGAATGGAAACCAAATGCATAATTCTTGACCAGGTTTGAAGTCACTATCTCGGCAATAGTGCTCGCAAGGAAACAGAAATGTGACAAGGTTTTTTTGCATCCTTTGGGAATGGAAACCAAATGCATAATTCTTGACCAGGTTTGAAGTCACTATCTGAGGGTTCTGCAATAGTGTTCGCAAGGAAACAGAAATGTAGCCAGGTTCTTCGCACCTTTGGGTGATGAAAACTTATCTATTGCCCGAGACAGATGGTACTGATACTCCCCCTTGGAACCCTTCAGAAATGGCAACTAAACTGATTGCTTTTGGCAAGATTTGAAATGAAGGAAATGGAAAGGTGGCCCTTTCGGAAGGGCAACCAATCTATTGCTCAAGGCAAATACTTCCCATCGAGGGAATGTGGCCAGGTTCTTAGAACCCTGCGCAACCAAATTCATAGCTCTTTCCAAGTGTAAAATCACCACCTGAGGGTTTCAGCAACAGCGCTTGTCGGGTTGCGAAAGTGACTGAAATTTGTATATGGGGAGAGTGAGAAATAAACTTAACCCTTGTCACGCTACGGCCGGAATATTCCGGTCTCAGTCCCCACGGGCCCAGGAACTGAGACCGGAATATTCCGGGCAAATGAACACTCAATTGTACGCCACATTTCATACATCAAGTGTGGCGTACAATCAAGAAGACAGCTAGAAGTTATTCAGCTGTTATGGCGAAATAACTTGAGAATAGGTGAAATAAATATCTCACCTATTCTCACATGTCTTTCCTTGTCAAATTGACAAAGAAAAACATTAGTATTATTCATTTAAGATCGATAGAAATGAAAAAAAACGATGTTTTGGCTTGTCAAGACCGGCTCAGCGCCGGCCGGTCGGCAGATTTACGACCACTTCCGGTTTTTCCAACGATCGCGATTGCTTCATCCCTGACATCTTAAATTCAATAAAGTTAATATTTGCATGAAATGGATGTCAGGGAATCAGAATATGATGTTTGTTTTTCGAAATAAATTTGTTTTGTAACTGTATTGATCGTTTTAAAACAAGTGCGAAGCAATTTCCTTCGCACTCGCTTCAGCCGCCATTTTGAAATATCGGTCTATTTTCAGATTTTCGCTGCACTTTACACAATCGTAATAAATACTTTCCATGTTTGTTTCTGAATAAATTTTACATATTCCGAAAGCCAGGCAACATATCTATTTGAATATATAACTTTCTGAATTGTTTATTGGGCGGTTGACAAAATAGAGACTTGAATGCAAGTAGGTGCATTGCTTACGGCAAACGGATTTAGAAATCGAATTTGCCATAAACAAGATTACAAGTCCTGACAACGTGTTAACCATCAATGTTTGAAGCCTTCGAAAAAGGCTATAACTGATGGTTCAACACAAAATAAAGACAACATAAGGAGGATAAGAAGGTAGGGAATCGCCATATGTATTTATTTGTATTTCTATTGCAGGTTTTAACTATTATGGGAATTTTATACCAGTGTTGTTGCGCCAGAAAGTTAGCGAACTTCAGATCACAAAATGGCGGCCATAAATCAACAATTTCGTTTTGAGTTCAAGTGTTGATTTGGGGTGCAAAACTTGAGAATTTTCAAATAAAAATCACATGAGTCGATTGAGGACGTTTGAATTGTGTTATATATTAATGTTTTACATTTCAGATTTTCTTTTTTCCATTGGTTTATAGCGCTATCGAATTGAGGTAATTGAAATTTTAGAATTCATTTTGATGCGCTCTCAGAATTCGTTCCTGACAAAATTTACTTGCTTTCCATTTACTTTAGGATGGTTCATAACAAAATAAAACATATAAACAAATAATAGTCATCAGCCTATTTATTAGTTTTTGACAAGGATTCTGAATATATGGTTTTCATGAGAAGATACTCATGTAAAACTTAAGAAATCTCAGGCTAAAGTGGGGCTAATGAATTATAAATACTTGCTTTTCAGTAATCATTTTTCAAAATCTGCATGCATTCTACTATTCCTTAGTTGTATACTGATCTCTCCTAATATTATCTACTAGTTCTTATTAAAAAAACATACTATTAAAAAGAACAAGAACAGTAGTTTCAGGTAGTATTTTTTTATTTCAGATTCTTTGAATATTTTGCATTTTATGGCTGTAGAAACTTACACCCCGCCGGCAGTGCAACTGCCCCCACTGACAGCGCAACAGCAATGCAACATAATTTGTTGCAAAAAAACAATACAGTTCTGGGGCCCTAGCCCCCGCCAGACAATGCAGCGTGACAAGGGTTAAGGGGCCCCACAGGCAAATCAATTTCTTTAGATTAAAAATACAAGTTCTCCCTTTGAAAGCAACACCAAGGTTATGGTAATACAGCTAGTTAACCCATTCGCACTCAGAGCGGCCAAAAGAGGCCTGACAAATTTGGAAATATTTTACTTACATAAGCATTTTCTTGAAAACATTTGAAGGAGAAATGTTGATCAGAAGTCAAACAACAACTCTTCTTCAAATATTTTATGAAATTTTGCTTTGTTCACAAGTTATTTTCAAAAGTATGAAAGTAGCAGACGATACCTTCCAGAGAAACTCTGAGTGTCTATGGGTTAAGCTTCTCCTAATGCTTAGGAAACCGGAAACAAATCTATTGCCCCTGCTTATGGGAGAAATCTGTTTATGAAAGGTCAGCTCTCCTACCTTTATTATGTTTAAAGATATGTAAACATGGAATTCAGATTTTATCCCAGATAAATGAATGATTTTTATGTTTAAATGCATACAGATTGCACATTTCCAGTAGACACCCATCAAAAGTGGTGCTTGCTGGTGCAGCTTAACAGCAAGCATAAGAACCAAGGCTCACTCTAGACTATAGGCTCCTAGTACCTAAATAGTTGGCATTCCCTTTAGTGCTGACCAAGCAGTGTGGTGTATTACCAGGTATTATGGTAGATAGATGGCACCACCTGATCCTCACCTAGACTATTTGGTGCCTGGTAACAGAAAATAACATGAAAGAAAAAAAAATATGACAGCCTTAAAATGTAGGCTAGGCTGGCTCATGTGCTAGAGGGATGATTTCAGAGTCCTTGAGCAGATTTGCTTTTAAACACCAAGTCAGAAATAGAGGTACATGTATTTTCAATTTGAAAACATTAGTGTGGAGCATAATACTACCATGATGTCCAATCTAAAGGACAAAAGCACTTTATTATTTTATTGTCAACAAGTTATATGACTTGGCAAGGGTACAACAATAGCACTAGACTGACTAGCCCAGACTAGTAAAAAAAAAAAAAAATCTAAAGCTAGTATCATGTTTAGTCCAGTAGCCTTGCCAGTCTAGTGAAAATACTGGTAGCTTTCAATATTATCATGGACAAAGTTATTTTCCCGGGAATTGCTCTTGCCATTTCTGATTTGTTGATACAAAATATTATGAATCCCTGTTAAAACAGGAAATATTTGTTCAATAAACATTATCATAGTAATTATCATTGGTTAAAAGGGTAAAGTTATCTTTGTTTTGTTTCTTTTATGTTTTTAGGTTGGGCTAATAGGATTTTGAGTAGGGTTTTTACTAATTGTCCTATAGGGCCAACTAAAGTATTTGCATAATGTCGCACACTCATGGCTTATAGGCAATTAAGTATTACACTCAGGCAACAAAGTATTCCTTGATTACATTAGTTCTCCCTGCCAGTAGCACATCAGAATCTGAGTAAAAATCTACTTGCAGGCTATAGAGGAAAATAAATGTGTTCTCTCATCTGTCATTTGCTCAGGTACTGTGAATACAGTATTCATCTCAATAGTGTAGCTCATGACTAATGAACGCAAATGGATTCCTACTCGACTAAAGCTATCAATGTTTATCACTAGGGTGAAAATGTACATCTAGATTTTTTTCTTTCTCTCCACTGCAATAGCTGCATACTTTTCCATGATGTAATCACAGTATCTATGGCCATTATGCCTTGCTCTAGACTTCAGATAATGGTTACCCTACTGATCTTGTGCAGTCAATGCCTGTCACTATCATAAGGTCAAAACCAACTACTATGCAATGAAGAAAGTACTCTTATTTTCTCCCCACTGTCATGGAATCCTAGTATTTCATATTGTAAAGACAATCTTTATTCCAGAGCCTGTTGCCCACGCGGACTAGTGCTAATGGTTTCCCTGCGCGTCTTGTGTTGTCAATAATGTCCATCTTCCTTCCTCCCACCCGATCTCCTCGGCTTCTCCTTGCCGGCACCGCCACGTCCGTAATGGCTTCCTGTATAACACCACGGCTGAGCCAGGCAGGCAGGCAGGCAGGCAGGCAGGCTGAGAGGCAGGCTCTGTATAATACAGTGCAGCAGCAGCAGCAGCCAGCAAGAGGAGGAGGAGGACGACGACAGAGAATCATCATGGCAATAGGTATGCAACAACAAAACCAGGTAAATGTGTTCGGAATCGGTCCAAATTTTTAGGATCGAACATCAGCCAATCTGAGTGGGCCACAATCGACTAAAAGACGCAGTTGCAGATACAGTTTTCCTTTTGTAGTCTTAGCTGGTTCAAGGGTTCTTGGCTCCACCAAACTGCCTGAGGGATACCTAGAATCTTCAATGGAGGCACTTTTATTAATGACTCCATTTTTGTATTATAAGGAGCTAATCTGGCTCTCTTAAAATATCACATAAAGCCCTTAGTTTTACTTGCTGCATTTTTTTTATTTTAATGAAGATGTTGCAGGCTTTAGTGGAGTCTCTCAATCGATCAATTAAGGCTAATTAAAGATATCAAAAAAACTTTTTAAAAATAATCAATCTTATAAAATTGCAATCGATCATTAAATTCAGAGGTTGAATGAGCGATTCATCGACATGTCCCGATTAATCGGACAATCCCTACCAGGTATTGACGGAGTATCTCCTTGTATAACTAGTCCATTATATATGTGTGAAATGGAAATGGTGCCACCCTCTTTACCTCAACCATTGCAAAGAATAATGAAGTCTTTTTTATACATCTCAAATTTCAATGGGGGCATAGAGGATGCAAGATGCTTCCAAGATTGTGTTTATTGTCTTTTGAAAGTACCAGGAATTCCTAGAATATCCTGTCTGTATTCAGTAGTAAGCCAAAAGGGTGGGGATATTGGCTTAATCTGCAAGGTATTCGAAGGTACACATCATAGCCATTTTTACTGCTATCACAAAATAAAAACTCACCATCTTAACCATCATATCAAGCAAGAATTTAGTCACTACCATCACAGCCAATATCATCACAATCACTATCATTAACAGCATCACAATCACCATCACCATCCCCACCATCATCACCAAAATTATCACATAACCACAAAGATAATTATCACTATCATGATCATGGTCAATACCACCACAACCATCATTATCATCATCATTAAGTTGATATGTATGGCCACAGATACCTTCTGCATGACCATGCAAGGTCAAGAAAAACATTTTGAAGTGCCAACCACCAAAAATATTTGAAATAGATTCCTCTGCTCATTATATGCAGAGCTGTTAATGTATGTGCTTCAGGACTAGTCTGTATTAGAAGCCCTCCATGTTACATCGACTCTGTCATAGTTAATAGCAAAATGAAGCCCAGAAATATTTCAGTTCCTTCTAAGTAGTCTGAATGTTTGAAACTAAAGAGCACTTTGAAAATATTTGAAAGAAGGTTGTGGTTTTACAATAATCACTTCACATAAAATCATACCATGACATTAGCAACTCTTTTCAGATGAAAGTATGAAATATAACCTTTCAAATATATGTCAAGCCAATCTACAAATCCCAAGCTCCTGTCTGCAGAGAAAGGATAATTTATCATGAATTAAGATAGGTAACCAACTGGCAGCCATATGGGCAACTTGGCAATCAAGTTTGGAATGGCACCCCTATTTTCAGAATATATATATATATATATATATATATATATATATATATATATATATATATATATATATATATATATATATATATATATGTGTGTGTGTGTGTGTGCTTGGGTGTGTGAATGAGAATAGGTAACAACTAAAAGAGAGAGAGAGAGAGAGGGGGGGGGGGGCTGGGGAGAGAGAGAGAGAGCTCCTATGATTATCCCACTGTAAAGCTAATAAAGCAACAAGGTCACACACAAGGGAGAGAGAGCATTTTACTGAAATGTAAAGGAATGAAAACTAGGAAGATTTTTTTCTTAGGCAGGCATTACAACTCTCTACCTAATTCCTTGCCTATTGCCAATAGGTACCTTCAACAATATACAATACAGTTCCTTTGACAGCCATTACTGATGTAGTTGATCTTAGGTTAAAGGCTTGCTTAGATTTGAACCTGGTCGCCATGCCCTCATCAACATCTGCAGCCCCTCCCTGCCACACACTGAGACGGCTTCCAATCATGAAGTATGCGAGCACCCTTTCTTTAGGAAAGAATAAGAGGCGCTATATGAGGCCATTAGAGGTACCTGTTCAGATTGCATGAATCAGGAGCGCCGCCGCCGCCGCCGGGGCACAGCTGTGGTTTCCATTAGCTGTGAGATTTATGAAGCATGAGGACGGAACACCATGTGGCCATCTTTAACTGATGTGAGATGACAGCATCATAACCAAATCCTACCATCCAGCAGCGGCTTCAACCAAGGGAGAATCCTACCCTTGAGTAGAGGTCTGAACTAAGAGAGAACCGTACCTTTTAGTAGGGGCCTGAGCCATGACAGAACCCTACCGTTTATCTAAACCATCTAGACCAAACACAAGATTCGAAATCAGTCGGTCAACCTGAACAAGCTAGTCTCAACCAGTGTCAACTGATAGCCGCTAATAGCCCAAAATTGGTGCTCTGCGTATCCCCGGCTGATGGTGAAGATAAGGTTTCTCTGTAATGTAGTCGATACGAGAGCCCTGATTGGTCCTTGTTCCCACGTGACCTCGTGCTGATGCCATATCTGGTACTCCTGGCATGAGTCCAGCTCTTCACTATAGGGCATATAGTAATTGGTCTCTTGCTACATATCCATTCTTTTCTTCATCCAAGCTTTTATCAGGAGCCTGAGCAAAGTGAGAATCCTACCCTTTAGCTGGGGCCTGAGCAAAGAATAAGCCCTAACCTTTAGCATGGGCCTGAGCAAAAAGAAAACCCAACCATATGGCAGGGGCCTGAGCAAAGAGATAACCCTACCCTTTAACAGGTCTATATGTAGCAACTGGGAAAAATAGAGACATTAGGCCTTTATTACATTCCATAGCCTTTTTTAAACCTCTAAATTCACTTGCTCCAGATACTTCATGAAATAAACTACTTTTCAATTAAACTCTTAAACCCTGAAAAGTCAGCATACAGTACAATGGTATGACACTACGTCATCATCACAAAATACATGCCAGTGAGAGGTTAACTGATCCTTTATGTGTACACCTCTACTACAGTGTCTCAGGCTGGATCATAAAACAGCTCAGATTTAGTCATAATTCAGGATGAGAATGATACCTGTGAGGATTTCTTTAGGAGAAAACACTTGAATCATCAGATTACACCATCATGCAAGGCAACTGGTTATGGCTAGCTACAACCAGACACCTCTCGATCTTATAAATGCCTCAAGAAGAAACAGATAGGTATCCAACTTCAAAACTTTAGAGGTTAGGCTAGTAGCAGTTAAGGCTTTGAACAGGGCTAGAAGAAATGGAATTTATTTCGATTATCATCACATTTTCAGCCATATTGAGGCTAAGTAGTTACTGATCAGTTGTAAATGGTGAAGGAAACCAGAGCACTGCAAAAACCAACACCTAACCTCAAGTCACTGGCAACTTTCTCACATGCCCCAGCCAGGATTCAAACGCTGGGAGTGATGAGATACAGCTAGCCATTAGTGGCAACGTCTTAGATTGCATGGCCATATGGGCAGACCCAATGCTGGCATATATGAGGAGCCACAGGTACTACAAGGCATAATTACCTAAAGAACAGAACATTTATTGTAAGACAATATTAAAACAACCAATGATCGTCAATTACACAGTTCACTGGTAATATATGTCAGTGTACTAACCCACCATAGCCAGTAAGCGCAAGATCTTCTGACATCACAGCATGGATGTCAATGCCATTTGCTATACAATACATATTGCCTTGCGAGGAGAAAATCATATCAGAACATCACATATATGGTTGGTACAAATACTCAGGAAATCTTGGTGGAATATGAAACAAAATGTATATCAATATCATTGAATTAATTACCTCCCAGATAATTAACTAACAGGGGTTTTGGAGAACATGCTTCCCACTTTTAATAACCCACAACACTTTTCGTACTTAAACGTAGTTTGTCAAAGTCTGTGTTCAATTTTCTCTAGTATTAGAGACTTACAACAATTTGCCTACCATAGTAAGTTGAACCTTAAAGAAACCATTGAGTAGGTAAATCATACCATTCCGTAATTAGGCAAGGGACAATAGGAAAGAGTGGGGATTATCTAAGATATTAAAGAATACATTAAAAAAAAATAACCAAGACTGAACAGATCCACCTCTTTGAAAACACCCCCACCCCCTTCTTTCAGAATCGCTGTATCCTATACTTAGATTTGAGCACGATGCTCTGCAAATAGCAGTACAACTGTTATTTGACTGAACATCTCCGCTTCACTTCACTTTCACCGTGATAATGACCAACTACATTAGTGGCTATGCTCAGCTAATCTCTTCTCCCCATCTTTCTCCTGAACTGCCTCTACACATGCACTCACCTGTGCTGGCCAGATGCCCTACATAGCTTTATAAACCTGACCTCAGGACGTGAGCGCCCACAACTCTTTTCATCACCAGGCTACGAGGTCTCACCTTATACCTATTACAATAAAGACAGGCAACAAAAGCGGCTTATTTAACCCTTCCAATGCTGAGGATACTTTAGGCCATAGCACAAGAATGCAAAGGTTTTTCAAGACCATTTAAACCCTGTTGAGTTGGTATTTATTGGAAAGCTCTCACAGAGTACTCTCAGATGAGTACCCATGTGCCAGTGTTTCAGTCATTTTTCAAGTTTTTTGCATCATTTTGTTTTGGCCAACATAGCCACCAGCATAGTGAGGGTTGAGGAGTGCATTGAAAACAGCAACCAAACCTTCTGCCAACTTGGTTTCACTAATATATAGAAACAGATAATGTTTTAAGTTCATCTAGTCAAATATAGAATTTAGAGACTGTTGGGGCCATGGCAAGGATGTGTTGGGATTTGCAGGTGTAAATATGCAAGAAACAAATAGCTGTAAAACCAAAAACCTAATACTCACTTTTGAAATAAAGCATTAGTATATCCCGATGTATAACTTTCCAATGATTTTACATAGTTCTATACAATAGTGGCATTATATCACAAAGACAAGGATTTAAGTAGTGAAGTTTGTTCTGTACATTTTGTTGCTGTCACTGTTGTTGTTGTTGCTGTAGTTGTTGTTGCTGTAGTTGCTGTTGCTGTAGTTGCTGTTGCTGTAGTTGCTGTTGCTGCTGTTGTTGTTGTTGTTGTTGTTCTGTACAAAAGTTAGCTAAGGAAGCTCTGAGTATCATATTTATGATGCAATTTCTTTCAGTCATGCAGTATGAGTAGTTGGCTTTCAATGTTATTTGTCTCTCTATAAAGGCCTATAAATAATAATAATAATAAACTCATTATTAGGCCTGAATTACTAGTACCTTACAACTTGAGATTGCTAATAATCCCTGTCTAGATCAATCATTCTTGCATAGTAATCTGCAGGAATGATGAATTGGGATGCATGGCTTTATCTCTGCCTATATGAGATATTTCCTGCTGAAGCCGTTGCTGCTACTACTGCTGCCCCTGCTACTGCGGCAACTACTACTAGTACTACTACTGCTGCTACTGCTACTGCTACTGCTAATCCTACTGCTGCTGCTGCTACTACTGCTGCTGCTGCTGCTGCTGCTGCTGCTGCTGCTGCTGCTGCTGCTGCTGCTACTACTACTACTACTACTACTACTACTACTACTACTACTACTACTACTACTACTACTACTGCTGCTACTACTTCTACTTCTGCTGCTGCGGCTGCTACTACTACTGATGCTTCTTCTACTGCTTGTGATGCTGCTGACGCTGCTGCTGCTGCCTTGGTGATGATTATCTCCGTCATTTCCCTGCCTGGCTGTCAGTAAAAACTGAGAGGAGATGCGTGCAGACCAGATCAAAGAGCTGGACGAATCATCCTGTCATAACAGGCCTCATCATACACTCTCCCTCCTTCCTCCAGCAGCCAGTAAATCAACTCTCCATCAAAGAGGAGAGCAAGATGAGAAACAAGCAAGATATATGTTTCCCTTGGAAAATATTATATTATCTGGAACATTGTCATGTCACTGAGGTGTATAATTTGAGGAAAATGTAAAGCTGAAAAATTCAAAATTAGGGGCAAGCTTTTTCCATGTAAGTATTTCCATATCCAAGTATCTGCCATAAGGGGTCATCTGTTAGAAATATATGAACAAAATATAGCAACTGTTAAGGGACTTCTACATGGATAAAATGGATTACATTCATCCTGGGTTTTTTTTTGGGGGGGGGGGGGGGGGAAGCAGGATTTTTCTATACCATCATGCACATTCTAAAATCCCATCATTACATGTTAATTTAAAAGGTCCTTACGTTTAAAAAAACATCAATGCTTTTTTCTGATTTCTATAAATGGCAAGGTATTTTTTCATGGGTATGACTACTGACTGGGAGAATTGAGTGCTCAAAAAGCAATATCACTGGTTTATACTGACAAAAAGGGCTTTTAAGGCACAGTGTGGATTCCCTCAGAAATCCGAGCTCCATTTGTTGCGTCCATTAGATGCAGGGTTCAGGTATTGCTCTTACCTGGATCATCACCGTGGCTGCTGGGCTAGAAGGAGGAGGCTAGGTGGTCTGCCTTTGTTAGTAGCAATAATAATAATCATAATCATAATGTAGCAGCCACCGGAGGAGCGGTGTACCTACTGCACACGGCAGCCAGAGATGATGTATATGGCTCTTAATTACCACCAGGAGAACCATCTACTTGTGCAGGAATTAGCAGGTTGTAAATTATCAAGATCTCTTTCTTTCCTGACTCTGCACACATACAACAGGCGCTCTAGTCTCAAGGCATTCAGCTCAAGTACACATGGGCCTAGATATTGAACAATACTCCATTAATATGTGTAGTCTCCCCTGCCGAAGAAGCCAGGATATATCTTTTGAAAGAATCAGTATATCATGTATAACAGGCGCTCTAGTCTCAAGGCATCCAAATCAAGTACACATGGGCCTAAATATTGAACAATACTCGGTTAATATGTGTAGTCTCCCCTGCAGAAGAAGCCAGGATATATCTTTTGAAAGAATCCGTATATCATATATAACAGGCGCTCTAGTCTCAAGGCATTCAAATCAAGTACACAGGGGCTTAAATATTGAACAATACTCGGTTAATATGTGTAGTCTCAAATCAGGCCTCAGTGTGACATCACTAAGAGACAAATACCAATGAGGGCTCTCCTATCATTTACATTAGAGAAACTTGCATACCAACATGCGCAGAACGTGACTTCTGGGCTATTTGCCGCAGCCAGCTTGTTCAGGTTGACTGGCTGGGTTCATATCGACTTGTTTCTATTCATCTAAGGTTAAACACTACTATGGTATATATGTGGTCACCTCAGATGCACTCTGTGTCTCACCTGATTCATACAGAGGGATTGGCACCCTAAATATTTACCTAATACAATACAATATTGATATCTCCTTATCAATACAATATCTTAACAATATTTCTAATGATACAGCCTACCTCCAAGAGACCAAATTTTTTTTAAACCTAGCACTGTCAGCTTCTGAAATTTCGCTTATGTATATATATATATAACTTCTTGTTATGCGGAGACGTCTAGGTAGCAATTAAGTAAATTTCATAAATGTTTCTATCATCTTAAAAAAATAAAATAATTCTTACCATGATACTGGTATTTGGCATCCTATCAAGTATCTGTTCCCTTCCCTACAGATACGCTTAATAAAATGGCTCTCGCCCAGTCTCAAAGCATCTGACAATTCCTTAATTCCATAATATATTTGGTCTATATTTTAAAAGGTACATGGTTTATAAAGTTAGAATATAAGCTCCGGTACATTTGTTTCTACATGAATTAATATCATATGTATATATATATATATATATATATATATATATATATATATATATATATATATATATATATATATATATATATATATATATATATATATATATATACACACACACACTTTAGGGAGCCTATAAAAGATGCCGACAAATGTCATTCTATTGCATATAAATTCTTCAAATTAACCTGTCCTTCTTCAAATCTGGATTGTAATTCCTTCAGATATATAAAATAAAGGTCTATGTAAAGCAATAAGTTTTGAAAGAGGGATTTTTCTTTATACTTACCAATATCACTATCAAGACCTCTTATGAATGATACTATGAGGTATAACATTTCTTGTATGTTACAGGTGTGTGATATGTTGACAGGTGATGAATAATTGATTAGGTTCACACCTGTGCTGGGCTTGTACACTGGTTAGATCAACAGTCTCAGATTGAGGGAGATTAGCAAAGATACTCGATCACTCTGGTTAAGATAATCAATATTTCATGGTGGGTGTGATATCTTAGCCATGTTATTTGCTTCCATAGTAAGCACAGGAAATTGGTGCATTACTGAAAGATTGGCACATAGCATTATGACAGAAGTGGAGATTGATTTTTTTCTTCTCAATTATAACAAGAATTCGGGAAAACCAGAGAGAGAATTTAGCCTAACATTAATGAAACATACATATTCCATCTAATAATTTTAATATATGTTGAGTTTTAAAACATACTCAAGATGCAAAACAATATAAGGTAAATTTGCTACATGTATTTTGCAATAACAGTATCATTTGAAAAATTAATACCTGCAGTGACAAAAAGGCTTGTCTATTTTGATGACACCTTTCAGGTGAAAGGCTGAAAGAATATTTAGGAAAACATTTGAAGAGAAAATGTTACTCAACTCATTCAAGCATGGTGATCTCCCTGACTTAATATGCAGTGCTGTCTACATCAAATGCATTTGAAAATAACTAATTAGCAAATTCAAAAAACATCTGAAGGAGAAATGTTGATAGGGTTCTGATCATTTTTTTCTTTGTCAGATATTTGCATGGCACAGTGGTCTAAGGCGTTGCTACTGACTGCTAGCTGTCTCTCAACAGTGCTCAGGTCTGAATCCCAGCCAGGGCATGTGAGAGTTGCACATGGTTAGGCAGTGGTTTTCACAAGGTACTCTGGTTTTACTCCACCACATACAACTGGCTAGTCAGGAATCAGCCAAATATGACAGAAAAAGTGACAACAATCAAAATTACAATTTCAAATTCAAAAGATATTATTAAAACGATGAGTTCATTTAAGCAGGAACTATATATTTAAAATATATAGTTTCTGATTTAAGTAGATTTATTTAAGATCACTAGTGGTCCTATGGTCAGACCATGAACAGATTAACTAAGCAAGATTCTTTCATTAAAACTTGTGATTCCTATTCCCCACACTGTTTTCATAATGCCTGGGCCCGGCTTGCACTGACAGACTCAGATTAGCATACAATAATGGCACAGTCACATTTCCGGGAATAATAGTGGTTGAAAGCAGCATAAACTGGTGATCCAAGATTAATTTGGCCAGTAAAACAACACGCAAACTCAGTCTAAAACACTAATGTGCAGTACATAATGAATATACATTATGTGTTAATATCCATATTAAATGTTAGGGCTCTAGTTACAAGTCTCTTAAGTAGGATATTTTTGTGGTGGAGCATTAATGAAATCTTATCTTATCTTTATTAGGTGATGCACCCCATGCATGAATTAAAAATAATTGTATCTAGTTTCCTAGAGGAGGTTTCACATAGCCATTTGCCTGATTTGGGTACCTCTTATGAAATATGGGCCAAGTATATAAAATCAATCCACTGCAAGAAATAAGAATTGGAAACAACTAGAACCATTGAAAAACCCATATCTTTGATAATATAGACTACTAAATACTGCACGTACAACCCCCCATTGCGTGGCAATTGTATGGATGGAATAAACATGAAACACAAATGTTTTTGATAACAAAATAATTCAAAAAAATACATTTACTAACCTACCTAGTACAGGGATTGATTTAAGAAAAAATTTCTGGTCGGTTTTCGGGCGATCTCATATGATAAATGATAGTCAGTCTTGGGTCGGCCGCACAAATTTCAGGGCGTGAATACCGCCCGGACACCCACTTAAGTCAAACCCTGTTAGTACCTACCATATTTTTATTTTTTTGACTGTTCCAGGAAACAAACAATATCTTTTTCCTAGAGCCTTATCAGAATCCAACAGAGAATGGAAACTTACAATCGCACTTGAAAGACAGGCATCCTCACAACATTGTACTATAGAGGTAAGGTTTCTCAGTATGAGAATGCATGACCAATTGTGCAATGCTGCAGAGGCAAGAATGTATATCAATTCCGAACTGTCAAGTCTTCTACCTTGGTAGAAAAATATTGCGATAAGATCGGTGAAGCGCCATGTAGGAGGCAGTGAAAGGGAGAGTTATCCCTGGCCATAAACTTGACAAACAAAGCCCCGCTAGGAACTAATGGCACCTAATCTACCTGTAAATCTCTGCCGCATTGCCAGGCCCACCTGAAGGGGAGCAGGATTTATATCCCTTGAGCCAATTAAAGGTCATACACCCACAGCTGTGTAAAGACACAGATTGCTGCTCCATTCCCACTGGTTGATGCCTGCATGAGGTCTTACAACCACTGCCCCAACCAACCACTCCCCCATCCAGTTCATACACTGACATTCTGTATATTCACATATACTACCACCTTCTGTACTACTCCCATCCACTTCACTGTGAAGTTGCACATGCAGAAGGGATTCAAGATGTTGGAGATCGAGAACCCCCCTTTACAATTAAAAATGTAAACAAATTATTGTGACTTAACTTTTACTTAAAACCAATAAAGCGGGTGTGGGTGGAGACATCCTCTTCCCCCCCCCCCCCCCCCCCCCCCCGATACAGAATAAATTCTCTACATACTGTACCTGCCCCTAGGGGAACATAATTTAACCTGCCACCCCACCACCCCCTTCCTCTTTATCTCTTACAGTGCATACATACAGCCAGCCATTCAGTACTGTACCCAGTTACCCTTTATAGGGGGCAGGGGGGGGTCTACAACAACAACCAATACCCCCCCCCCCCCTCCTCTCACTTATTTTGTATGGCGACAGACCCCACCACTCTACCATCCAGTTCTGATCAAGTGAGGGAGGGCAGGAGTGATCTCCGATGACAATCTTATAAGCAGTACTGTCACATAAACCACCCGAGCTTTGTCAAATAGTGTGGGTGGTAGATCTAGTTCTCAAATGAACAATAAATTCCTCACTGCCAGACAATAAGTAAACTGAGCTGACTGCCGCCTGAATCAGTTAGCTAAGGGAGGAGAGTCAGGAAAAGACTACCATAATTATACTGCATACAGCTTTCATTTGGAGTGCTAAAAATTTCGCTTTTCAGCCCTGCTGGAGGGTATTTGTGCTACTTTGAATTCACACATTCAAGCACTCAAACTATAAATTCATTACCATATTTAGTCCAAGAGCCAGAGGCCAAAATTGGACTTGTCGGTACCATATAGGGGGGCAAATTTTAACCAATATTTTTGAATTCCCCATAATCTCAGCTTTAAATTGATGGGTGATAGCAATGCAGGGGTGGCAGCTTAGTCAAAGATATTGAACTTTTAGTGACGCGTACTCTTGTCTCCTGGTGGGTAATTTGCTGACAAACAATGAAAATCTTTTAAGCAATAATGATAGGTTAATGATACTTAGGCATCCTAATAGTTTTATTCTGTGCTCCCACAGACCTGTACAAATAAACATAAAATGATAGATTGTCCAAATCATATATATTACAGAATATGCAGCTGGTTGAGTGAGGAAATCTGTATATTTTCCTTATGATTTTTCGAAATAGTTCCATATCTTTCTTCTGACAGCTAGAAATGAAAAACAAATAAAACATTAAAAATACTTAGAAATAAGCTGCATGTCTCAGGAGTATTTTAAGACCAAAATTGATGCTGTATCAAGAACCATTTTGAAAATATAAGCGTCCTACTACCCCTACCCCCATTCTTGAAAAATCAAGGAAAAATGCAATTAAATACAAATAATTTTCTGTAAAATCAAGATACCCTATTAATCACCAGCACCTAGCATATACTATGTATGGCTGTCCTCCCATAGTTAAAGGGCTGTATATAGAGATAAATTTGATACCCTGAAGCCTTGGACAACCAAGTTTTTAGTACAAAAACCAAAATTTGATTTTGCGTTCTTCAATCTTTATATAGAAAATGTAAAAAAAACAGGTACTCTATAAACCACCAGTACAAAACAGAAACACACCTATGCCTGTCCTCCTGTAGTATAGATATATAAATAGAGATTCTTTTAATACCCTGAAGCCCTCAACAACCAATTTTTTGGTACAAAACCCAAAATTTGGTTTTGCGTTCTTGAATCTTTGTATAGAAAATGTAAAAATAAAACTGGTACTCTATAAACCGCTAGTAATGAACAGAACCACACATATGCTTGTCCTCCTATAGTATAGAAATATAAATAGAGATAACTTTAATACCCTGAAGCCCAGGACAACTATTTTTTTGATACAGAAACCAAAATTTGATTTTGCATTCTTGCATCTTTGTATAGAAAAAGTAGAAAAAATTCATGGACTATAAACCACCTGTACTAAACAGAAACACATATATGCCTGACCTCCTGTAGTTTAAAAATATAAATACAGATACTTTTGATACTCAAAATCTCTAGACATCCACTATGTGGCACTATGCACCACGCCTTTGGAATGATCTTCCTGACAACATCAAGGCTGCTGATACTGTGCAAATTTTCAAGAAACAGCTGAAAACATTGCTATTTTAAAAGGAGTTTGATTGACTATATGGACCATTAACATCTGTCCACTGACTATTCTTTATAAAGCGCTTTTGAACAGTATGTAGGTGGAAGGGACACTCTATCAGGTATCAAATATTATTATTACAAGAACTTAAATTTGCTTTTTATGTTGAATCTTTGTATAGAAAATGCTGAAAATCAGGTACTCTATAAAGCACTAGTATCAAACAGAAACACACGTATGCAATGCATGTCCTCCCATAGTATATTATAAACGTTTTAAACAGGGATAATTTAATGTCCAGGAACCCTCGATAAGTAATTTTTTGGTATAAGAACCAAAATTGCTGTTGCGTTCTTGAAACGTTGTATAGAAAATGTAGAAGGTGCTCTATAAAGCATCTGTACCAAAACTGAAACACTTATGTATGCCTGCCCCCCCACCCCCCCCCCCCCCCCCCCCCCTTACTAAAATGGTTTTAAATGGAAATAATGTTGATGCCCTGAAGCCCTGGACAACCATTTTGGGGGGAAAAGAACCAATGTTTGCTTTTGCGTAGATGATGAAAATTGGAAGCCAATCCCTGAGAAAGACTTATAATGGCACTTACAGTTTGCCTTAGTATGTAAAACATTAGACAACATTTTTCTTACTTTGATTGACCTTTTTGAGAATTTCACGTTTTAAGAATACTATTATAGTACATAACTACTACAACAACACACTAGTGTACACTTTTATCCCTCTAAAAATAACCAACACTATCTATTGGCCATCCTCTCATTGTAAAAGGGTTGTGAATATAGGTGATAGCAACGAGGACATTTTTAAGATCTTAAACTTCCTTTCACAACCTTAAATCTTTCAGTGGAATAGTACTCTATAGTACTTAAAGAAAGTTTCATCAAAAGTGCGGCCACAGAACCTGCAACATTGGCTTGGTGATAGTTTTAATCATGGTCTTAGCCATCAGGGCGTCTGGGTGCCTTTTTGGACTCCCAAACCCTTAAAAAGAACCCCTCAGGACACCCAAATTTTTTAGTGTGGAATTTCTAAAAATCTCAATTTCAAGCTTATAATTGAATTTTTTCATCTCCTTATAATTCCCTTGACATAGTTAAATAATATCATGCCTTATTTTGATGAATTTATACCATTTTATGATTGAAATATGAGTATATTGTGATTCCCCTTAAAATTTGGACGCCCAAAAATTTTACAACTGCCAATTTTAGGCACCCAGTTTCTAAATCCTGGCTAAGACACTGGTTTTAATCCTTCAAGGCCTCTTTAGCTGATGTTGTCACTCTGTAGTGATAAAAGAATGGGTGGCACTGTGGGTCTTGCTTAACTAGCTAGGTCTTGGAGCACCTCTTTCCTACCTTACTTCAGAACTAATCTGACCACTTGGTATGGGAGAGAGCTCTGATGATCCTTAGATACCTGTAATTCTCATTGGTAGGTAAGCTTCAAGATTGACTTAAATGGAAAGTCAGTATTCTCAATAAGCAAATTTATTTTATTTTCCTAACCACTTATGGCTTCAGTGTCTAAACTTCACAATAAAAAGAGTCATATAGATTTATAGTCCCGTTAAAGAAGTCATTGGTAATATATTATTTGCTTTCAGTTTATAACCAAAATTCTGACCATCACCCAGGCCTTGAGATTAACGTTTTGAGGCACTTGCCCTGTGCACAAGTGCCATGAGGCTTTCACTTACCCGGGCTAAGTTTTACTTGCCTGGCCTCACTAGGGGTCTGGCTTCAGCTAGATACTGAGGACTGCCGGGCTATAGGTTCCCAACTCTTCATAGCCTGAGTGGGGTGTGGGTAATGCCACCCAGCCCCAGGCTCTGATGAATACATTCCCAGTAGATCAGAGCCAATTTTCTTCAACAATGAACTTCTAACTGGACCCGTGATCACCCGGCGTATTATCTGTCTGATAATTCCACTGGTCAGCTGGAGCAGTAACTGAAAGGAAGTACTTGTCTGGCGGTCAACATCACAGTGACAGTGCTTAATGTCAAGTCCTGATCACCTACCTTGTAGTTTAAAATGGTTCTGCTTAAAAGTGATGAGAATGGGCCTCTTCTTTCCTTTATTACAAAAGTAATAACTTCATAATGCCTAAAATAGTCAGGGTCCATTTTAAGCAATATAAATGCCCTCAGGACTAATCAATATTTTTATTGCACATTAAATTGGGTATGGTAGTATACTACAGGATGGGTTGGAAGATAATTTGGGTATTTTTGTTTCTGCAGTCACTACCAGAAGCACCTTAAATACACATTTGTGACATAAATTGAAAGTGTATTATGGTAATATGTGCATTTTCTGGTTTGGAGTATCTTAATGAAATTACACAAGTGCCCTTTCCTGTTTTTTCATAAAAAAAAGAAAATTCTCAAGGTTGATAATCTAGACTATTGAAAGAAAAAAGATAATAAGATATTCAACATGTTTTGTACTCAGTGATTCAATTTCAGTACAGAAAAGTTTTTTTGTCAATGTCTTCAGGCATCTGGGCACAAATGTTATCTCTTAACTTTCTCTTTATAATGGAATGACAACCATACTATGTGTATGCCAAAGTTGAACTCACATAAAAGTATTGCAAATTAGGTTGACACTAAAATGGATTCCCGAAGCTGTGTAAATAAACTACTTGAAATCTTAAATATTAGAATTATCTAAATTTTTATGAAGGTTTGTGTTTCAATTTTAAAATACAAATAAAGAAAGTTATTCTACAATGATATCTTTCACCGGAATGAGTGCCTGATCTTTAACATTTTGCTATCAAAGTTTTGAAGAACACAACAGCAAATTTGGGGTTCTTGTACCGAAAAATTAGTTGTCTAGGGTTCCTGTGTATAAAAAGTATCTCTATTTACTGCTTTTTAACTATACATGCGTATCTCTTGGTGCTGGTGATTTGCAGAGTACCTGACTTTCAAAAAATTCCTTGCAAATATTCCAGAACGGAATAGCAAATCTAAGTTTTTGTACCAAAAATTTAGTTATCAGTTTAGTTTAGTTGTTCAGGGGTTTAAAGTTATCTCTATTCAAACTTTTATACTATTGGAGGACAGGCATAAATGTGTTCAGTTCGGTGCTGGTGCTTCATGGAGTACCTGATTTTCTCAATATTTTCGATAGAGATTCAAGAATGCAAAATCAAGTTTTGTACCAAATATTGGTTATTTGGGATTTATGGATATAACAATTATCTCTATTTACAACTTTAATACTATGGGAAGACAGGCATATTTGCAGCTGGTGCTTTATAGAGTACCTGATTTTCATCATACATTTTTTATACAACGATTCAAGAATGGAAAAGTTGATTTAAGTTTGTGTACCAAAAATTGGTTGTCCAGGGCTTTTGGGTATCAAAATTATCTCTATTTATATGTTTATACTACAGGAGAACAGGCATATGTGCGTTTCTGTTTTGTGATGATGGTTTAAAGAGTACTTGATTATTTCTACATTTTCTATATAAAGATTGAAGAACCAAAATCAAATTGTTGTTTTTGTACCAAAAAAATTGGTTGTCCAGGGCTTCTGGGTATCAAAATTTATCTCTATATACAACCCTTTTACCATGGGAGGACAGCCATACATAGTATATGCTAGGTGCTGGTGATTAATAGAGTATCTTGATTTTACAGAAAATTATTTGTATTTAATTGCATTTTTCCTTGATTTTTCAAGAATGGGGGTAGGGGTAGTAAGACGCTTATATATTCAAAATGGTTCTTGATACAGCATCAATTTTGGTCTTAAAATACTCCTGAGACATGCAGCCTATTTCTAAGTATTTTTAATGTTTTATTTGTTTTTCATTTCTAGCTGTCAGAAGAAAGATATGGAACTATTTCGAAAAATCATAAGGAGAAAATACAGATTTCCTCACTCAACCAGCTGCATATTCTGTAATATATATAATTTGGACAATCGATCATTTTATATTTATTTGTACAGGTCTGTGGGAGCAGAGAATGAAATATCAGGATGCCTTAGTATCGTCAACCTATCTTAATTGGTTAAAAGATTTTCATTTTTTGTCAGCAAATTACCCATCAGGAGACGAGAGGACGCGTCACTAAAAGTTCAATATCTTTGACTAAGCTGCCACCCCTGCATTGCTATCACCCATCAAGTTAAAGCTGAGATTATGGGGAATTCAAGAATATTGGTTAGAATTTGCCCCCCAATATGGTACCGACCAACCCTCTGGCTCATGGACTAATTGATATTCATTTGAAGAATATTATTTTCGCGCTATCATGGGGAGCTCAAAAATAGCGAAAATTAAATATCAGTAAAAAATACCAGTTATACAGTAGTTTAAGATATCACTATGGATGAATTCATGATTTACCCACAATGTATCTATGTTGGAGTGGGAGTTATAGTTAATAGACTGCCGGTGCTACATGGATAATTAGCTACGGCACTAATCAGGATGACCTTCAGATTGGTATTTTATCTATGTGTACTTATTCTATGACCGTATAACCCACAACCTGAACCCAACCACCATACTTAAACACTGCTGATAATTTTGACATTAAGTATAAAATATAAGCTACAAATCTACAAAAGAACTATGGTCCAGTTGCAAAAGAAGAAGGTTATGAATACCCTAAAGGCTTCTATTACTGAAATCACATTCACTGCATGTTATGAAATGTTTGTCTACCCAGAAGCAGAAGAACCACCTCCTTTTCTACAAAATTTAACCGTCCCTATCATGATTTTTACCAGTCTTCATTAGGCTTGGCATGATCCCCAGCTCATACAGAGAATATCTTAGCAGCAAGGCAGAGACTGCCGCTGAAATCACATTCACTGCATGTTATGAAATGTGTTTCAGAAGAACCACCCCATTTTCTATAAACGTTTAACCTTCCTTTTCATAATTTTTGCCTGTCTTAATTATGCAGGCAGGCTTGGCATGAACCCCTGCTCATATAGAGAATACCTCAGCAGCAAGGCATTTAAAGTGCAGAGACTGCCGCTGTGAACCCTATCAGGCCATGCAGTCAGCCAGCTGAAAGATCAATAGCAAAAAGGTAGCTGCAATATCATGCTTTCAACGGCGCTTGCATCAGGGCCGCCGCCGCATTGACAAAGTGGATTTAATAAAGGATGGCTGGGTGTTACGTTTTAACGCTCAAACTGGGGAAAGATTGTTTAGGGATGATGTATTGCTATGAAAATCCCTCAAACTTTATCTAATTTGTCAGCAGCGGAAGAGTGATTGCTCTTTGAGTTAAGCTGGATGAGTATTCCTCTACCGTTGCCTACAAGCCTCAGCTCTTAGACGACACAAATTAATTTGGTGGCCAATATCAATATTTCAGTGGAAAAAATTGTTTTTGAAGTAGATACATCAGCAACATTAGTCAATTCATAACGTAGAATAAGTGAAACCATCACTGTTATTGTTATAACTGCATGCTTCTATACAAGAATAGGTATGAAACAGGCAAAAACCTGCAATGAGACAAGGTGAATATGCATTTTCAACTGTGTAAGTGTTTATGTGTGTATGTCGGTGTGTGTATATATATATATATATATATATATATATATATATATATATATATATATATATATATATATATATATATATATATATATATATATATATATATATATATATACACACTAGTTGTCATTAGTTGTAAAGCGTAAAAGTTCATATTACCCCTACCTCCTACAACAGGCATCACACATACTTTTTCATAAAAGATTGCTCTATAACCTTGACGTTTATCAGTTGAGCATTTATCAGAAATTTCATTTGTACTACTCATAACCTGATGTACACGTCCATTATTACTTTCATATCTGATGCAAAAATATAACAATAAGGAATCCCGCATCAATAAATCAATATAATAATCTTAATTCTGATAGAAAAAAAACAGTGTATAGTCTAGCATCTGTTACCCAAAATGAGGTCAACGTACATGCATATATACAACATAACTTTAATTCTAAAGCAGATGACTGTACTTCCTGTAGCCATGAGAAAATATATGCTTAGGAACATTCCGAACAAATACCAATACTTTATGAAACACATAGATATCCTACTGATTATCTACCTTACAAATAATGCTTCTTTTGAAGGTGAAAACAAAATAAATACAAACATTTGATGAAACACATAGAAATCCTACTGATTGTCTATCCTAAAAATAATGCTTCTTTGCAAAGGCTTGTATTTCTACTGGTAACCAATTCATCATATTCACAGCATGTAACTATGCGCATTCCCTAAATGGAGCTAGTAAGTTCAATATTGTGTTATTCCAGTGATCTAATCAAGGGGCATGTTGTAGTTATGGTAGCTCTCCCCAGCCTGCTGTTATATGAAGGATGAATGGCAAGGCATCCTCCTAGGAGGGAGGCTGGGGGCTGCAGGGGCTCCATCCATCAGCTACAGAGGGGACTAGGAGACCTGTTATTATATCATAGAGAGTGGCAGGAGACCTGATGATGTTCAAAACACACTGCCAACTACTTATCATAACAGGCAAACACAACATAAGGGACACACCAGGTATTTTAGTACAGGGGGCTCATATCTAGATAAGGGTGTCTTTTCAGGCTGAATTTAAAAACCTAACATTTTTATAATCATTATTATATAAGCCTTTAGGTGTGTACATTTTTTGAAACGATTTTTTGAAACGATTTTTTGAAATACTTATAACAGGTATTTAAGCATAGGGGCTCATATCTAGATAGGGGTATTCTTTCAGGCTGAATTTAAAATCTATTGTTTTGTTATGAAATAAGCCCTTAGGTATGTACTTATAATGGAAAGATTTTTTGAAACCCTTGTCCCAGGAAGGCAAGATATAAAATGGCATCTGAAGGACCACATGTATGACATACACTCCTCTACATTCATTTTTTCTAGTGTAGTCTGATTACTATTTATTTCAAAACCATTCATAAAAGTTCCAAATGTCCATTGCATTACAATTACAAATGGAAGGGTGTATGACTCTCCTCAGAGATAGAAATATGAACACAGGTCATACAGTAACCACTTTTATGGGATCCAAGTTTCTCTGTGAATGATGGTCGTAGGGCACAAGCAAAAAGTAACCATTTTTTGTTCAATAAGGGTACTGAATGGCTCTTCTTTGGAATTCTCTGCCACCTCTGCACAGCAGGTTTTTACAACAAGAGTGGTATCTGTGTGAGATTCACTTCGATGAAAAGAAAAGTTATAGGAGTCTCGTTAAAGCTCAATTTTGTTAAATGGTTTCTTGACATGCTACCTACTTATAACATGCATGCACTTCTCTCATAAATGCATGGCATCATTACCGCTTCAATAACTGGCGAATCATTATCTGTTTTATTTTTTCAAGGCATAATGTTGTGATTTAAGTCGAATAATACTTGCAGTTGGCAAAAAGCAGCCTGAAAATTTTGTAGAAATCTTTCAGGGAAAAAAACATAGTTGGGAAATAATTTAAAGACAATACTAATCAGAAAAACTATCAAATTCTACCCCCACAAATATTTTGTTAACTCATTCTTCATTTTAGGGTTATTGCCAAGAGTGCAATAGATCCAGATTATGATTTCTTAGGAAACTTAAACATGAATAGGTTAAAGATAACACAGCAAATCCTCTGAGATGAAATAATATTTCACTCAATCAACCACACTAGTATACTATCTTGTGGTACAAACTTGCATGTGGTTCTATAAGTAGCTATTGCAATTACATAACAACATTGCCATGTTTACTATTGATTAAATTCAATAAACAAATAAGTTGACCACATGATTAAAGCTTAATGATCAACGCATGTATAGCTACTAGCTAGGTATGTAGGTGAGCTTCCCTACAAACGAAGGTAGACAGCAACACTGAATTTAACACCAGCATCTTTGTAATCACATTTTGTATCCCATTCGTTACAAAGTAGACATGAGTTACCTATTACAACATCAATGAGAACTTATGACATGAAGGAGGTTTTAAATTGCATTTTCTACTGCTCAAAGTAACTATAACTATGTGCACAGATTGAATTATAGGCCATGCTATAGACTTCACCAAGAACAAAAACATTTGACACTGAGCCATAATTGAAAATAATATCCATTTATCATCAGTCTCCTATGAAAAAGCAGAGAAAAATATAGTAGCAATGCCTTCTATACGATTTAAAACTTTGCTTGGTCAATTTTGTGTGCCAAGCCAGAAATGTAGATCAGGGCTCGACATTGGTGCTTGCCCCATTGCCCCGGGCAAGTAGAATTTGTAAATTATAGCTGTGGGGCAAGTGAAAACTGCATCTTGCTTGGCCCACTGGGAAAGTTCATTTTGTATATTTCAGGTTTACTTTTGAGAATGTGTGCAAGTTTCGTGGTCTGCCATCCAAGCTTGTCCTAGAAAATATGCTTTCACATGCCAGAAACATGTTCTACTTGGTTTTAAATGAAATATTATAAAATCATTATATACAATTTTACAAGGGCAAGTGAAAGTTGGAGTAGGGCAAGTGAAAATTGAATCTCACTTGCCCTACGGGGCAAGTCGCTGCAAAAGGGCTCGATCAAGCTGTGACGGAGTCACAAAATTGCAGTTGTCATGAATTTTCCCAATTAAGCCATACAGCTAGCCAATAATACTATACATCATTATAAAGGTCTCCACTTGTACTTTCATATTATAGAAGAGATAATTTTACTTAAAAAGTTTTTAATACCAAAAAGTCGATATTTGTTGCCTGTGACGGAGTCACGGGAAATTAGCACCTGATTTTAGCCCTTTAATTCAAAACCCCATAACATGCTGTTCTTTTCAGAATTTTCAAAGTTTTATTAGATGGTATGTTTTGAAATATTGTTTTCTATGAGAAAACTAAATATTTAGTAAAAATGATCTCCAATAATGATTTTATTGAGCAAAATGTCAGACAAAGTCTTGTGACGGAGTCACATCTGCCCACTGTGACGGAGTCACACTGATAGTGCAAATGATGGTTTTTCTTCTAATTTGCCATCAATTATCATTTTTTTTGGAAATTTATGTGTCTCATTGAAATTTAAAGTTTGAATAAACATTAACACTCACCAAAGATGAAACACATTTTGAAAAACACAACAATACAGATAGTATATTCTCTGAACAGTTTAGGTATTTTGCCATAGAAATTCTTTCCGTCTTGAGTGAGTTACATTGACAGAGGGTGAGAGGTTTGATATCTACTCATAGCCCCCTTACATCTTCTTACTTCCTTAAATACATAACTGAGAAACAAAAGCAGTGGAAGCAGTGTGGCATGTGTTTATTGGGTTGATATCCTGTACTAAAAGCTGAGGCTCCAGACAGGGATGTACTTACTGGTCAGAAGCCAGACGGCCCAGATCAGGGTATTGCAATTAGACAGGTATATCCTGTACTGCCCCTGAAAGGTGTGGCACTGGAGTAAAGGCAATCCACATCAGTAGATTAAGACAATACAATGAGACAGGAAAATATCATGTTTTGTCACTGCATCCTGTCTGAAGCTATGGACCAGTGTAACCATGGAATAGACCGACTAAAAGAACTTAGCTATATTAAGTCAATGCCACGAGTTAGGAGAACATCATGTATTTTGGGACAACAAAGCTATGGTACTGTAAAGAACTGAAGAATAGGACAATTAAGAGCTATAGGTTAAGACAATGGGGTATGGATTTTGGAACTATCCTGTTGTAAGTTATGAAGATGTGAAAAACTGGGGAACAGAATTATTTACAGAAATGTACATACTTGCTTTATTAAGGCAATGCAAGGAAACACATAACTATTAAGAGTTTTGGATTAGCATCATTTTCTCAAGCTATTCATACTTGTGACAACTAAAATGATTTGCCAACTTTTTGATATTTACATGTACTTTTATTTTTGAAAAAATTCAAGAATTTTTTTTATAGCCATTAATACAAAACCAACAGCTTTCTTTCAGTGATTTTCGAATGTTTTGTAGTTCAAGACAACACTTTTCAATGAAAAATCTATTGAAGTTATGGTACTGTATATGTATATACAATTGAGAAATAGTCTTATTTACTGAGCACTATCATCTTGAAAATGCATAGGGCAAGTCTCCTGTCTATTGGAACTGTCATCTTAATGCTATGGTATGGTACAGACCTCAGAGAAAGGTCCTTTCCAGAGCTACTAACACAGAAAAGAGATATATTTTAAGAAATGAATTGATACCATATCTCATCCTACTTGCTTACAAAGGGTTAAGCTATGAAAAAGTTACTACTTCACTCAGATCACATCTTCATGACAGCTATATCTCAGGTATGAAGTGATGTATACATCAAGAGTACATCAGTACCTAGAAACACTTGTTCCCACTGAGAAGACCACATCTTTGAGTCAAAGTAATGATCTCTGTACTAGTAAATAACATCTTAGTATCTTAAAATTGTTATCATCAAACCATTAGAAGCCTTTTTATTGCAGAGGTTGATGTTTCCCTCATTAATTCTTCCTAACATTCTGCATGACATAAGTTGTGACTCCGTCACGTGACGGAGTCACTGATTTTTACCTAGTTCAAAAACTACCATAATAATAATTTTTTTCCAAAATGGCTATTTCATCATTCATCACATCCAATTTACCTGTTTTTATTGAGTTTTGAGCATTTTAGTCCAATTTTCTATATGAGAAAAATTAAAAAAACATGTTTTTTGTGTGACGGAGTCACATGTGACGTGGTCACAAGTATCCCAATTTTCAACTTCCACAAAAAACACTTTTCAAGTTTCCAAATACAATTTTTTGTCAAGTGATTAGAGGAGGACTTCCAAAAACCTAGTTTAAACCTAAATTTAATTTGATTTTATCATTCAAAGGAAAGTATAGTGTTAGTGAATCAGATAGCTAAAATGAATGCCGATGACTCATTTTGATAAAAAGTGGACACCATTAACTCAAACATCCATAACTTTTTTATTTGCGGACACAAACAAACAAAACAAAGATATTCTGAAACTAGAAATAACCAGCTTTCTAGCAATATAAGGCATGATGTGTTAAGAATGAAAAAATATTTTGGCTTAGATGCTAACATGTGCTTGATCGAGCCCAAAAGTTAACGTCGTGCCCTGTAGATGTTTTTTTCTATGAATTATTATATATAAGAAGTCAACATTGCAATTTAGAATGTCCTAGCCAAAAAAGAAAATGTGACAGAATATTTGCAAAGGATGTGGAGTACAATTGATGTCCACCCACGTTTGCTTCGGGCCAAAGATTCATATAGATTCACCAATAAATCAATAAGCTAATAAACAGAGAGGCATCTTTCCAGGCCCAGTTTCTGGAACACATTCTATAAACGCACACACTTCAAGACACTGGTATTGAGTGCAAGTCTTCTGTCATAGAGACTGCCGCTCATAACCTTTGTTCAAGCTTTTTAAGCATTTTCACTAAGAGAATTCTAAAATCGATACAAGGCTTTTAAACTATCACTACCTATTTTTCAGGAAATACCTTTTCCCATTATTGTAGGTATCCGTTAGACCTCCATAAATACACTATGTGACTCAGGCATCAACATAAGTTTCAGAACTAACTTACCATGCCTGGCAAGTAGTTAATGATTTTCACTTGCCCGACATAATCTTTGGTTTGCCCGAAATAAGTTATATAACATATGCTAGAATGGCATGTATTATTTCTCATGGATTTAATGAATTAAAATTTAAAATTTTGTTGCATTGTCAGCATATTTCTGGGAATTTATGCCATTTTTCTATATAAAAAATGTGTAGTGCTTAGAAAATCAGCTTGCCCATTTGGTCAGGAGCAAACTAAAATGAACTTGCCCCAAAGCTCTTTTTTCAAAAATTCACTTGCCGGGGCAAGCAGACAAGTACTTAGTCGAACCCTGTGACTCATATACCAATGAAGGGCAAAACATACATGGTAAACCCTGATTAGCTGATAAATAATCAGTAAAATAAACATTTTTGTCCAGAGACCCTAAAAGAGGCCACTTTGGGGTAATAAAGGGCATCATGTGGCCCACCATTTGATTCTATCGCCATTTCCTGTTAATTGTGGTTGGAATAGAATTCTTTTCAGTCTTTTATATGAATGTATAAGAATCTTTATGAATGCAGAATAATCCGAAGTAGATAAAGGAATAAATCCTCTATCAGCTGGTAAACTTATTGCCACCCATAAATCAAACTTTTGACCATTTGAAGCATCTTTGTAAAAAATTAAAAAATCTGCCATGCAGTTTATCAACTACCTTGTACACCATGGTAATACCCAGCAGGTGGTAAATATAGCTTAGAAACTATTAGTTTTGAAATCTTCATTATGACCTTCAGTTTTGCAGTTTGGGGCCACCAAAACTGCCTTGCTCCAGGACAAAAAGTCTGCCCTAAAAGAATCTTATACTGTATTCTGTTTTAATATTGGGCCAGCTAACTAACGCATACTTTTTGCTCCCTTAGGGACTGCATTTATCAAACTGTATACTACTATATGGATATCCCATCCCTATGTTAGTATAATCGTAAAATACACTGACATGATAGCTAGTCATTCAACACCCATACGCAAAAAATTAAACAGCTCATCAACCACAGTTGCCTGCCGAGCACATTACTTTATATGCACAAAAGTAACATGGTATACAGTACTTGTACACCCCATGAAAACAGGAAGCACTATGAATAGCTTTTCTTGCCCAGGTACGCTGCGGTGGGCATGCATCACTGTCACGCCGCCGGACGCCCCAGGTGAGGGAGTAGAGAACAGACACCTACCTGATCAAGTGACCTGAATAACAAGATGGGTGTGACAGCTTCTCCAAGACTCCTCCTCTGCTCATCAGATTTAGGGTATACCATCTGCAAAGAGGCAATAAACTTCATATAAGACAGGGTATCAGGAATTAAAAAACATAGTCATATGTCAAATGACAGTTCAAAACAGGAAATGACCCTTGGATCTTTCTGAAAAGGAACAAAAACTAACAAATATCAGGGTTGGCTCTAACTTAACCAAATTGGCAGTATTATCCCAGGCAAGCTATAGTAGCATGTCTATTCATGTTACATGTGGAAGCACCGAAGTTATTTAACTCTGATATTTTGATATTTGATATAATGCCCTTTTTAACTAATTTCCAAAGCGCATATTACAAGCTAAATATTTGACATAATCGGATATTTGATATAATACCATATTTACCAAGGTTCGTAAGCACAAATTTGGAGCAAGATATTTGATTTGAACTTTATCACTAGTACATCTGCATTATAACAATATCCATTTTGAATACTTTTGAATTTAGGTGAAACAATCCCTACAGGACCAAAAATATTTGACTGAGGTCCCGCTTTGATTATCAATGGTATCTATTTGAGTTATTTGACGGCATTTTGTGAAACAGGCTTTTCTGTTCCATTGATGAAAAATGACAGAAGGCCACTAGCAAATGCTACCGTATTTTACTCAAGGCCTGTGGTTCCAAGATATGTGGAACCCAATAAGTATACAAAATATTATAGGCATATATACATATATCAAAAGAGTGGGCTTCAAAAATTCTGAAGGCCTGACCAGATTCTACAAACTTAGAGGCACTACTGGGATACAGAGTTGTTGTTTTCTTTTAGAAAAGATTAACCCTATAAATTAATAAGTTCACATAAATTGTTTGATTCCCACCATCATTACTTGAATATTTATTTAGCCAATGTTTTATCTAATATTTCAAGCACTTCAAGTACCAGTGGATAGATACTAGATAAAAAAATACTTAGCCTCTGTTTCAAAGCCTGGTGCTTCAAATAGCAGTGAACACATTCTATATTTATTTAGCCAATGTTTTATCTAATACTTCAAGCACTTCAAGTAGCAGTGAATAGATACTAGATAATTTACTCATCCTCTGTTTCAAAGCCTGCTACTTCAAATAGCAGTGAACATATTCTATACTTATTTAGCCAACAGGGCTCGACGCTAAGGGTAAACCTATGGCCCCAGGCCAGTAAAAATTCCCAAAAACAGTTTCGGGCCAGTAAAGAAGACTTCAACTGGTCCTACAGGCCCAGTAAACATTTGGAGACATTCTTGTTAAAAAGTTTACCCCCGAGAATGTCCCCAAATGTTTTTGAAATAAATGAAGTTAAAATTTATAAAGATAAGTGTTGTGGTGAATTTTATCCAATGTTCTTTCTTGTTATATGTTAAAGAAAAAATGTAGGACCAGTTAAATTTTTGCAGGACCAGTAGATGCTAGGTGTTACTGGTCCTACAGGGCCAGTATCATTTTGAGTTAGCGTCGAGGCCTGGCCAATGTTTTATCTAATACTTCAAGCACTTCAAGTACCAGTGAATAGATACTAGATAATTTACTCATCCTCTGTTTCAAAGCCTGCTACTTCAAATAGCAGTGAACATATTCTATACTTATTTAGCCTATGTTTTATCTAATACTTCAAGCATTTCAAGTACCAGTGAATAGATACTAGATTATTTACTCATCCTGTGTTTCAAAGCCTGCTACTTCAAATAGCAGTGATTAGACACTCAGGCTATATTGTTGAGCTGATAGATCTGCTGGATTGTTGACCTGCTGGTCAGAGGCTGATCATCAATCATTATCAGATCATCAGCGAGTGTGTGTATGTGCATTAGGCATGAAATCAACCGGGATACACAGGCAGATATTGAGAGTCCCATGTCAACATTCAACAAGTACATGAAATGACCTAGAAACTCATAGTTGAGGAATATAAGTTTTGCCCCATGTATATGGCTGCTTACAAAATGTTCTGCAGGGCTTGACACTGGATTTGGAACTATTTACCCACAAGTTGATTGTTTATGAAATATATAATTTGCCTAAGAATGCCTGGTAATGGGAGCCATCATCATTAATATCAATACCACCTTATCTTGAATAAATCAAAAATTTAAAAGGGGAAGAAAAAGTATTATTTTAATCAAAATATACATTATCTAATAACCCATTATTGTCCTGGAAGTTGGGTAGTTCGTGATTTAGATCCCCATATATATTTTGTCTTACTTTACTTTTTATGGGAAATTTGCCAGTGACTTTGGGTTAGGCGGTGGTTTTCCCCGGGTAATACTGTTTGCTCCACTATATATACAGTAACTGGCTAGTCACAAATTCGCTGCAACATGACAGAAATAGTGAAAAAGAAATCATTTGAAAATCAGTTTTGAATGCCTTATTTAGAGCATGTAATCTTTTTGGTGTGTGTGGTTATCACATATTTTACTTATGTGAGAGCTATATTCATGACCTTAGTGCCATTACAAACATAAAGCCGAGTGCACTATTGATTATTATGATATCATTACTGTTCCAAGGGTATGAACACAAGGCCAAATGGAAACATGCTCAGCGACCACAAATTACATGACCGATAATTAATGACATTACGATGCACTCTAAGTCCTTTAATTCCACAACAATAGACTATACCAGCCACTCACTGATGGCTACATGCAACTCAATTTGCTACACAACTTCCCTCCCTTGAGTACACGAGATAGGAATCGATGAGTACTAGTAAGCAATGAACTACACAGAATACAAATACTTAAGAGAATTGTAAAGAGAGTTAAGAAACTCTCATAAAAAACATAACCTTTTTATCTATGCTGAATGCTCTTTGTTATAGATGATACATGCAGAGCTAACTTTTGTCAATAAAAGCATCATTATATAAATTCCGAGTTTGGGAGGTGGTTTTTGGCAATAACTGAATTCCCTGCCCCTTGCCGTCCCTAACTACCACTAATGATCATTAGCCTTGGGTTCTATGGGAACTGATGGTTATTTTTAATGTGTAGGCATTTTGAGTCCGTTTTGAGGCATTTTATTTCTTATTTGGTAGGATTGTATAGTCCAAACCTGTGCTGTGCATGGGGACCAGCTAGTCTAGTTAAAATATAACTGGAAGAGAGTTGTTGGTTGGGTTCTGATAGAAATTTCTTCTACATATGTCTCGAGAAGCGCCTATCATTTAAAAGTATTCAGAAAATATTAGAGGCTTCATAGGGATTCTGCAATGGTGGGTGGGTTAGTAGTAATTGGTAATTTCTATCCCTAGGGATGTGAATATGGCACCACATATTACATTATTGATAGTCGGCAGTTGGTCATTTGCCATAACAAATGGCCAATAAGTCCTGACTGGCCAACTTTTTGATAATTCAATGATTGTTTATATAGTCATATCCTGTTACACATTACACATATCCATTTCTAGTTTGCTTTTTAGAATTTCTGCAAAGTGGACTAATAAATGACTAACACAACTAAGCACCATAAAATAAAGGTTTCAAAAGCATCACATTGTGTAAGATGAAATGGGTAAACTTGAGAAGAGTACAGTAAACCTATAGGCTGATTTCCATTTTGCTTATGATGCTATTCTAGTATTCTATCATTTCTCCAGTCACTAAATAGATAGGACTTGCTCATTCACTGGTTCTCTAGTCATATTGGATTGCAAATCTCAATGTGACTTTGCATGAAACTTATAAGCTTATACTGATATGATGATCAATATTCTGAAACCCTAAACTGCTTGTCTGAAGGATCCATTATCTGTGCACCACATCCCAAAGGATTAGAAAATGCTGCATTCATGTGATTTAAGTGATCGAAGAAAATCCCTAACGGCAAAAAGATGGCTTTGATAAATTTATTGATTGGATACAAGAATATTTTTAGCTTCTCTCCCACTGTTTAATATTGACAAGACCTACCGCAAATTTTCGCAAATCTCGGCCACCCTAGAAATCTCAGCCACTATAATTATTTTACGAAATAATTACTGGGGAATCTCGTCCAACCCCTATCAACCTGAGGATAAATTACACCAAATGTCGGTCACCCAGTAAATTTCACCGATATAACAAAACCACTTAGATGGTTAATCTACAAATCAATTGCATATTTACTTTTAAATAAAAGTATAAACATACTTCATTTCTGGGGCCGAAAGTGACGCGCATATCGCTCATACACTTCTATGATTATGAAGTCCTATTAAGCCGCCATTTTTTTATATGATGTCTCGCTCTCATCGGATTTTTATTGAGATTGCAATAACCAATTAGCAACTTATAAACAGTGAAAGGCATGTTTAAATTTGCTAAGTTTCCGATTGATTTTAGATTATAAACATTCATTTCTAGTGTCCCTATATCCGCCAAAACACGCTGTTCGCGCAACCGGAAGTACGACGATCGATAGTGTGGGCAGCGCCATTTTGAAAGTCAGACATAATTTTTGTCAACAAGTATAATTCAATGCGCAATTGGCGTGCGGGGGCAAGAATAAACAAGTAAGCAACATATAAGGAAGGCAAATTCCTTTATTACTATATATAGCAGAGGAATGACAAGTCAGGTATTGGTAGGTGGACAATAAGGGTTTTGTGGGTGATATTTTTGATATGGAAATGAGAGACTTAAAAGCATGGAAGTAGCTTAAGATATCACTAAAATGACTTAGAAAGCTCAGCCAATGTCAATTGTGGTACATAGTGAATACCCTTGTTCAAGGGTGGAAGTATGTCAAACAATGACTGTGAATAGCAGGATCAAACAAATTATCATAGGATTTGGCACAAGACTGTATAACTCTGATTCTGATTAAAGCTTCAAGGATAACTGGCATATTGAACAGCAATATACATCAAACATGTGTGGACAATATCAACACATTCTGAGCAACATATGCCACTATTATGTGCAGCAATACAAATGTATATAAAACATTTCTCATTAATATTACCGTTTCAATGTACATTATTTAATGCTTTAAATACTCAGATATAAAAATCCCAAGTGTAAAGTATAATAACTTAACATTTCTGTTCACAACCCAAAATCATAGAACCATGTCAATGAAGAAAATGTTAATTGCAATAAAGAACCAATCAAATACATTAAATGTTTCCATTCACTTAAAAATGATTTAATTTTTTAAATATGTGAAAAAAAAATCATTTGCATAAAAGCAGACTATGAGAAAGTGAAGGCTTTAAGTGGATTTCAATTAATTCTTGCACCACTTTCCCATTGTGAATGTCTCGTCTATTCTGAATTGTTTTCTGACTTATTGATAACTGAGCCGTCAGTGTACATTAGCCATAATTAGTCACTAGTATAGGGAAGCAGCTGTACATCATAACTTACCCTTTTCTCACCATCATCTTCATCTGCCTCTGGATCATACCTCTCGGCTGACACTGAAATAACACAAACAAAATACATCAATCAATCAGGAAAAGTAAAGTAAAAATCCTACATGACTGGCTGATAAGGCTCATTATGAATGCAGGATTCTAGAGGAACCCACTCTTATACTTTTATGAATTTGTATGTATGCCTGAATTTTAACTCTTCCAATGGCATGCACTCATGCACACACATAGATGCATTTGTGGTAGCTGCAGCACGACTGAGAACCATGGACGCAGATATGTGGGTAAGATAATCATTTTAAAAAGAACTTGCTCCATAACTCTAAAATGGTTTCTTTTGATATATGTCACATGAGTATAGTGGACCAAAATTTTATAAGATAGAAATATATGATATCAGGAGGATATGTACAAAACGATTACACAAGAAAACATGCAAAAGAATGTTGCCTCAATTCAAAATTGAAATGATAGATGCATTACAGATTGAATTTTGATTGTCTGTGCTTATCTTCACTTTCATTAGTAAACGGCATGACAGAGGCACATGACCATTAAGTCTTAGCCAGCAGGGCCTCTGGGCACCATTTGGATACCCACACCCTCAAAAATAACCCATCAGGACATCCAAAATATTCTGTGAGGAAAATCTTAAAATGTCAATTGCAAGCACATATTTAATTGACTTTCTTTCACCTTAATATAGTTACATGGCATTGTATATGGACATTATATCATCATGCTTTATATCATCAAGTAAATACATGTTTATGGTCATCATCTAAACAAATTGTGGTCTCCTTTTAAAAATAGGACACCCAAAAGTTTTACAATTGCCAATTCTGGGCACCCAGTTTCTAAATCCTGGCTAAGACCGTGCACTGGACTAGAATGAACAACTCCAAAATCTCTTTGCCTTCTCTTTATATTAAGAATCCCCAAGAGATTTTTTAAGATGTGGGGGCACCATATACAACCCTTCCTCTCCCACATGTCTGAATGGAAACTATATACCAAACCTGCTGAAAAGTACCTAGCTAAGACTCAAACCAAGATCTCACAACTGTGATCATGTCTCACCACTAGACCATGGCAGACCAGATCCGCCTACAGATTTCGATCCCTGTAGCTACTGAGTGCAGAACCCAATGCAATAAGGTTCAGCACCAATTGGAGTCAATCATCTCTATGTGTGATGAGGCCACTGATAATTAATGCCAGAATATCTGCGGCTGACACTCTATCACTACCAGAAGAGAGGGGAGCATGTAACCATCTCAAGCAAATCAAATCCGCATCATCGCCAGGTGAGTAACATTCACAGGTGCTGTCACTGTTACCATGGCAACCACCGCAGAGTGTACCTCACCAATAGTAGCCTAGCATGAGCCAATGACATGACCCGTCACCTCCGGCTGACGAGTCACAGGGAGATCATAAATGTGAAGGAGCAAGATGAATGCAATGCTTCAATTGGATGACGTCATTCTACAAACTTACACAACAACGTGTTTACCATGCTACACCTAATATATTGGTTGCTCACGTAAACAGCCTCTTCAGAAATGGGGTAGGTCTCGGTAGAAAAACTAAATTGTTATTAATCAATGACAACATTCCTCAACATAAAGGAATATATATATATATATATATATATATATATATATATATATATATATATATATATATATATATATATATATATATATATATATATATCCATGGCATTTCAAAAAGGATGCAATATCAATATGCGAGATAAACAATGTTTAACTTTGGAGGGAATGATTTTCTCTGTTGTAGATTTTCTCTGTTGTATGATGTTCTGTTCTAAAGCCAAAATTGGTGCCAATAATACTATTATAGTCCTATACAATAATTACTGCTCTACTGCTTTTTCCCTAGACCTGGTGCAGCAGTTCTTTCCTGCAGTATCTCTATGATGATTTTGCAACACAAAACCAAGCACTTGGCTTCCTCTGAAAAATGCACCATAAGTATCTGATAGCGAAATGAGGCTTAATGCGATAAATCTGTGCAGGTTGTGTGGACTATCAGGTAGCAGAAATTTACTTCTACTAGTTTGGTGTCTTGATACTGCTATTGGTAGTGAAAACCCACATCAGAATGAGTGGTTGGTGCAGGGTCTTTAATATGACTGGTAATAAAGTACATAATAAAAACTTGTTTGTTCGTCACATAGTCTTAGCCAGAAGGGAGGATGTGTGTCATTTGGACCCCTAGACCATTAAAAATCACACATCAGGATCGACACCTATTTTTTGTGAGGCTTTTCTCTAATTATTGATCAACATCAAATAAATAATTTTAAAAGTTTTCATCTCAATTGAAATGCTATGAAATTGCATTTCCACATTAAGAAAGTACATGTTTATGATTATTATTTGGACAATCACTTTCAAAATTCAAAGTCCCTGCATGGCTAACCATTTCAGGGCTCGACATTAAGGCTAGCCCCATAGCCCCAGACTAGGTGTTGAAAGTCAGGGCTAGTTAAGTCTACCTGTGAGTAACCCCAAGGGTCCAGATAGAAATATTGGCACTTAAAAAAGTATGAAGCCCACCTATGGCTCTGCATACCTGGATGATAATATAACTCAAATCAACACAATACACTGCATTCTTTTCATGTTATCAACAGAGGCTATGGGGTAGGTCACTATTTGAAAGAAATTGTTATTAATATCAGGGCTAGCAAAAATATATCAGGGCTAGTAAAACTTACAGTAACTAGCCATGTTGGGCTTATGAAGTTTTTTCTTAATGTTGAGCCCTGCACTTACTTGTATTTGTATATCTAAACATTTAAGTGAGATCTTATCAAACAAAGTGATTGACAAGCAAATCGATATCTAACTGACAAGTGAAGTTTCTGAATGGTTATTCCAGCACAATGGATCGGTTATCAAATCATAGTCTGAGTGTTGTAACAGCTTGCATAAAACTGAATGGATTAGCCATTTGATTTAAGAGTTCAAGTTGATGGAGGGTTTGATCAAATTTTCCCAATAGGGATAGTTTATGAAAAATGATGCAATTGATAACAACTCAATATTGACAGCAGGTAACTGATTAGAGCGTACAGAGCATGTTGCGTCAGTTGATCTGAACTTGACTCACATTTTAGGACTCCTGCAATATAATAAATATCCTGGTATTTCTGATTATATTTCACTGAGATAAAACAGACAGTATCAGTTCAAATCAATGAACATGAGAAGTGGCATGAGATTACCTCCATTAAACTCTGGATGACAATATACAACCAAGTAAGCCAAGTCAATAATATGGAGGAAGTTGAAATTTCAGATAAAAAGGGGGTCTTGGTGTTGTAACTACTGTACAACTGGTTAATTTGGCTTGGTCTTTAATTTGGCGTTTTTTGGCGAATGCCCATCAACGCCAAATTAAAGATCGCATAAAAATATAGTTTTAGTGTCTTTTAGGGCCGTGGGGGGAGCTGCGGTTGGCAGCATAGCGTGAATTTCCCCCCTTGGTGGTCGCGGCTGAAACATAGAAAAATCGATGCAATAACTCCACAAAACCAGTATAATATGATACATTGGTAACTTATGAATAAGTTACCAAGGTATCATACTATGATTTGCATACTTACCTGTCCACTTTTGGGGAAACTCCTGCCAAGTTATGGAGCTATTGATCGATCCCAAAAGCAAAATGGTGGCGTTCATTGGTTCCCATATCGACATATAGATGGCGTTGTTCTGACTGTTACAGACGCCAAAATAAATACAGGAAAAAATTTTTTTTGAAAAAAACGCCAACTTAACTACACACCAAATTAACCAGTTATACAGTATATATCTAATATGATATGATACCATAACAGTTTGAATTGAAATGTAATTAACCTCATTTTTCTATTTCAGATACCATGAAGGGTTAAAAGTTATTTCATTTTGTATCTTAACTGGCAACACAGACATGTATCAAATGCATATATATATAGTACCGGTAGTATGTATATTTACAAATACAATATGAATGAGGTTTGTAAGGATGCACAAGATGTGTGATGAGGTTTAGGCTTTATTTTTTACCAGTTTACTTCATTTACTCATTCTAGCTTAAGTTTTACAGCAAGATCCACGTCTTGGTAGCTGGGTTAGGTATATCAAGCATGTGTTTCGTGAATCTGATACTGCATGTTTATGGTCATTTTCATGGCTTCATCAGATTTAGATGATGGGACCAGGGGAAGATAAGAGCACTTGACAGCCTAGAATTTAGGCAGTATATTGCCTCTATTCTGTCTACTCTGTTAACTCAGATCTAGGCATGGTTGGTTAGGTTTGTTCATTTTTCTCAATCCAAGTTTCAGCTATACGGGTGCAAGAGTAGAATATCACAGAAGGTAAGTGTTGTGGAATAGAAATTCATATCACAGTGATGTACCAACAGCACCATAGAAGACCATTGCATGCTTCCTAGCAATTAACTCCCAACTAAATGCAACATGCTACGAGAATGGGAGGGTAGCTATGATGTGGAATAAGAATTAACCTCACATTAATGTGTCAGCATCTCAGTAGGAGAACATGGCATGCTTCCTAGCTATTAACTCTGGCAAAATGCATCTTTCAAAGAGAATGACCACAAAATGACACCCCTGCTGAACTGAGAATGGTGGACAATTTCATCAAAATGATAACTATAAAGGTATGTTAAATTGCCAGATCTTTTAACGATACCCTTCTCTCAGGCAGCGACATATCAATTGCTCATTAAGCAAGGAGAAGAGGCCATAGGCAGGCCTAGTAAAGATTGTCAGATTGTATCTGAGTGCTACTGGTAGAGAGAGTGCAGGGTTTACTACTGCTACAATACTAGTCATCTCAGATGTGCTGCTGCTGCTGCTGCTTCTGCAGTAGCTCTTGCTATGGCATCAGTAAGTCTCTTACACAAAGATACTTCCTGCTCTCTCTCTCTCTCTCTCTCTCTCTCTCTCTCTCTCTCTCTCTCTCTCTCTCTCTCTCTCTCGCTCGCTCTCTCTCTCCCTCCATCTGTCCGTCCGTCCCCCCTCTCTCTCTCTCATCTCTCTCCTCTCTCTCTCTCTCTCTCTCTCTCTCTCTCTCTCTCTCTCTCTCTCCCTCCCTCTCTCTCTCCTCTGTATCTCTCTCTCTCTCTCTCTCTCTCTCTCTCTCTCTCTCTCTCTCTCTCTCTCTCTCTCTCTCTCTCTCTCTCTCTCTCTCTCTCTCTCTCTCTCTCTCTCTCTCTCTCTCTCTCTCTCTCTCTCTCTCACTCTCTCTCTCTCTCTCTCTTTGTATCTCTCTCTCTCTCTGTATCTCTCTTGCAGCTCCCTCAAATTACTGCAGGGAGCCTAAAGATGTACCATTTGATATACAAAAGACCTTTATGTAGCTTATGAAGATGCAATAGGGCTCCCTGGAAAAAATCTGAACCCTGGATGTCGAACAAAAGAGGATTTAGATAAGTGAAAGCAATGGCTTCTGTAATAGGATTCACATTCATGACTTATCTGGTCATATATAGGAATGATGGTGGCTCATTAAGTACTATTTATTCATATGTTGATCCACCTTGATTTCTCTGTCAATAAATCAGTGCAGCCAGGCTGTTTGGATAGTGCAATACACATGCACACAAACAATCCGACTCCACGAAAGAGACAATGATTGGCGTGGATCACGGGAGGGAATCACGACTGACAGACCAGAGGATTGTTTACCTGCTATTGATCCTCAAGGCTAGTAGGAAGTCTACCTACATAATGGAGCAAATCAGGCAGGAAAATTACTCCCAAATCACAGCCTGCCACCGAGGACACACCGCAACATCCTAATGAAGGCTGTCAATAGCTCACCATCCAATCAAAATTAACCCTTATGCTGTGGCTGTGTGGCTAATTTGGCCATAAAAAAATGATGCAAAAAAACTTATAAATGACTGAACCCTTGCAAATGGGTACTCATCTGAGAGTACTCAGCAAGAGCTATCCAATGAATAATCCAACATGACAGGGTTTAGATGTTTTTCAAAAATATACTGTGTCCTTGTGCTTTGGATGAAAGTAGCCTCAGCATTTGAAGGGTTAAACAAGGCACAGCTAGATCTCCATGCACAGATTCACCATGTTTGAATAAATGTGCCCTAGGGCAGTTTATATGACAGGTAAGTTAATGACTTGGGTTCTCTTCAATGAAGACCTCAGGCTATATTAGCTTAAACCTCCCTTTCTCCTCTATGAAAGCACTTGCTACAACTTTTTCTCACTGGCCTTTCAGGTACTGGGAAACTTCCCTGGCTTCTTATTAAACCCATTAACACTTAGAGTTCTTCCAGAAATTGTTGCCTGGATCTATGAATCTTTTGACAATAACTTTGAAATGGATAATGATTTTAGAAAATGTTTGAAGTAGAGTTACAAGTATGTAATGTTCTAATTGATATTTCTCAATTAAACATTTTCCTGACTTTGCTTTTGGTCACCGTGAGCATTAATGGGTTAAACACAGGCAGGCGTCCCTGAACAACTTCTAGTCATTTCTATATGTAGGTCTATATAAATGGAGCACCTATGTTGAAAAAAAGTACTGAACCGAATCAAATTAAATAGGACTTCCATGGATAGTAACATAATGAGGATGATCGATGACATACTTTCACTATCGAGAGATTAGTATGACATAATATATCAGTGAACTCCTATTCTCTATCATCATAGGGACTAACAAAAAGCCTACATATTAATGGAACTTGAGCAGAACGTTCAGTTTTACACCTTGCCACTTATATACATACATCTGGCATGGAGTTTACTATCATACCTGTCTACTGTCACTATGTTTTGTAGCTACTGCCTACTGGATATAAACCCAAAAATGTCAAAGAAATCTGTGAAAACCACAATTGATTCCTGTTGACATTTCAAGACGTTTACGCTGTGCCACTCTGCTACCTATATTTGTCCATAACATAATGAGCGATTATATAATCGATGAATTGAAATTTCGATATTAATCAAGCTGAAAAGTATGGATGATTCCTAACACTACTATTGAGGGCTGGACCAAAGTTTGATTGTTTTTCTTGTCCCTGACAAAAGAAATTCAAACATAAAACTTTCCTAGACCTTGACTTCTCAGACTGTTTATAGACAAAAAGCCTCAGGAGTGTTTGAAACATTACCAATAAATAACAAACAAAAAAAAGAAAATTCACCAATCCATGATGATAAGTCATTTTCATAAACAACTTTTCCTTTCAAAATCAAAAAGATGAATGATACATCATCACCCATGCAAGTGATAAGAGCCTGTGCCTGGTAAATAGATCACTCTGCACAACAAGCTCGATGATTGATGCATCCCTATAAGAATGTTTCCTCCATTAGTATCATTTGCAAATCCCTAGCATCAAATGTCATATGGCTTCACTTTGGGCTCTTGGAAAAGTAAATCCTTTTGCCCAATAAATGAAAAGAAAATGGTTGCCGGATGAATACCTTTGCTGCCCTAATATTGGCTTATGTTTTTAAGCATCCGATCTTAATGACCAATTGTGAAAATAAGATAGGATACTTAGAAGCAAGTCCATAAGGTCTTTGGAAAGATGCAACCATGTACTTTGTACTTCCCACTCATCTGACACAGAATATATCAGAATAATATTATCAGCAATTTGTTTAAAATGGTCTTCTTTATAATCAAATACAATTCATTTGTATCTTTTGTAGTCCAACATGAACTTAATAGAACATAAATGAACATAGATAGAGAAAAATGGATACTGCAGTAGCTTTACAATGCAAAGTTCTACCTTAACCCTTCCAATGCTAAAGCTACTTTTTGTCCAAAGCACAATGATGCAAATCTTTTTGAAAAACTTCTAAACCCTATCATGCTGGTATTCATTTGAAAGCTCTCGCTGAGTACTCTCGGATGAGTACCCATATGGCAGGGTTTCAGGCATTTCTCAGGTTTTTTTAATCATTTTGTAACGGCCAAGTTAGCCACCCGCAGCATAAGGGTTAAGTTGTGTTATTGAATATAACTGATTACTAACATCTTATTGAAATAGAAAATTTAAAATATTTCCATATGCAACTTATATGCATTCAGTAACTTTCCCTAACATCTAGGCAAGTGGTAGAAATGAGCACAACAAGGTTGACGAAGTACTTCCTGTTGAACACATACTTGCTCTATCAGAAAACTATCATGGCAGACCAGTACAGCATAAATGCCTGTAATCCAATCATGTGCCCCATTCATATCAGGTTCATTCAGTATCAATGCAGAAACTACGTTTGATAGGTCATCAGTGTTTTGCCACTGCAGCCAAAGCCCCCCCTACCCTCCCAGTGTACCACAAATATGCCCCCCCCCCCCCTGGAAATATCCCCCTGGGGGAATACTTTCTGGGAAAATAAGCTCCACACCCCCCCCCCCCCCCCCCCCCCCCAACAAGGGTGGAATATGGTAATTTCCTATGAAAATATGCCCCTACCACAGAAAACTGTCAAACTCTAGACCCTCCGTGCCGTATCGTTACGGCCCTATGCTATTGTTGCTCTGACGGGCCTCACCTATACGGCACTAGTCCTCCAATGCAAAAAACTGGAAGCTGGGTCGGTGTATTGTGATGAAAACACTCCGTCACTAGTTTAATGGACAAGTTTGTAGGAATTAAGTTAATAAAGGCTCATAAGGGCCAGATTTTTGAATAAAGTTCTTAAACTGCTATAAAAGTGTTTTTTCTGACTTGTTCCCTCGGTCGCCGTAGTCTGCCAGAGAGGTACTAACGTAAGTTGGCCGCGCACGTCGTAAAACGCAACATCTCGTCTGACAACGCGAGAATTAGCGGCCATTTTGCGGATTAGGAGGCCTTCTTCCATGTACCTCCATAAAAAGTTAAGATTTTTCCAAAAAGGAGGAGGTGAGTAAAATAAAATATTGTCTTGAATGATAAATAAATACTGGTCTACAAATACAACTAAGTTTTATTTCATTCAAATGTGTCAGTGCAAAATCACGTAACAGCTTCCAAAAATTTCAATGTGAGGATCCTTGCCCCCATGGCAAATGGAACGGACAGCCTAAGGGGGCAAGTCTCCTGGTCTAGTCAAACTCCTACCTCCTATGTAATGAAGGATTGCTCTTACATTGGTGGTGGTGGTGGTGGTGCTGAGTCCCTGATTGGTGGCAGTTAGTAGTATTTACACTCGGTCCCTGGGTATTGCTCTACTAACAAGAGGCCAGCTGGTAGGTAAGCAAACCATGTGCGACAACCATGATTTAGCCCAGCAAATAGAGATTTGGTTAAATAGTTCTACGGCACTGCATCTATTATTCACCACTAAGGCCACGTTCACACAATGATGAATTGCCCACAAGTGAGTGAGTGAAACCAATATCTAGCCTACTTGATATATGGGATTTCAGTGGTATCGAGATTTCCAATAATGTTGAAGAATCTCACACAAAAGGTTTCACATAGAGTTGAATTCCATACAAGTGAGAGAAATCAATAATGTACATACTTGATTTATGAGATTTTAAAGGTACTAAGATTTCAAGTAAGGTTTAAAAAACACACACACAAGGTTCGCAGCAATTGGCTACATGTGATTACATTGCTGGTCTTAAGTTTACTTTTCTCCAAATGAGTTTTACTAAAATTGATTAGCCTCACTCTCCTGAAACAGTCCTAGCACAGAATGTCCTCTCATTTAACCATGTGGCAATTGACTGATACCTTTACAATAGATGCCTATTTTGGAAAAAATTGTATAAGAGATGTAAATTAGAGTATTTTCCTATATATCATATAGCATTGAGACAAAAAAACTAATAACAATAATCATGACTGGGTTAAGGATATTTTTCCTCATTTTTGCATTAATTGTGTCAATATGGTTCTAACCATGTGAACTATTTTGATTATTGCAAGCATGTCCATTTTTGCAAATCTTAAATATATCGATTTATGGTTTTGAGACCTATTCAGCTTAATAGCATACCCTTTCTGTGGGACTATATTTCAATATTTTTCAATACACGACACAATGTCAGTACAAACTTGGTGTGCCGGGCTCAGATAAAATGTGGTCTATTGTAAGGTAATAACAAGTGTAGCCACGGATACATTTAAGGGCTATAAAGTCATGAAGGTCAAGGTGTTAGTTACTAGGCAGGGAGAAAGTAAACAGTTCTCTATTTGCTCAGTCAAGCTTTATAACAATGAAGTGTTGCTATCAGATACTTAATAGTTCAGCCAAGTACTATGTTGTGTTCCCAAAATGAAGCTTGTTATCTAACATGTTATGTCACAGAAAGAGGGAGGAAGATGTGATTACAAAGGGGGTTTGATACATGTAGTAAAACCTCACTTCACATACATGTCAGGGAAATAAGCGGCTCTGATAATGCAATAAGTTGTAGTGGGCAGCACATGTAATTTCACCTAGTTTTTACTTCAAATACATCCTCTCTTTAGAATAAAACCTTTTCTTTGGTGTTCAGAATCCACTTAAAGTATAAGGAGTTAATTAAAGGGCAAATGCACCATCAGAATGATTTAGGTTCAAAATGAGCTTATACATGTCACCTTTCAAATAAGACCTCCCCCGAACCTGTCCTCTTCTGAGCACTACTCAGTTATAGCTTACAGAAGTTCAGCAAGTAACAGTCCTGAGACAGACATAGGGGGCGTTATGTATCCCAAGATGCACTCTGTTTTTTGCACCTTCTAAGCACCAGCCTGTATCACGAGTGCTTAAGAGATAGCAGTAAAGGGGAGCTGAGCTCCCCTTTCCTGCTTAGATTTTCATTCCTGGCTTTCAATAAGCAATTCCCAAAGATTCAATTTTCTAGTGTATATTCAAACAATCCTTGGAAGTTATGCTATGTGGCTTGTGTCTGATTTGTAGCGTATTGTTGGGTAGAAACCATTACTTCCTAATTGCTATGAAATCAGTTTGTACTAATCACTTACAGGAAATTGCAACACTTGTGTCAGTTAGCAGTTATGCATGGGAATAGTGTAGGACTTATTAGTATGTCTAATGTGTATTCCTTCACTTCCTGTTATCAAGATGTTATGTGGGTCTAAGGGAGAAGTTCCCTAGGTGAGTCAGATATTTCCATTCCTCCAAATTCTTGAATCGCTCAATTCTGCCATACTATGTAAGTTGTACTACTTGAAGTTTTATTAGCTTCCAGAAATTGTGATCAGGGATGAGACAGGAATAAAAATTAGCAAGAAAGGGAAAGCCAGGCTTTTCTCTTTCTGATATCTCTTAACCCATACCATTCTGCGGTACGCATGGTGCGTACCTGGTCTACCATTCGGGGGTACGCACCATGCGTACCTGAAAAGACTTGCCGTGGGGATATTTGACATCCCCACGGAACGATCGCCGTGTGACCTTATCGATTGCAGTAAGAAAGCTGCAATCGATAAAATAAGAGGTCACATAATCTAATAAACATGTTGTCACAGTTTCATTCTGTTTCAATCGGAAAAATGTGAGATTTATTCACATTTTCCCGATCGAAATGGAACTGCGCAACAAGAAAACAAGATGGCGGCCCGCATCGCAAGGGAGAAAATTTGAACCCCTGGCGATCGGAGGCTCTCTCATTCTATCGATTTCGAATTTGACTTCGAAATCGATAGAATTAGAGAGCAAACATTCAGACTAAATGAATACCTACCTTTGGTCACCATTCCTCCAGGAAAATGTGAGATTTTATCACGTTTTCCTGGAGGAAGTTTCCATCGCGGCGTCCCGGAAGTTGATTACAAACAGTGACCGTTGCACCGGCTCACTGTTAGTCGTCATTTCCAACCCGTTCTGTTGAAAATGACATCGTTTATCAACAGAACGAGGCAGCCAAGATGGAGGACAAGATCAACATCGATCTCAGCTGTTGTTTTCTTGCCGAAATAAGCATTTTACTGCTTCTTTCGGAAAGAAAACAACAGCGCGTTCAACGCGGAAGTCACTACATTTCGGTTGAGCGTAACTGAGATCGATGGAGGAAGAAGAATATTCGGGTAAGTTTGAATTTTGATTGATGAAATATGTGAATTGTATCGTAACATTGAAGTAAATTTATAAATGTATACATCCTAATTCAATAATTCGTCACTAGGTGAATTTTGGGCGCATTTTTCGGGGGTGTTTTTGAAAGTTTGAAAATGTCAACATGAAAAAAAAACGTCAATTTTTCGCGATATTTTTACTGATCTGCTGCCAAAATTGGAATACATCATGTGTACTAAAGGATTGGTGAATGTTTCTGGACCACACTGACATGGATTTATAGTGACATTTCTGGTAATTTTATGGATTTTATGGACACCAGTGGACTTCTCCTTGCTGGACCTTTCGATGTGTGATTTTTTTCTGAGAATTTTTTGGAAAATCTCAGTAGTAGCCCGACTGATGCGCCTGGCTTCTACCTCTAAAAATATCAAAATACAGGCTAGAACTATAATTTTTTTCTATGACATAAAAGTTGGGGGTATTTGAAATGTTTTATCCATTTGAAATATTCCTGTAAGATCATATTTTGTTGTTGAAAAATATGTTTGAACATTCATTGGGAGCTGTAAGGGATTATTGGCGATTTTGGCGTATCGCCAAACTTCATTTCACTGAAACTCGGCGGTAGAAAATTTAATGGGCACAAAATTTATACCTGCTTGTAGGGAATAATGTCAGCTTTTTGGTAATGTATGGTTTATAGGCATTTTTCCACAATAAATGACTGTTTTTTGATGATTACTATAGTACCCCACATTTTCCCTCAATGTCCCTAGGCTGCGCAACGTTGTTTCAGAATTTGGTCAGATCTGGGGAGATATGTGTGCTACATATGCCGCAGAATGGTATGGGTTAAGCACTGGTGACACAGGCTGGTGTGCATCTTGGGATACATGAATGCCCCCATATGCATATGGCTGCCTCAGGTTTTTTACTTGGTCACTTCTGTAAGCTATAACTGATTAGTGCTGAAGAGGACAGGTTCGGGGGAGGTCTTATTTGAAAGGTGACATGTATAGGCTAATTTTGAACCTAAATCATTCTGATGGTGCATTTACCCTTTTAAAGTAATAATAATAATCATCATCTTTATTTCACGAGGGTAACACAGTCAAATACAAGATTTGATTTTCGCTGTGGCCCTCAGATTTAAGGATTATACATTCAATTCTTCAGGCCACAGAGTTGAAAATTGTTCTTCAAGGTATAGTTTCTTGAATGATGAGAGAGATGGTGCCATTTTCGTATTTAAAGATAAGGAATTCCATAATACTATGCCTTGGTAAGTGAATGAATGTTTAAATAGCTCGATTTTGATCGGTGGAGGAACCAAATTATGAGATGTATTTGATCTTGTAAGGTGACCATGTTGATCTGAGCAGAACTGAAACATATTTTTCAGGTATATTGGACTCTGTCCATTGACAGATTTATACATTAGAATAGCAGTATTAAATTGAACTCTGTTAAGGAAAGGTAACCATTTTAGTGTTTTGAATAGACCCCTGCTTGGATGAGAGTAATCAACATCAAGTATATATCTTGCAGCTTTCTTCTGTAGCTTAAGCATTCTTGTTTGAATTTCGGAGCTAGAGTGGCCCCAAATGGTATTACAGTAATCAAAGTGAGGAAGTATGTACGCATTGAAAAAAAGATTTCTTGTTTTAAGATCCATGTACAATTTCAGCTTTTTTAAAGCGAAAATCCCTTTTGATATTTTCTTACATACATGGTTGACATGTTCGTTCCAATTTAAAGTATTAGTCACTAATATACCCAAAAGTTTTTGTTCAGTGACAAGTTTTAATTTTGAGTCATTCAGAAAGAGGTTGAGATTAAAATTCTCAATAGATCTTGTTTGTTTTTGTTTGGTGGATATCACCATAGCTTTTGTTTTCTCCACATTTATAATCATTTTATTTACTTGGCACCATTTCTCAATATTCTTAAAATCATTTTGTAAGCTTGATTCAATAGTTGACAGTTTATGACCTGCAAGTGATATTGTAGAATCATCTGCAAAAAAATCAATATCATTTTTTATCACCAGAAAAAGGTCATTTATGAATATAAGAAACAATAGTGGTCCAAGAATAGAACCTTGAGGTACTCCTACATAGGTGTGCTCTGGACCTGACAAAGATGGTCCAATAGAAACCTTTTGATAACGATCAGAAAGATAAGAAGAGAACCATTTAAGTGAACAACTACCAAGCCCATATGTTTCAAGTTTCTTCAGTAATATTTCATGATTCACTACATCAAAAGCTTTCCTAAAATCTAAGAAAATAACTCCAATAATTTTGTGGTCATTAATTGCACTTAGCCAGGTATCCATCATTTTGGTTAACGCTGTTTGGCAAGAATGCTTTGGTCTGAAACCTGATTGAAAAACATGGAATAGGTTCCAATCAGAGAAATATTGATAAAGTGTATCATGGACATGTCTCTCTAACACCTTTGATAATGCACTCAAGATAGAAATAGGCCTGTAATTGTTTAAATCACCTGGTTCACCACCCTTGTGGAGGGGGGTAATCTTAGATTCTTTCCATTGCGATGGGAAGATGCCACTCAAGATACTTTGATTGATAATACTGGTGATAATGGGAGATACTACATTAGCACTCATCTTTAGGTATTTCGGGGAGATTTCATCTAATCCGCATGCTTTGTTAACGTCTAAGGAGCTGAGAAATTTATGCACAAAATAATTACTCACAAGTGGTATGTCGAAGCTATTCTCTAAAGGCATTTTGGTTTTGACATAGTCATCAAGATTGATTGAATTATATGGCAATTGAAAGTGATTTTCAGATAAAAGTTTGTGTGGAATAGAGGAAAAATAGCTATTAAAAGTGTCTGCCACATTTGAAGATTTTCTATCAGGCTTTTTAACCTCAGACACTGACTCTGGAGCAGGCTTTCTTGATTTTGGGTTTAGCTCATTTATGAATTTCCACATTTGTTTTGGATTACATTTGTTTTCTTGAAGGTTTTTTGTGAAGTAAGACTTTTTTGCATTTATTTTAGTCAAATTTGCTCTTCTTTTCCAGAATTTATACTGATCAAAATTTCCTTGGGCTTTAAATTTGTCAAGTTTTGAGATGGCGGTCATAACTTCATCATTCATCCATTGGGCCTGATTGTAGTGTTTGACTCTTTTTTCTATCAGAGGGGCATGCTTGTCTAAAATGTTCAAGAATAGTTTATTAAAAGAAGCGACCATATCTGAGGGATTTGATAATGCACTTATTTCAGAAAAGGGAACTTTAGATAAATCTCCCAAAAATTTGTCTACATCAAATTTTTTCATATTTCTATACTTGATCGTTATATGTTGGCCATTTTTTTGCCTTTTTGATTGAGCATTTATTGAAGCGCATATTGGATAGTGATCACTTATCCCTATTTTTGGAACAGTTACCTTTTTAATCAAGCTTACTTCAGAGACATATACATGATCAATGGTTGTTGATGAGTTGCTTGACACTCTGGTTGGTTCTTGAACCATTTGCGTTAACCCCAGATTATCAATATAGTGAGACCATTTTAAATTAGTGGTATCATAAGGAAAATCAATATTAAAATCACCGAGTAATACAAGTTATTTTCCTTCATATGAACATTTTTCTACCATATTTTCGAATAATTCTATCCAATCAGTACAGGAGTTTGGCGGTCTATAAATAAAGGAAAGTAAGATTTTCTTTCTAAAATCGTTTTGAAGCTCAATCCACAAGGCTTCTATGTTATCACTCTCTAGATCTTTTCTTCTTTTATATTTGATACCATTTTTAATGTATGCTAGAATGCCTCCGCCATGCCTTTCTACTCTATCTTTTCTCTCATGGTGAAAACCATTAATCTCAATGAGGTTAGATGGATAGTTCTTGTTAAGAAATGTTTCTGTCAATCCCATGATATCAACATCTTGGTTACCTAGAATATATTTTAACTCATCATGCTTATTACTTATATGTTGAATGTTCAGATGAATAACCTTGGTTCCTTTTTTCGGAAGTTCAAACAAAGATTGCAATTGAAAATAAATAGGAAATCGCCACCGAAAGGAAATGCTTCTAAATGGGTGTTTTGTATAACAATCAGCACACTTATCTAAATAGGAACTACAGTCAATATAATCTAAAACACCATTGCTATCATGATACACACTTTGAAAATCACAAATATTAATGTATTCTAAAAAGTTTGAAATCTTGGCATTGTTAGATTTGGATATCTCTTTGTGTAAAAAGTTCCATTGCAGCTGTTTATACACTGGAAAACCGAAGGGGTTAAATTTACATTTCCTGTCATAGAAATCTTTTGCTTTGTATTGTCTATAGGAGTAGATATTTATATAATGTAAATAATTTAAATGGTTAATATCAGTGTAATTAAACACACTAATTAAACTAGAATGACCCAAGGAATATCCTTTTTGATTAGATTTAAAGTCATCAGAATTAGTAAGTCTGATATTTGGGCAAAATGAGCTCAGACCCATATGAGTTTGTGTTGAGTATGGGTGAATTTCACCTAAGTCATTAAGCACATCATATAAATTAGATGTGTGAATGTTATAGTAAGTTTTGTGATCATTTTCCATTAACTCGGCACACACATCTTGGCCATTGTCCTAACGGCATGAATGGCCTATCTTTATTGAGTCTATGAGTCTAGTAAGGGATTGCTGTACAGGTACATACATGTATATTCTTAAGATTTCATAACCATTATCTCATAAAAGTTCCAGAAACTAACTCACATATTCCATCATGCCCTTGCGAAAGATTACTTAGATTTTATCAATTAATCATATTTCTTAAGTAATTGTTTTTCTCCTATAAATCACATAAAAACATTTCGTTCAGCGAACGTTTTAAACATACCACCCCACAGTTCCAAACCAGTCTTACTATAACACTATGATGGAGCTGCAGAAATGAGAATGCCACAACCAGCTAATCTTTAGTTAAGTTTTCATTATACCTGAATTGATGTGAGTAAACTTCTCCAAATTTTACCCAAATATTTCCTAAACACTACTAGAATATGTTTGCTTTTTAACCATTTGCAGAGTAATCATATTAAGTAGTGCTATACAAAAAGTTCCATATTTTTTTCTAGGCCTTTTGTAGTTTTGCTTCCAGTATGGGGCTTCCACAAAAACAAGATCACATTTTCTAGGCCTTGGAAAGTTTTGCTCTCAGAATCAGGCTTCAAAAAAAATCATGATCAAATTATTGGAGGTTCATGGCCTATGACCATGAAGCTTATACGTAACTTTCCTATATCCTGGCGCCATCAGGAGATCTCTATTACTGCTGGCTTAGGTGGACCAAGACGGCCCAAGACGTTGGAATGGCAATCACACTCATCAGGAATACTAAATCCATCATTTACCCTACTAGAATAAGTGATTAGATGGTAGAATTATGTGTGCATTGTATCCAGGGGTCCCATCTTGCTGTGTGATTGCTAGCCATGCTGCGCTGGGCCGTCCCCTGTGTGCACTTTGCCCTCACAGTGATGATTTCCCCACTGAACTGTAGACGGCTTTATAACACAGATTGCATCTACTAGAATATGTTCAGAATGACAGGCTGCATGAAAAACACACATTCCTATGAAAACCACACATATGGCACACTGCAATGAAAATCAGGCATATGTAACAAATGGACCTATAAACAGAACTTGCTATGTTAGTGTTCCACACAATGGAGGTAGCGTTTATTCCATGCTCTGAGAAAATGATCATGTCTATCCGATATTCCAGCCAGGTGTTGACAAAAAGAATAGTTTGATGGTCCTTTTTCATACTTATGAGTTTCCTGTTATTCTGTATGTAAATAACCCATTAATGCCTGTAGCAGCCAAAAACATCCAGACTAATTTTCAGATATCTTCCTGATATCAAAGCATTCTTCTGAAAATATTTAAAAGAGAAATCAGAACCTTCCAAACACCTTCCTTCAAATATTTTGTATATTAATGTTTTCTTTTGAAGATATTTGAAAAAGTGTTCCAGACAAGACTCGGGGAGACTGACAAGGAAATATTCAAGCATGAAAGGGTTTAAATACCCCTGGCCCATCCCTTGTTTTCATTAGTAATAGGTTTTTCACCAACCCCAATTAAACCCTCCCCCTTTCCTAGGTGTTTTCAGAACCTCTGTAACTATCACAATATTCAGTCTTCTACCACCATATGTACTTCAGACAAGGGTATCCTTCCTTGACAAATTATTTTGTCTATTATCACCAAGACTGCCCACCTCTAAAGCTCTACACAAACATGTCTGCCCCTATTGCTGTCCATGTATTATAAGAGGAACATCCCCACCACCACATCAGACTAGTGTATAACACTTTCCAGACTACAGGGCACCCACTGAATGATAAAAGGGTTTAGCGAGAGCAATGAGGTAATACCCTTGTGGTTTTACTATTGATCCCAGATTAGGATAATATCCTGCCAAGCCTCTTGACAACCACAACCACTGGGAAAGCTATACAGACGGCCGCTACTATGTTGCTACTAGTGTATCACGCTTGATCTAAGCCTTCCTTTTCCTGTTAACCTGTGCTACCCATGCCCAATAACTTAACCTGGTTTTATAGACCAGTATTCTGTTTAAGAGCTTCAATTTAAGAGAGGGGGGGGGGGGGAGGTGTCTATGTATATCATATATGGCTATTATATGCATAAAGGTTAGAGATTGAAATGGTGTTTTATGAATTTTAAACCACAAGCTAAGCAAGTTGCTTTGAAAATCATAAAACATCATCATGAGCGAACTGATCTAACAAATTTAGGATACCCCGGTCAGAGCTCAACATAACCCATTTACCAAAGATTTTTCTCTACCTAAAAATGCAGACATGAAAGGGTTAACTCAGGGATGGTGACAGGTCATTAGAAAATGAGGTCTACCAAGGTTATCAATTATTTTATTGACTGCTTTGAGACAAGTGTCTCTATCATCTAAGAACAATTTTTGGCCAAACAAACATAATCCAGGTTAAAAACCAAAAGAAAAAACCTTCTTGTGTGAAACATGCATATATGTACATTTGTCCAAACAAAACTGAAAAGAACCGTGCAAGCATAAATGCATGCACGATAATCAAATCTATTAAAATAAGAGCCTGGCGTAGCCTTCTCAAAAAACACCTACATTGCTCAAAAATGAAGGCGATTGGCAGTCTGAACTTTGTGCTCAATTCATGATTCATTTTGATATTGCACAATATACTATGCAGGGCTCGACGCTAACAGTGGCCCTATGGCCCCAGGCCAGTAAAAACTACCAAAAACAGCTTCGGGCCAGTAAAAAAATACTTCAACTGGTCCTACAGGGCCAGTAAACATTTGGGGGCATTTTTATTAACAAGTTTCCCCTCAAGAATATCCCAAATGTTTTTGAAATAAAAGAAGAAAAATAGATAAAAATAAATGTTGTCTGTGAATTTTATGCAATGTTTTTTTCTTTTTATGTTAAAGAAAAAATTGTTGGAACAGTAAAATATTTGCAGTACCAGTAGATCCTCAGTGTTACTGGTCCCACGGGAACCAGCACCATTTTGAGTTAGCGTTGAGGCCTGCTACGGTGGACCAAAAATTCATAAGATTGTCTAGCATGAACAACCTGCTACTGGATTTTGGCAAATGATCCCAATTATAATTTGGCATCAGACCTTTGTGAGTAAAGTTACAATTTGGACTCACAAGGGTTAAAACATTTATGCCTACATTGCCTTAGATGTCTCCTTGACAGGCGTCAATAAGATATTTTTCACTTTAGATAATAATTGAGAAATTACACCACTAACAAAATATTTGCAGTCCCTGATGTTAGCTAAATAATGAATAAGAATTTTCCCTCAAATATCTTCCGATAGATGTATACATAACATCATATCATTATTTATCAATTTATAAAATTGCTTATCAATTGTTCAGCAAGGAATATTTAAATGAAGTGTAAGACTAGCATACATACTGAGTATCTTCTGTTTTGCCAACTTATATTTAATTGAAGTAGGCTTAGATGTGTGACTGGGTGTAGTTCTATTGATCAGCTGTTCAATATTTATGTGTTACATTTTGTACCATTTAGCATGTAATGGAACATGCCGAAGGAGCCTGTCACAATCCTTCCTGCACTATCTCTGACCTTCTGTCATGTAGATATGGGCAAGACATTACTCAACTCAATTTCCATAATATGAGTCCTAATCTGAGATATGCAGCACTGTGCTGATTCCCTGTAAGAGATTACCCAGTCTTTGGCAGCAATCTCCATCAGGCAATGTAACAGACAGCAGGGGCACATAGGCTAGGGGGGATCATTTAATATTCTGGGGGATGGGGAGTGTGCTATTTTAAGGAAAAGATCTGTACCTTAAAACCAAGAAAAAAAATCTGGCTAGAAAGGTAAGTAAAATATATATTCTGGTCCTGAAAATTGAGAATTTCTCTCTGCCAGAGGAGAAAAAAATTCTGACCAGGTCAAAAAAGGATATCTCCCCCCTCATCCAGAATATCAAATGGTCTGCCCCAGTTCCCCTTAGGCTATCTGCTGAAGAGTGCAATGAATTGGACGAAGTAGTTCTCCAATGCATTATATTTTCTTAGTGGTAGTATAACATTCCAATTGCCAGTTTGTATCAACAGTGATGCAGCAAAAGATGAAGGTTTATTAGATTATTCACAATTCAATGAATTCATCATTATTTTTTTATTTATTTTTTTTGGTACTGAATAGCTTTGAAAAAGGTGTCTTCCAATGGGTCTTGCATTAATTAGTTTATTTCAATTGTGCTTACTAAGTTTGAGAAATTATAAGTACATGGGCTAAATTTCTTTTTTTTTCATAAGATTATTTTTCCCTCTGCATCCAAATTCCATCTTATCCTGGTATTAATGCTAATATGGCAACATATGTAGCCAATCCAGTCTTGGTGGCTGGTAAATAATACTAAGTAGTACCTAATTTGAAGAATTACTTTTTTAAAAGGTAATGTATCACATGGCAATGGATAACCTGTGATGAATCATGTATGGCCGCGTAGGCCGTCTCTGTAGTCTCTTTCATCATTTGCCAGGTACTGTATTAATGCACAGCACTTTTAATATTTCACAGAGAGCGCAACCTTTCCCCATTCATTACAATGTAGTCAGACTACAGGTGCAATGGCTTGATCAATACACACACGTGTAGGGATGGATACCTCTAAGAATGAAACGGTATGATACGGCACTTTTTGAAACAATGCTAGTACCAGTACCGGTACCTCTTAATGGTATATCCAACCCTACACTTGTGAGGTGTAATCTGGTTATTTCTAGAGCTGCACTCACGGAGGGAGATCAACTCATGAGCTCACCACCCGTTTGACTCGTGAGCTCATGAGCTCACGAACGTTCCAATTTTCCAAAGAAATACTTATTTTCCAGCCCAGCTATTGAAAAATAAATATTTCTTGGCGGAGATTTATTAACATTGCCATGTTTATTTAATTTTTAAACGTGCTGACGAGGTACAGAGGTCAGCATAACACTTAACACCATGTGAATGTATACATTGGAGATTTTAAAGAAGAAATGACAGCGATAGGCAGTTATATATATATATATATATATATATATATATATATATATATATATATATATATACACATATATTAATAATGTGTGTAAGGTGCTCTGTGTTACGTTTGTGTTCCCAACATAGACATCATTAGACAAGCTCACGATTTGAACATTTCAGCTCGAGCTCGGCGAGCCCCAGGGCTCGAGCCACTCGAGTTCGTGAGTGGTGAGTGCAGCTCTAGTTATTTCTGTGGTTATTTCTAGTAGTCCAGTAGCCAGATCAAGAAAAGTGCTCTATTTTAGAAGTTAGGTTAACCCGAGAGCTAGAAAATTTCCGTTGGTATCATGTTTTAGGCCCACACCTGGGGCATACCGCCAGGGTGGATGTAGACTTCAGAAGTGGTGCACATCTTTTTTACGGGGTCATGTCTTAGACACCCCACTATATGTAAAAAGGCCCCAAAATGGTCAAAATAATAGGTATAGGGGTAGGAAAGCCACCCTAAAACAGTCATAACTCAGCTTAAACCAATCATAGGGATCAGTGTTTGGTATTAAAATGTTGTTATGAAAGAGAAGTATCTTTTGAAATAGTAAATACATAACCAACTCTATCCCATGATGTAATAAAGGTCATTCAATGTCAAAATGGCTGCCAAATCAAGAATCTGGGATTTTCCAATATTCTATCGTTTCCGTTTATAAACTTCTCAGTTTTTTTGACGGTATGTATTTCTTTTTTGTAGCCACTTTTTCTGAGGGAATGTCTTTTAATGGAATTGTTGAACATTTTAGAAAGTTCATTGACTAGAGTTTTAAGTCCAATTTTGAGCTGTAAGGTACAAAGTAGGGTACCAAGCCCACCTGGAGACCCCAAAAAGTGCCTAAAATGGTAAAAATTTGAAAATCAAAATGACTTTATCTTAAATTTTATAAGTAGGAAGGGAGCAGATGATGTACCAAAACATCAGGTTTAATTTTCTCCTCAATCTGGAAGATTATGGAAAAATAATATTGAAATTAAGGGGTTGTTGAAGGTCAAATAAAGGTCAAAATGCCATTTTTCCTCTAAAAATTTCAAATTTTGATCAAGAAATTTTGATGAAGTAGTTGTGTTTTGTCATTATTTAATTTCCAAACCAAGTTACCACAACGATTGACGGATAAATAATCTCAAATATGGTCCAACAAATCATTTTTTACCATTTACCGGTGAAAATGAAGTAGTTTTAAGTCAATAAGGAGGTGTGGAAGGTGGCATTTGGCTATTCCATGCTTATAATAAGTGTTTATGAACGGGTTGTGAGAAGGTGCTAGTATGGGACCACTGTTTAGGTCATAAAAGTTGTGAGCACCAAACTATATAGGCATTGTTTGGTATCAAGTTTTTTGTTGTAAGACAGTCTTTCCATTCCATGCAACCAACCAAAGGTAGGGTCTATTGTTGCGATACTAGAGGTCATTCAAGGTCAAACTAACCCCAATTTCATAATTTGAGGCATTTTGTCTTTGAATTTTCCATTAAACAGCTTATCATATTCTCCTAGAATACATATTTTATCCTGGAAATATTTTTAGGTGAGAAATAATTTTCAAAAAGGATTCTGAGACATTTTTAGGTCATTTCAAGAGAAAGTCTGGACCAATTTGGAATATTTCAGGGCCAAAATTACAAATGTCTGGTTATGGGTGCACTCACATATTTAAGCGAAGCAGCAGAAAGTTGACATAACAGATCGAGTCATATCTTATGGTATGTCAGTTTTCATTTTCAGTAGGGAGAATAAGCCTTTTAACTTGCAGCATTACTTGCCTATTGTGCTTGTCGTGTAAGATTATAAAGGCAGTGTAAACTATCTCTGAGATTTAAGGAAAAAATGAAGGTCAAATAAAGGTCAAAACATCATTTTTTCTCTAAAATATTCAAATTTTGATGAAGAAATTTTGATGGAGTAGTTTGTGTTTTGTTATTACATAATATCCTAACCACATTACCACAATAATTGACAGACAAGATACCTTAAATATGTTTTAGCAAAACATTTCCACCCTTTACCTGTAAAAATAAAGTAGTTGAAAGTCAATATGGAGGTGTGGAAGGTGGCATTTGGCTTTTCCATACTTATAATAAGTGTTTACGAAGGGGTTGTGAGAAGGTGCTAGTATGGGACCACTGTTAAGGTCTTAAAAGTTGTGAGCACCAAACATTATAGGCATTGTTTGGTACCTAAATGTTTGTTGTAAGACAATCTTTCCATTCCATGCAACCAACCTAGGTTACGGTTGATTGTTGTGATACTAGAGGTCATTCAAGGTCACACTAACCCCAATTTCATGATTTAAGGCATTTTGTCTTTGGATTTTCCACTTAGCAGCTTATCAAATTTTTCTAGAATACATATTTTATCCTGGAAATATTTTTAGGTGAGAAATATTTTTCAAAAAGGATTCTGAGACATTTTCAGGTCATTTCAAGAGAAAGTTTGAACCAATCTGGAATATTTAGGGGCCAAAATGACAAAATGCCTGATTACGGGTGCACTAAAATATTTAAATGTGGGCAGAAAGTTGACATAACAGATAGAGACTCATATCTTATGGCATGTCAGCTTTCATTTTTAATGGGGAGAATAAGTCTTTTAACTTGCCTATTGTATTTTTTATGTAAGATTTGTAAAGGCAGTGTTAAATATCTTTGAGATTTAAGGACAAAATGAAGGTCAAATAAAGGTCAAAACGTCATTTTTTCTCTAAAAAGTTCAAATTTTGATGATGAAATTTTGATAAGGTTCTTCTTTTTTGTCAATACATAATTTCTTAAGCATGTCACCACTTTAATTGACAGGAAAGTTACCTTAAATATGTTTTAACAAAAAAAGTTTACCCTTTATCCGTGAAAATGAAGTACTAGTTTCATGGTAATATGCAGATGTGGAATGTGCTATTGGACAATTCATGCCTAATCGAGTTGTTAGCAAGTGCTAGTAACATATAGGACCACTGTTTAGGTCATAAAAGTTGTGAGCACCAAACATTATAGGCATCGTTTGCTATCAAAATGCTTGTTGTAAGACAATCTTTCCATTTCATGCAACCAGGCTAGTGTAGAGCATTTTGCTGTGATATGAGAGGTCATTCAAGGTCAAACTACCCCTAATCTCATGACTTAAGGCATTTTATCTTTGAATTGCCTGTGTAGTATCTCATCAAGTTCTCCTAGAATGCACATTTAATGATATTTTTTCCTGCAAATATTATTTTTAGGTGAGAAATGTCTTTTAAAAGAGAAACTCATGCCTTTTAAGGTTATTTCAAGACAAAGTCCGTTCTAATCGTGAATATTCAAATTCGAAAATGCTCTATGTGACCTTTTGACCTTGGTTTGACTTTCCATTTTACCTTAAATCTCAATAATATTTAACGCTATCTTTAACCGTACGTGGCAAGCACAAATTGGCAAGTTAAAAGGCGTATACCGGTATGCCCAATTGAAAATGAAAGCTGACGTACCATATGATAAGGCTGTTGTGTCAACTTTCTGCTGCTAAATTGATATTTGGGTGCACCTAACATCAGGCATTTTGTCATTTTGATGACTAGATATTCACGATTAGCACAGACTTTGTCTTGAAATAGCCTTAAAAGGCATGAGTTTCTCTTTTAAAAGACATTTCTCACCTAAAAATAATATTTGCAGGAAAAGATATCATTAGATATGTATTCTAGGAGAATTTGATGAGAAACTACACAGGCAATTCAAAGACAAAATGCCGTAAGTCATGAAATTGGGGGTAGTTTGACCTTGAATGACCTCTTATATCATTGCAAAATGCCCTACACTAGCCTGGTTGCATGAAATGGAAAGATTGTCTTACAACAAGCATTTTGATAGCAAACAATGCCTATAACGTTTGGTGCTCACAACTTTTATGACCTAAACAGCAGTCCCATTACTCCCATATGTTACTAGCACTTGCTAACAACTCGATTAGGCACGAATTGTCCAATAGCACATTCCACATCTGCATATTACCTTGAAACTAGACTTCATTTTCACAGGTAAAGGGTCATTTTTTTTTTGTTAAACATATTTAAGGTATCTTGTCTGTCAATTATTGTGGTGACAGGCTTACCAAATTATGAAATGACAGAACAGAAGTACCTCATCAAAATTTCATCATCAAAATTTGAACTTTTTAGAGAAAAATGACGTTTTGACCTTTATTTGACCTTCATTTTGTCCTTAAATCTCAAAGATATTTTACACTGCCTTTATAATCTTACATAAAAAAACACAATAGGCAAGTTAAAAGACTTATTCTCCCCATTAAAAATGAAAGCTGACATGCCATAAGATATGAGTCTCTATCTGTTATGTCAACTTTCTGCTGCTTCACTTAAATATTTGAGTGCACCCGTAATCAGGCATTTTGTCATTTTGGCCCCTAAATATTCCAGATTGGTTCAAACTTTCTCTTGAAATGACCTGAAAATGTCTCAGAATCCTTTTTAAGAAATATTTCTCACCTTAAAATATTTCCAGGATAAAATATGTATTCTATGAGGATTTGATAAGCTGCTAAGTGGAAAATCCAAAGACAAAATGCCTTAAATCATGAAATTGGGATTAGTTTGTCCTTGAATGACCTCTAGTATCACAACAATAGACCCTACCCTAGGCTGGTTGCATGGAATGGAAAGATAGTCTTACAACAAACATTTAGGTACCAAACAATGCCTATAATGTTTGGTGCTCACAACTTTTATAACCTAAACAGTGGTCCCCTACTAGCACCTTCTCACAACCTGTTCGTAAACTCTTATTATATGCATGGAATAACCAAATGCCACCTTCCACACCTCCATATTGACTTTAAACTACTTCATTTGCACAGGTAAAGGGTAGAAATGTTTTGCTAAAACATATTTAAGGTATCTTGTCTGTCAATTATTGTGGTAATGTGGTTAGGATATTATGTAATAACAAAACACAAACTACTCCATCAAAATTTCTTCATCAAAATTTGAATATTTTAGAGAAAAAATGATGTTTTGACCTTTATTTGACCTTCATTTTTTCCTTAAATCTCGGAGATATTTTACACTGCCTTTATAATCTTACATGACAAGCACAATAGGCAAGTAATGCTGCAAGTTAAAAGGCTTATTCTCCCTACTGAAAATGAAAACTGACATACCATAAGATATGACTCGATCTGTTATGTCAACTTTCTGCTGCTTCGCTTAAATATGTGAGTGCACCCATAACCAGACATTTGTAATTTTGGCCCTGAAATATTCCAAATTGGTCCAGACTTAAAAATGTCTCAGAATCCTTTTTGAAAATTATTTCTCACCTAAAAATATTTCCAGGATAAAATATGTATTCTAGGAGAATATGATAAGCTGTTTAATGGAAAATTCAAAGACAAAATGCCTCAAATTATGAAATTGGGGTTAGTTTGACCTTGAATGACCTCTAGTATCGCAACAATAGACCCTACATTTGGTTGGTTGCATGGAATGGAAAGACTGTCTTACAACAAAAAAATTGATACCAAACAATGCGTATATTGTTTGGTGCTCACAACTTTTATGACCTAAACAGTGGTCCCATACTAGCACCTTCCCACAACCCGTTCGTAAACACTTATTATAAGCATGGAATAGCCAAATGCCACCTTCCACACCTCCTTATTGACTTAAAACTACTTCATTTTCACCGGTGAATGGTAAAAAATGATTTGTTGGACCATATTTGAGATTATTTATCCGTCAATCGTTGTGGTAACTTGGTTTGGAAATTAAATAATGACAAAACACAACTACTTCATCAAAATTTCTTGATCAAAATTTGAAATTTTTAGAGGAAAAATGGCATTTTGACCTTTATTTGACCTTCAACAACCCCTTAATTTCAATATTATTTTTCCATAATCTTCCAGATTGAGGAGAAAATTAAACCTGATGTTTTGGTACATCATCTGCTCCCTTCCTACTTATAAAATTTAAGATAAAGTCATTTTGATTTTCAAATTTTTACCATTTTAGGCACTTTTTGGGGTCTCCAGGTGGGCTTGGTACCCTACTTTGTACCTTACAGCTCAAAATTGGACTTAAAACTCTAGTCAATGAACTTTCTAAAATGTTCAACAATTCCATTAAAAGACATTCCTTCAGAAAAAGTGGCTACAAAAAAGAAATACATACCGTCAAAAAAACTGAGAAGTTTATAAACGGAAACGATAGAATATTGGAAAATCCCAGATTCTTGATTTGGCAGCCATTTCGACCTTGAATGACCTTTATTACATCATGGGATAGAGTTGGTTATGTATTTACTATTTCAAAAGATACTTCTCTTTCATACCAACATTTTAATACCAAACACTGATCCCTATGATTGGTTTAAGCTGAGTTATGACTGTTTTAGGGTGGCTTTCCTACCCCTATACCTATTATTTTGACCATTTTGGGGCCTTTTTACATATAGTGGGGTGTCTAAGACATGACCCCGTAAAAAAGATGTGCACCACTTCTGAAGTCTACATCCACCCTGGCGGTATGCCCCAAGTGTGGGCCTAAAACATGATACCAACGGAAATTTTCTAGCTCTCGGGTTAACCTGAATCCCAAAAATGGGTGGCTGGCTACTGTACTACTAGTAAAAGAAGACCTATAGAAAAGTGTAAAGAGAAGTTTTTCAGAGTCCACAGGGTTCAACCTTTCCAGGGGCCTAGGGGCATAGATTTTGCAGTGGGTCCCTAGATTTTTCAGACTAGGGGCCCAAAAAGGTTTGTACAAATCAAAGATGAATACGAATTACTTTTAAGTATTGAAGTGTTTGTGTAAACTACATCCCTAGATGTCACATGCAATTCAGATGGGATCATGGCAGGACACTCAAATTTATTCCAGATGCTGATCTGAAATTGTACTTATCTACAAGATGTTTGCTTCCAGTAGACCAGCTGAAAGGTTGCTGCCAAAGACAGCTTAAAAGCAATTGGGTTTGAACTAGCCTAGCTACAAGGCTCTACTCTGTTTTACTTTATTATATATAAATGCCTGCACCTATGCTACATAGAGACTTGTGGCCTAATGTTGGCAATTTAGTTCACACAATTGCTACACGAGGGGTATTAGTGGAAGTATTTCCAACTGACCTCCTAGTATACCGCAGTTAGGGTTCGGATGCGAAGAGATTTTTAGTATCGATTGATCGAAAAATATTTCGAACAATTAATCGATTCGGTTCAAGTTTTACGGCCACATTGCCTTAATTTCAAGGCAAACGATTTTAGACATTTTTGTGCCGTGGCATGCGCCGGCACATGCCAGGCACACATCCGGTGTACCACGGCAATTGATGAATCGGTGCACCAAATATGGTGAAATAGATTTGTTTACTCTTAAGTGTTGACACGGAGACGTTCTGTGTCACTTAAAGAAAGTTTTATTGTTTTTGTATGTTTTGGCCGTGTAATTTCGCAAAATTTATTCAGAAATTTAACATTTGAAATAATCGATTATTTCAAATGCCGTTCGAACGGGTCGAGTCGGCCTCACCTCAACCAAATGCTTGAGTTTTCGCTTAATCGTCCGACCACTAACCGCAGTGCCATCTATCCACAAGGGAGAACATTTAAATATAGCCTGGGAGGCAGGCTAGGTTTGAACATCTCCTCCCCCCTGCTGTGCTATTTAGCATTCACAAACAGATAGGATATCATGGCTCCTTTAGGTTGTAAATACTTAACCACGGCATGAGTGGGTGTAAACTTGCTCTCACCCCTGCTTAGTTCAAAATCAATTTGTGATTCTGTTATATGAGACCTAAATAACCGATAACCAATAAATTTCTGCCCAGACACATTTCATCCAAAAGAGCAATGCATAAATAATCTAATATTTGCCTCCTACATTGCACAGAGCGGTTGAGAGCAGAAACATTAAACAGACCTAAATGAGTAGGCCATCCATACTAGAAATATCTTAGCTGTCAATTACTACCCTATGTGATAACTTTCCCAATCAAGCACATCTTTGTAAATATTCATGCACATGCCAGTCAGTTTCAGCAATAATTGCACTTTCTGCAATGACTTGTGTGTACGTGGGTGGCTGCATTAATTCCGATGTCAAAATCAACATACAAGATCTTGCCTGGAATAATGTGCAATAATCCTGCTAAGAATACATTAAATGCAAGTTCACCTCAGGTGTAGACTTTTGTCCACTAGCATAAACTGCAATAACAGATTCAAACCAAACACTGCAGTTCGAATCTGGCCCAATTTAGTGTATAATCCTTAGACTTAGAACTAGTGGCCATTGAAAAACCTGCATTTAATCTCCATTCATAATGTTTTGTATGACCTACATATTTGACAGTTCAATGCATGATATGCAGAGAAGCTCCTAACTATTGCATTTATATAACTCGGCAGGAGAGTCCAATGAATATTTTAATTACTGGCTCAAGGCCAGTAATTGACTTGTATAACACCTAGCCTTTAAATGACCAGTTGATTCATAACACACTAGAAGGACGGTGACGCAGGCATCTGCCTAGCAACCTTTGAAACTGATTCACAAATGTCTCAATTTTGCATTTCAGTATTTGGGTAGGATTTTTTCAATCAATTTTTTCAATACAAATGCCTGTACAGGAGTGTAAGCATTGCTGATCTTGATAGATGACCATTTCTAATACTGGAACATTATCACAGCATGTTTGAAGTAAAATTCAAACCTCTGACAATAAGACATAAATTCTAGTCAACAAAGCAGTTTATTCTTTTCACTTAATACATACTTTAGCCTGGTGAAAAATAACATTACTTCAATTTGAGGATATTGGAAGCAAAACCCATGAATACTCATGAATCATCATAGGCACCACCATAGGCACATTAAAGAAAAAACAATGCATTTTGTTAACGACAGAAAAAATATCCTTTACCTGATTTTCTTCTCTGGAATCTGTTCTTGGGTGGTTCTGAAAGGAAAAGAAATGAATTATTATTACCATTTAAATTGGCATATTTGACAAATTCTTTAATTAACTTTTAAGATGTGAGCCAGCACATACTATAACTTTGATATTATCAGCGAAGGTCAGAGTTAAAATCTGTATAACACCAGTTGAAAATTTATCACTACGAAACATGTACTTCAGGGACTTTCCTGGTTTAAAGTACATATTAAACTTTATCTATGACAGTATGTGCTGTCAAGAAAAAGGTCATTCAAAATTAAATATTGTCATTTTCAAGAGCATATGAATGTATTCGGGGCTCGACGCTAACAGTGAACTGTTGGCCCAAGGCCAGTAAAACATTCCCCAAAATGGCTCCAGGCCACTGAAAAAAGATCTCAAATGGTCCCACAGGGCCAGTAAATATTTGGGGACATTCATGTTAAAAATATTCCACTCAAGTATTTCCCCAAATATTTTTGAAATAAATGAACATAGAATAAATAAAAATAAATGTCTGTGAATATTATGCAATGTTTTTTCTTATGTTTAAGAAAAATTTGTAGGACCAGAAAAAATTGCACAGGACCAGTGGATCCTACCTGTTACTGGTCCTACGGAGCCAATAACATTTTGAGTTAGCATATAGGCCAGGTATTGAGTTATTTTTAATTGTCAATTGGTAATCATAGTGGAGAATTTGACTCATATTTTGCATGTGTACATCAGGCCTTTTGAAATGGATCTTCATTAAATATGACTGTGTACTTTATTCAAAAATAGTTTCCTGATTTTAACAGTAACATATAATTCACCATTGTGACAAAACTGAGCTTTTTTGGCAATTGCACACAACTTCAGCTTCATTCATTGGAGTGACTAAAAGATAGGAAGGACTAAATCAAATCATGGCATTATCATGCTCTTAACTGGTCGCATTGTAGGACATTCCCACATATTCATATGATAGACTAAATCAAACATGTTTATATTAACTTTATTATTTAAACACATATTCAATTTAACTTAGAATTGCTTTGAAATTTTAAAAAATGTTAGTTTCAAAACATTCTAAACAGATGCTGCCTGAGAAACTGAGGTGAATGTACCCAAGGCGACACCACTCATCAATTTGAGGTGTGGTGAAGTAGCTCTCCATGTTATAAGTGCTCAGTTCTCATTAATACAATTCGACATAGAAATTATAACCAATTTCTCCTGTCATATAACTAGTGGCTGCAATATGAAGGCGATCAAATAAGCATCGCTCTTCCATGTTAGATGAAATACCTTGCTTTCAATTATCTGAGGCAATCTATTAGCTGTCAAGCTGTCGGAAGAAAAGATTGGGCAAATGGAATGCAATCAACATCCAGGCTTTTGTCCAGTGCAACTGCCACCAACAATGCCTATTTCACCAAGTCTGAGAAGTAATGAAAACGTTTCCAATCAAATCTAATTTAATTACTAAACTGACAAACATGCTGAAAAATATCAGAATATGGGTAAGTTTCAGACATTTCCCGGCTAGCAACAAACAGTGACTAAATACAGAGAATATCATTTACTTCTAAGCGGACTTCTTGATACATAAACATGTGTTAAAGTCTACATCAAAGAGCTGAACATTACATTCTATATAAATGCTGTCCAGAAGTAAACTAATCTCAGTGTTGAGACATTTTGACATTGCAAATGCTTTACTCACTCTCTTTTCCGGGTAAAGTCTATGTGACTTGGCAAACCATTAATAGTACAGAAAATTATCTAAATATTGCAAATCAATTATCACAATTTATAACCAATGGTTTAGCAGAGGACCTTAGCTAGGATTTTGAATCAACAATCGGAAAATTCTGAGTCTCATATTTTTCAATAGAGACATCAAGACATTTGTTAGGCACAAAGTTTTCCAATAGATCCATATAAAATGTCTTATATAGATATCTAAGATATCAAAGGCACCAACATAAGTACTTATCTGCTAGCCATACCTGTACCCAATTAAAAATTTGGATTTTTGTCTAAAAATGAATGATCAAAAGTATCAAATCATATTAATAAATGCATAAAAGAAAACCTGATTTATACTAACGTAGACTTTTGAAAATTGAAAATGGAAATGGAAATTTTCACAGGATAGTAATAACTAATATCATATTGCCAAGAAATGACTCCCTGCATCACCAAATAGTCAAAGCTATTCTGGAACACTAAAGACGACCACACGTCAATGGGCTTACAAGAACTTTCCATAATATTCCTGTAATTCATAAAACACAACTCATTCATATAGTTTATCATTGAAGCTACCCTTGCAGAAGAAACCAACAAAGACCCCATTATGTACAGGTGATTTAACCTCACCGCTGTTTGCATAGCAATTAAAAGGCACTTGAGACCCATAGTGACTGCTTGTAAGTGCAGTCGGATAATTCGCCCCTAGGGCTACAAACACGTGCCTGACTTCACACAAATAACAGACTGTTTACACACAAATCACTGAGTGTGGATCTACCATTGAGAACACACAAACATGATATTCACCCTATCTGGGAACAATCATCAAAACTCAACTCAACAATCAGCTATCTTTTTCTCCCCTAGCATCTTTTGGACAGTAGTAAATAACTACTTATAAGTTATATCTAGATAATATCCTAATATGTTTACATAACATGTAGTAATGACTTTTCATTAATATGGATTTACTATAATGCATAAATGGCTTAAAATTTACCAAAATAACTACATGTCTTCATATTCAGAATACCTTTTCCATACAAAAATACTTCTCCAATATACCATCAGCCATGATGAATTACCTTGCTAAGACAGTGATTTTATAGATAACACTAGGCATAAAGTATACATAAAAGATATCAATTTATTTTGTGATGATTGGGAAAATGTCATAACTCACCAGTTTATATTTCATTTCAAGAGTATTATAGTTTTGCCACCTGTCTTCCCTCTATGTTTGGTAAAATAGAAATCATATTTTGCTATCTAATATGCCCATAGAAATCTGTTATTCTGACATCAGAGAAAGCTCTGATGACTCAAGTAATAATAAATGTTTGAATAACACTGCAAACTAGATCTAAGAATCAAAGCAAAGTACAGCTTGATTAAGTCAACCAAAATTTTAGTCACACTATCCATCATAATCAAATTTGTTCTTAGGCTGGTTGTCAGTTGTCAGACACCTATTTGCTAAAGGAAATATGAAAGTTCCCATTACAGAAAGCTTGTTGAATGTGTGTATTGGTGATGGGCAATCATTCTCTGTACATAGTCAAAACATGTCAACCGACGATAAAAAATGAGCTTTCGATGTACACAAATTTTGACGGTAGGTAAAATTCAAGTTACATGGCAATTCTGGAAGTTTTTGGTTCAGGTTTACATCTAGACAATAATTTAAAGCAAATGGTTACAATTCAGATGCTCAAGTAAGGATGATCAGAAATTACATACCTTTAACACATTCATATCTTATATAAGCCGTACACCGAATGGATACATTTTACACCATTTTACACATGTTCACAGATCATTTTCTCACAAGAGCTCTTTAATATGATCAGTGCACTGTTCTAATTCTAATTTGTCAAATATAAATAACCACTATATATTATAGAAAATAAAAACATGCATATACTAAAAAATACTACTCATCTAAATTCCTTTACCTATCATAGCATCAATACCCCCTCTCCGATGCTTAATAGATCCTGACTGACTGCGAATCATAGTGATTTTTAATCCTTGCAAACAGAAATCAGTGAAGTACAGTTCCGGGACGATCACTCATTTAAGTTCCATCTAGGAGCCACAATAGCGTCAATACTGTATAAATCCAACTCAATATTGTTCGCTCCCGGAGAAAGCCATCCCTGCCAGCCAGTATGAAATGACCACAGTTCAATCATTCTGCAGCGTCTTAGCGTATGGTAGACTCATCCATAGTAATGACAGTCACACATCACGCCAATCAGGTGCAACTGCAATTTTATCAATTCAAATCAAAACATGTCATGGGGCGCCTTGGCTATGCAGAAGGAAGTACGTCACAGCATACTTCAATAAATTATATCTTCGGCTGCTCGGCAATCATTCTCAGCTTACAGGCATTAGGTGAACATAGTGAACATAATATTAAAGCCCACTAATTAATAGGATGCTGCATCAAGTGAATGCTGACTATGCGAGCTAGGCAGTATTTACCTAAAGAGTAAAGACTGATTACTCTGTGTTCTAGGCATGCAGGATTGGCGTTGGCAAAAAAATCTATAGTGAACTACTATTACACTGACCGTAGTGCCTGCGTCTTAGGCAAGCCATCATGCCGTGTTACAAGTTGCGAGGGATAGCCGTAACTGACTATGTATTGCCTATACATCAACAATCAAGGCATGGTACATGCTGAACGCAAATGTTATATGTGGACGCCTTGAAAGCCGAGAATGCCAACTCATTTTTAAAATGTGGACTGCAGCATGTCATCAGTGTTTTCATGTTGATTTTTTTTTCTTTTCTTTTTTTCTTACTTCTCTTTCTGATTGGTCTGACTTTTCTGTTACTGCTACAAATGTCAAATCCTGTTTCTAATTATAGAATTTACTCAAATGAGTATTACTGATTTGTTTTTCCTCATTGTGACTTCCTACTTGAGTGAGAGAATAACCTGGTGGGTACATGTACATGAACTACAGTATTGATTTCAATATATGTTTAACTCCATAACAATGAGCTAGACTTCCAAACTTTTTAAGTTTTATGCACATCACACAGTCCAACAATACAGAAAAAAAAGTTTTACAGGTTCTGCAGATTTAAAAATTAAAAGATACATCTTGAATTCTATTCTCAATTGAGTTAAACCTTAATCTTTTAGAAGGGCTCTGATTTTTGTAAGTAGATAAAATAGAAAGCCTTCAAAAATTAAACCTCCCTGTGCCCATTGAAAATCGGGGATGAGTGCTTCATCTGAAAAGAAACCATAATACAGTGCTAGGTAAAATGACAGTCACCAGTGACAGATATTGAGATAAGACTATGTTGACATTTTTTACCTGGCATAGGTTCATCATCGGAGTCTGTCTGCATAGGCTCTTCGTCTGATGCAGGTTTTCCAAACGATACACCTTTCTTGGTAATTTTAGGTATATCTCCACGTTTTTCATTGAGATTGTTGAAATACGCTGACGCAAAGACTATAAGATCATCTGGCTTTTCCCGGAGGACAGAAACAGTAAACTCCTGCAGCAAGTCTGTCAGGCCGGCTGGAATTTCGAAACTCATTCCGGCGTTAGTGGAGATAATGAACAGTCACCTATATATGAATGCAACTACTAACTACTGCTGTGGCACAATCAGGTCCAGATCCCACTCAGGCGACCTTCAGTCGATCAATATATCGACCAAAATCTTCAAAATCGATCGATTTTGATCTTCCAATGTTGACATCACATACGCCAAGACTACTTGTCAGGTACTGGAGAATGACTGACGTCACGAGCTCCGATCAATATCACTACGCGCGCACTACCTAACAATGGTATTTTCAAATCAAGATTATAAGGAGTACACTAAAGCACGACTTCGCATTTTAACTGAATTTAGAAATCCAGTGCTTGTATATTACCATGAGGCCGAAAATAATATCAATTATTATAAAAAAGGATCGCGAAAGTAGACTATATTTTGCCAGGTTGTGAAAGGTCTTAAACGCGGAAAAGTTCAAAGTCCCAAGCTGACAGTGGATGGTTGTCAAGCAAAAGTGAAGGGTGCCCGAGATTTCGGGCGCAATTTAAGATATATTAGATATCGCTTTGATTACGTGAGAATATTAAGCCTAATGTAATATTTATTTTATAGCTCAAAATCCCATCTTGGTGCACTGCGTTCTGTGCATGGTTGGCAGGTGTTTGTTGTAATTTTCCGTCGGATTCTTATGGTTTCTCTATGGTATCCCGGATGGTCCTTTCAACTAAAATATTATAGCATGTTGCCATAGTGACATGTAAACATTTTCCCTATACAGTGAATAGTGGCAGAATATTTAAAAAGTGTTTCTACCCTCGTTCGTTGCCCTTGCACGCTGTCATGGCAACAGTGGAAAAGTTTTTCATTTATTCCCGAAAATTGAACTAAAAAGTATTATTACACCATCACATAGAAAGTCACGGAGAGAACTGTACATGCATGTGTAAGGAAACAGGACTTCAGAATTAAGAAAAAAAAGTTAGTTTTTTTTTTAAATGATATTATGGCACTGCCAGGCAATTCATTTTTAACTAGGCCTATAGTAATCTTGCATAGATCTTCCAATTAGCCTAAGAGAATCACGTGAGGTACTGTCCGTATTGTTGTGTCCCTTTGCATAGTTTGTCAATGCAGATTTTTAAATTTATCTATTTGATTATTTTCTTTTTGCTTTATTCTCCAACAATGCTGGAGGGCCGCTCCATTTTTTGAGGATATCCGACTATCCTAATTACTGTGAAGCATCACGTCATCCCTTAGCTAATTAGGAAAACTTCATCTAGTATTTTGTTGGAGGTACAATAAGAAAAGTCCATTGTTATCGTTGGCATATTTTTCCTATGGACTGTCATCCGTGGAATTGGAGAAGGGAAGAAAGAAATCCTTGTCAACAAAGTACTTGCGACTTTGTCACATTTTTGTTTAAAAAGAGGCCAAAACCTATCTTGTTTGGACATATAGAGAGCAAATTTATCGAACATAAACACTTCAAAAAATAAAATTCAATCACCAGGCTAGATTTTTTTTCAATAAAATGTACGTGTCATGTCGCCCTATATCGCATCCATTTGTGATGAGAAAGCGTATTTTCAAAATAAAATCTAGAAATTCAAACTTATGCTGTGACAAAAATATAGTAGGCATTGAAAGGTAGTTTGTAGCCCGGGGGGGGCACTTGGGTATTTAGGGGGGTGCATACGTTCGTTATCAAAATTAAAAAATACCCCTAAAGCACTGATTTCTGGCCAAAAAAGCACCCTTATTTTAATAAAACGCTGATTTTTTGCACTAAATAAACACCCCTTCTTTTATCAAAACACTGACATTGGATGAACGGGAACACGTATTTTAACTTAAGATTTTATAATCCTCTGCTTGTTTAGCGGCAGCAAGTGGCGGCAGCAAACTCGGAAGCCCTGAGTCACTCGGCGTCAGAGCCGCGTATATTTCGTGGATTGTAAGGGGATTTTGACCCCCATACTTCGTACCTGGGTACAAAAAAGTACCCTTCTTTTACAAAATCGCGGATATGCGGAGGTCTTAAAAAAAAGACCCCTTCTTCCGCGAAATACGTAACGAAGGTGCGGCCCCCCCTCTGTACCCGAGTGCCCCCCCCCCCCCCCCCCCCCCCCCGGGGTTTGTAGGCAGCAATTTACGTAGCAGGTATATTGCATTAGCCTCGTGAAAACATCTACATTCATACAGATCGAGAATTCATTATTCTGTGCACGAATAACCTAGAATGAATGAAAACTTAAAATGCACTTCGTAGCGGCATCCATTACCCGAAAAGAGTGCCAATTTCAGGAAAACACGAATTAGTGCTTTGCAAAATAATTGTCCTGAGTACACCATTTTTACATTTTCTTTAGTTTTGTAGTTTAGGGTATGATATATCCAGAAATGAAACATACTTGTACAAAAAACTGGTAAGGGCATCCGTAAACTCTTCAACCCTAATGCTGGTGGTGACCAATTTGACCCATACTATAGTCTGTCTGACTTGGTTGGGCAAAATCGCCTAAATCTATTGCCAGCCCGCCAAGCGAAACAAAATTGACAGGATGTATTTCTCTGCATTTATCAACTCCAAAATAACGAAATTATCGGATTTAACTTTTTTTCATCAAGTTTTGTTTTCTTCGTGTTTTCACTTAAACTTACTTGACATAAACGAATTTACAAATATATGCAGGTGCCAAATGGTGCCATGATATTTAACGTTTAAGATATATATGGTCAAAGATTTTTTGTAAGTCGTAGATGAGATATATATATATGGAACATGATGTTTCGATACGGATTTACTAAAACATACAAGGGCCAAATAATGACATAATATTAAACACGTAAGATATATGGTGAACGAAATAATAAAATATCTTAGATGAGATATTGATGGAAATTGGTGTTGCGATACGCAAGCATTATGTCCAGCTGTTATCCATTCTCTCTGCCATTGCTTTTATCGGATGGTACTTAATTCCATCAACCTCCATATCCAAAATATGAAAATTGGATCATATGTACCGGGATGCACTAATATAAGAATCTTATTTTTTCTTTAATCTCACATGACAGGGACAATGACCAGCTGTACGTGGATGAACTAGAGATATGTAACTCAATCTACTCTCCCTGGATGAACCTAAGTCTGGCATTAGCGCGAGAGTACTGGAGTGTGCTGCCATCTATTGACAACGTATGGTACTAACCTTGTCTTTCAGTGCTGTAGTCGCTCAACTTCGCAGGTAGGCAGTAGGATGGTACACTTTGCCAGAATGCTTAAAAACGTGTCCTCGTCACTTTCGCAACTTGTGATCGATTGATTACTTAATCAATTACCTAATTGATTGGTTAATGTACGTATTAACACACTATACGTTTAAGTTATTCTGTCAATACTTGCAAGTATTTGGTGTCCAAAGAGTCATAACGTAGCTGCATGAAAATGTATCATTATTATCACCCTAAACGATAATACTAGTATATATATTTACATATCATTTACAGATATTTGTAAATAACCTATAAATGTAATGAAATGTTTAATTGATACATACAAGTGCATGAATAGCAATCATTAATTAATGGATGTTTCTTTTGGATATAATGAAATTAATGGTTTATAAATATTCATCAGATATTGTAAACATTTATAAATCATTTACAATTATTTATAGATAGTGTATGGATACTTTTATTTTAGAATATGTATTATATATATCATTATGTATATATCATTTCTTAATATCCAAATGATTTATAGATATTCGTATATAATTTATCAATGTTTCAGATAACTTACAAATATCAACTAATGGTTCATTGATTTTCATAAATGATGTATAAATACTTATGAATCGTTCACAGGTATTTGTAGATATCGTTTTATAAATTATTATATTAGCTGATTAATGTATTTGAACGTGAACAAATTTGTGATTTTTTTAGTGGCCGTTTTAGAGATATGAGTCCGCCACGTTGCATATTATTTGATTTTCCGCTCATTCTGTGTTGTCCGTTTGCAGAACAATACATCGTTGATCTTTACAAATTTGTAAATTTGCATATACACGTAGGTAATATATTAGGTACTCTTTCCGCTTGCTCAAACTGCATTTTAAAATATATTATATCTTTTGCACAGCCTAAGATTGAATTTGAGATATTGAATTAAAAATGAACACTTTGTCACAAATGGATATAGGGATTAAGATCCGCCATTGAGCATTGGTGCCATTGAGCATACTAGTAGGTTCTTGTTGAAAAAGCTGAGGCCGCAAAGACCGAAGCTTTGCAACAAACACCCACGACGAGGCTATAAATCTGCACCAATGCTCAGTGGCGGGTCTTAATCACTATTATAGCGAGTTTGAGTGATCAAAAATTAAAACAACTCTGTGAAAATGACACAAAAATCATGTTTTCTAATGGTTGCTGAGCCCGGATTTGGTCCCGGCTCAGGAGCCTCACTCTGGAATTGGAAATGAAAGGTCACGTTTTTTGCCTTTTCGCAAACAAAATTGGCAATGTCCCTATCCATGTCACCTATAGATCTAATCGTGTGCAATATGTGAAGACGTCAACTAAAAGTGGGGAGTCCAACTGTCACAGTACCGCACCAGCCTGCGACAGGGGCTTCAAAATATGCGACAAGCCCCCCCCCCCCATACCCCCACCTCCCCGAAAAAAATATTGTTTAACCTGTCAAAACATGACCAATTGAGGTTATCATATATATTTCACTTGAATTATTGCCGCAACAATAGGCGAAACTGCCTCTCAATCACATGTCTAAATAGTCTTCCCCCAGAGCGTTAATATCAAATAAATGATAAAAATTAAGGCAATACTCACCCTCCATGCTTTCTCTCTCTCTCATACAAATAATATTTTATCTACGAGAGGATTTTTTTTTGCATAATGCGTCGAAGTCTTTTATTCATAACATGTTGACGTTTGGTTCAAGACTATGCGCATCTCATGATATTGGTTATTGTTGACAAGAATCGGAGTAAGATTTACGAAAATTTTGAGCTGCGCATAATTTGCGCTGAAAACGGCTAATTTATCGCATGGAAATAAATGAAAAGTTAGTTATATTCTTGGAGAATTTACCTAGAATCAACACAGCGATTTTCAGCAACAACTGTTCTATTCTATTAGGGAGGAATTTGCTAGAAATAGAGCCGCCGCAACCAACATGTAATTCTGCAAATTTTACAACAATGCCAAACAATTATTTAAACAATTGCCTAATTGTCAATAAATATGATGATTTATTTTGTACATGGTATCATATTCTGTCTAAACTAGCGAAATGACTTTTGTTTGAAGTACTATGTATATCCTATTATGGTGTCAGATTTTTACTATGTGACAAGGTCGTTGTCTAATACACGATCATTGATAACGATTTTAAAAGTAATTTCTTAGTAAGGACGTTACAAACGAAATTGATTCTTAGATGATGAACATTATCAATTTGTCTCGTCCGTACGAAATATGAGGATGTGTCATTTTTTAATCATCACATTGGTCATTGTTAAACACACAACTTGAATGGACACTTTTTCGTTCGGATTTTCTGTAGCCACCACAAAGTTAGTCCAAAAGAAAGAAGCATCATCAGGGCTCAACATCAAGAAAAACACCTCATAAGCCCTGCAGGGCTAGTTACCGTAATTTTTACTAGCCCTGAAATATTTTTGCTAGCCCTGATATATGGCATGCCAAAATGATATTTATTCAACTCACAAAATATCATGCAACTTTCAAAATATCGTTCAACTTTTTTAAATATATCATGCAACTCTCAAAATAACATGCAACTCAGGAAGGGTGTATATTTTTTGGGAACATGTATAATGAACTCAGAAAAGTTATGGGTGTTGTGACCAGGTCATGCACTTGTAGTGGGAAAAAAATATACACCCTTCCTGAGTTGCACGTTATTTTGAGAGTTGCATGATATATTTTAAAAAGTTGAACGATATTTTGAAAGTTGCATGATATTTTGTGAGTTGAATAAATATCATTTTGGCATGCCATACTGATATTAATTACAAATATTTTCTCTGTTGATAGCATAGCCTGTTAATAACATGAAAAGAATACGGTGTGTTGTGTTAAATTGAGTTATATTATCATCCATGTATGCAGAGTCAGGGAAGGGCTTCATACTATATTAAGCGCTGATATTCTAATTCTATCTAGGCCCTCAGGGTTACTCACATGTTGAATTTGCTAGCCCTGACTTTCAATAACTAGCCCGGAACTACTTGGCTAGCCTTAATTTTGAGCCCTGATCATCTCTCTCTCTCTCTCTCTCTCTCTCTCTCTCTCTCTCTCTCTCTCTCTCTCTCTCCTTTTTACATTGTCTGCGTTTTTTCCTCCCTCCTGCATTTTACCTACCTCACACTCTCCTTCTTCCACTTCTTCCTCATACTCCTCTTCTTCTTCCTCCCCTTCTTCTTCTTCTTCTTCTTCTTCTTCTTCTTCTTCTTCTTCTTCTTCTATTCTTTTACGACTCCCGCATGTTGATGAAATACTAGATATACTATTTAAAGGCCTCTTAATTATCATCGGTGGTCCGCATGAGTGAATGTATTGCCGATAAAAATGACAGGAAAGAACCTGAATTCATTTTCATATCATACAATTTGAAATTCCGACCAATCTTATTTGATGGATGTTTTTACATCTCGAATAAATATCATGTTGATGACGACGAGTAAGCCTTTTGAACAATATTGTACACGGATATGCCATGTAATTTAACCCATTTATACTCGCAGCAGCCAAAACCGACTAACTGTTTTGGTGACATCTCTATAAAAAATATATATATTTAGAAAATATCTGAAAGAGAGTTGTTCCTCAAAACTCTACATCTCTCTATCAGATATTTTGCGAATTCATGCTTTATTCATGGTACTATAGTTTTCAGCCAATGAACGTTATAACCTTTAGTCAGGTTTACGACCAAATTTTTGGGGTAGGGAAAACTAAAATGACCATAACTCAAAAACTATAAGGACAATTTTGACTACATTTGCCAAAAGGGAAAGTCATACCCTCACCTTTTGGGTTCTCTTACTTTTTAGATATGGTATTAATTATGTTGAAAGAATTTCGGAAATAACATTTAATCCTTTCTGGAAAAATGTTTTAAAAAGCTAAAAAAAACTGTGGGAATGGGAAGATGTAATTGATTCAGAATGTTCTAAATATCCCTTATGGCACAACAAAAGGTAAAATTACTGGTAAAGAGAGGTTGGCTGGAGAAAGGCATATACACAATTTAGGATATGCTTGATGAAAGTAGAATGGTTTTGTCTCAAAATGACCAACAAAATTGACATCCTATATAACATGCATATAGAATATTTTACTTGACCCTTGAAGACTCTTTACGAAACCATGAAAAGTAGAAATATAATCCACTATTGCCATCAAACTCTCATTTGAATAGAATTTTATCAAGGGATGAACAAACATACATAAACAAGTACTGGGTACAAAGCACATCTTTGTAGATGCGGCAAAAAATGGAATGAAAAAACACCTTAGGAACAGAATCCTTTTCCATGAGTAAATCTTTTAACCAGAATTACACTATTTGATGATATTTACTTAAAATATGTACAGTACAGAACGTTACATAGATTTTATACCAATAATACCTGATACCTGTAACATGTGCAACAAAGAGGTTGACTTTAATGAGAATATGCTCCTATACTCTGAAATATCTGAAGCCATAGAATTCGGTACTGGATGGCATATGTGATAATCGAGTAGACGATTATGAGTTGAGTAACAATAATGATTCTAGGAGACCTGAAGAGTTCTTATTGAATGAATCCCATCATTTTGTATCTAAACAAATCTTTCATTCAGAGATAAAAAGAATTTTAAATTCACACTGAGAAACAAAGATGTTTTTGGAAAGAGATGGTCAATGCTAAATTATACTATGGTAATATACAACGCGACAAGTTTTTTCTGCATCTATCAATGTTCTCTTATTATCATAAAACATTGCAAGGAACATACATAAATCAGTCATTTGATATATTCTTTGAATCATACTCAGAAGTGTTATACATATTTTACCATTGACCTTGTAATATGTTGTATTTCTTATGGCCATATTGAGTGAGATTCTATCATCATGATGTGTACATCATAGCCATGATGCTTGATGAGCAGGAAAATAAACAAAAAGCTTTTCAAAAATAGAAAGAAGCACCCACAACATTTTTCGTAAAACATCAAACTGTCATAAATATAGTACCCAATGATATAATAATCCGACTCCCATTAAATATAGCAAAGAACCTCATTTACTTTACAATGATACAGGCATAATGAAATCAAAAGACACATATGTACAGAACGTATATAAACTATCATGTATGGTAGAAGGCCATAGGTGAATGAACTAGATAGAGGTATACCCTCAACTGAAATAGACTTTTCCCCTCAACACAGCATTGCACCTAAAAGATAGTTGGCCAAAACGATGCAATCTATACGTACACTATCCATTTCCTTACAACAGTTATGTCTTGCAATGTTATAGAATATGTGGTAGTAATTTTCTCTTTCCAAACCAAAATCAAAACAGTTTTGAATTACCATGTGGTTAAAAAAATATGTTAAATAATTTTGGACGATTTGGTTCTCACCGAATTCATTAATTCGTGGCTGTTGCTACCTGAAATGTCATCTGGGTCATCACCTTCTAGGCAACAGCATATGATTCTTTTGAACGAACTGCGGAACTCTTTGCTTTTGAATGCGTACACAATGAAATTCATGAGTGAGTTAAGAGCAAGAAAAGTGGCAGTGATGAGAATCCACTGATTATAATCCGGGCACTTGTCTAAAAAGCAAGATGCATGCATCATTGTTGCAATGCCAAATGGCGTCCAGCAGCACGTGAACAGAATTACTACAGTTGAAGTTAATTTTGTGATGTGCAGAATGCGACTTCTCAATTTGTCTTCCATATGACATCTTCTGCTAGCATTCTCTGAGGATCGTGTTGTTCCCATTCTACCAAGAGATTTCTCGTTAGATGACCCATATAAATCACCCGCCTCCTCTTTCTCAAATGCTTTATTCACTTTCTCCATCTGATCACCATGCTGACTTGGCATACTAACAGTAGCAACATCTATGTTAGTTTTAGAAGCCACCATCCTTGAAACCATACTTGTGGTATGTTCTTTCACCTTGTAGAAAATACCAAATTGACAAAGGGCAATCCCAGCTATATGCACAAATGCAGCAATCGATAAGAAGAGCAGGAATGCTTTATCTACCATACCATTACCGAGACGGCAACCTGGTTTATATTCTAATGTCTCGAGCGTTATGATAGATCCGGAAGTTCCTATAACTATCCAAATGAAGCAAACAGAAATAATTTGGAAGTAGGTTGACCTATTGCTGGCAAATGCGCTTGGCATTGGTGTGGAGACTTTTTTTATCACTATATAAGTCTTGATTGACATAGCTAGTGCGGTAGAAGCGGCCGCTCCCCCTGTTATTACAAGGGCTGCAAGGCATATACGACAAAGATACTCATTGTCAGGAATTGTCAAATCCATCACACATCGTGTACCAAAAGTGAGTCCCACAGATACATCTGTAATGGCCAGAAGGCCAAGCCATAGATGAATTGAGAGACGTTTCTTACCCATCTGTTTTAAACTCACGAGTATAAGCACATTTGCAAATATGATTAGTAATGAAAGAACTCCTTGTGAACCTTGTATTAAAAGTTGATTATTAGATGTGTCAGAGTAAGCTACATCTGTGATGTTTGCTAGGCTACTATTTAGTGTGGTGTTTGATATGTTACCATCCATCACTTGATGTCTATTCATTCTTTTTGTAATAGTCAAAGAACCAATAGTAAGTAGTAAACATTAATGAGCAATCAGAGGAACAATATCTTACCCTGTATCATTTTGGCATTCCAGATGTTATAAATTTGTTTAGAATGTCACCTCATTGTCAATCATTGAAATGCATAAATATTTAAAACTGTATCTGTTAAGACTTGCTGCTGATAAATGAAAACAAGACAAATCGGTACCAGTGTTACTCTGAAATGTATACAGTGAAATGTATTCAATCAATACCTTTGCCAGTATGTGAGGTTCTATGAAGAAACTTGAGACTAATTATCACCTTCATAACATGCAAGCAAGCCTTAAACCAGCCACTATTGCAGTAATGCTACAAAGTGATGTTGTACTCATAGATATAACCCATTTTTTGTTTCACATCGCCAATATTTCAAACTGTTTAGTAAATTAAATGATTACCCTATACACCTGAAATTGCACGCTGTGCTATTATTTCAAATTGTGATATATCAGCCTGTCATTGCTACATATCACATAAACGTTATCCCTTTATGTATAGTTCTTCATATTCACACTTTTAAAATAGATAAATAGAGTGTCCATCTATCAATTCACTGCTCCCGTCTCTGTGGTTCATGGTCCTTTTAGAAGCATAAATAACACTTCTACTTTTTGGTGGATTACGTATCCTTTGGTGAAACTAGAAAGGATTTCGTCCTACTTGCTAAACTGCGCCTCAAATCACTATTGGTTGATCTGTCCAAGCTCTGTCAAAACGCTCAACTGTACTCGCATTTGTGTATTGAATCGTTGTCGAAGCATGGCGAACATCATCATAATCTGGTCGTATCGGATGTATGACAATATCTTCTTATCTAAAATAGAAACAGATAGTATGCAGGCATTTCTTTCATAACATCTTTCAGAAGTGGTAATAGAAAAAAAACATTCATAGGAATTTGATGCATTCTCAATAGTAAGTATTTTACAAATTGTTCCGTAGTTAAGTCCATCATATTACTCTATATCATTGCCTTTGTTGCACTATGTGTTGACATCAATGCTAGATGATACTTTTATGAAACTAATGATACTGTTAACTAAAATAGTACAGGTTTTTCCATTTAGTCTGCGGGCTAGATTAAGCATGTTAGCATTAAATATTTGTAGGATCAACTCCTTGTTTTGGGGCATTTTCACTCAAAAATGACTAAAAATGTGTGATTTTTTAGATTCATTCATAGAATATTTATGATGGAATGCACAGGCACCAAATATAACTCAAATACAATTTATACATTGCTACATCAAATTCAATACTGATAATGATCCTTGTGGCCATAATTTGAACTGAAATTTTAAAAGATAGCAAAAATTGCAGGTTTTTCCTATTTTCCTGAGACTTAAGGCACCATTGTACACCCAGCATACCCTGCAACCCCATTTTCTTTTATTGGAAAACTACCTTAGTATGTTTAGAGGATAAGAAAACCTGTTAATATGTTTTATTTTAGAAAGCATACTATGCTTCTTGGCTAACAAGTTAAAACATGCAAAAACGGTCAGATGAGGTAAATCTCAAAGGGTGGCTTGATGCAATTTGGTACCATTCGCATATGAGAGTGAAACTATGCACTTTGGTATTTTGGGGGCGCATACGCTCGTTATCAAAATTTAAAAATTCCCCTATAGCGCTGATTTCTGGTCAAAAGGCACCCTTATTCTAATAAAACGCTGACTTTTTCCAGTAAATAAACACTCCTTCTTTCATCAAAACACTGACATTGGATGAACGGGAAAACGTATTTTAACTTAAGATTTTATAATCCTCTGTCTGTTTAGCAGCAGCCAGTGGTGGCAGCAAACTCGGAAGCCCAGTCACTTCGGGAGTCACTCGGCGTCAGAGCCGAGTATATTTTGTGGATTGTAAGGGGATTTTCACCCCCCATACTTCGATTCGTACCTGGGTACAAAAAAGTACCCTTCTTTTACAAAATCGCAGACATGCGGAGGTCTTAAAAAAAGACCCCTTCTTTCGCGAAATATGTAACGTGGGTGTGGCCCACCTCTGTACCTAAGTGCCCCCCCCCCCCCCCCCCCCCCGGGGGGGCTTGGGTAGAGTTCTAAGCTCTTCCACAGAGAGGGGGAAGACAAACTCAGCTTCCTGCCTGGTTGGTCCCCAAGGGAATCGGCGAGCTCTTACAGCCTCTCAATATTTTCCCACTGCCAGCATGGGATGTCCTCATCCATGTCCCCTATCAGGTCAACCCCGGAACAGATCATTGAGAGGGTATAACACGAAAGGGTTCAAAGACGGGAGAGAAGTGGAGAGGGCAGTCCCAATCGCCTGTCAAAGGATTTTATGGCTGCTTTTGTAGGCATCTCCGATTTGGGTGTAGAAGCAGGAGCGGATCCAGCCCTAAATTTAAAGGTACTTCTAAAGTACCTTCAGCCCTCGGGTTATCCCCAGTAACTGCACCTGGGGGCCGTTTCTCGTACGATCGCAAAATACGGACATTGTTGAAATCCGAATTTTACGATATTTCCGTTTCTTGAAAGCACTGTTTGTTCCGTATGATACGACAGGTCCGTTTCTTCAAGCCCGTCGTATCGTAACATACGGCAAAAATTGTTGATTTTCAACGACACCTCCAGAGGTGTCGTTGAAATACGATTTCTCCGGTTTCTCTGACATTTTACGTAATTTTGCCACCATGGATTACTCTTTTAAGACTATATCTATAATGTAAGACGGATCAAGTGAGAAAGAGCAAATAAAAAACTTAATTTTTACTACAGTTTTTGGGGAGAGAAAATAGAGATTTATTTTTTCCAGACCAATCTAGAGAGAGGTCAAATAAAACTTTATTTTTCCCGACCATGTGAAAAAGAAAACAAAGAAAATCATTTTCACGGCCGTTTCTTGGAGAAAATTAAACTATACTTTTTCCAGAACACTCTAGAGGGAAGAACTTTATTTTTCACGATCATCTGAAAGCAAAAATAAAAAACAACAAATTAATTTTCACAACCTACGGAAGCCTATTAGGACCATTGAATTTTTTTTCAAAATTCCTTAGAAAACCGAAAATCTCAAAAAAATCTAGGACCGTTTACGAGGACCGCGGAATTAATAAAAAATCTTCTCTTAAAATTATAAAAATCTCAAAACAATCTCACTCCAGGTGCAAATACCCCAAAAACAAACAAAAAACTCATCCCAGGCGCAAATACAAAGACATCTTACTCCAGGCTCTAATAGATATACATAAGACGACTGGCGAATTACTTTATATTTTCTCATTTCCCCCATTCAAATGTTTAAAAAAACTCCGTATGCAAAAGAAGAAAAATAATCTTTACTTCAAGATCCTCGTTCACAGTTTTTTTTTAATTTTCGGATTTCTAAGGAAAAAAAATTAAAATAAGAAATAACTTTTCAGTGGTCCTAATAGGCATCCGCAACAATCGTTTTTTTTTGGGGGGGGAGAGAAAATAAAACTTCTTTCCCGACCTCTCCAGAGGGAGGGTAAATAAAGGTTTATTTATCCTGTCTCTACAGAAGGAAGATATCTAACATCTAACATTTATCTACCTGTCTGTATTTCTATCTATCGATCAATCTATGTGTGAGTGCACGCACTCACACAAACATACATACATACATACATACAAACATACAAACATACATACATACATACATACATACCGACAGGTAGATAGATAGATAAATAGATATATGATGCAGTTCATAAACTGTGTCATGATGCAGTCAAACTATATCATACTATGTACCTGTCTGTTCGTATTTCTATCTATCCTTCCCCTGGATAAGTTAGAAAAATATGAGGGTAAATAACGTTTTTTACCCTCCCTCTGTAGAAGGAGGATGAATAGCGTTTTTAACCCTCCCCCTGTAGGAGGGTAAATAAAGTTTTATCTATTTTCCCTCTGGACTGGTCAGGAAAAATAAAGTTGCATTTGCCCTCCCCCTGGAGTGGTCAGGAAAAAATGAAGTTTAATTTACCCTCTCCAAAAGACGGTCATGAAAATAATTTTTTTTTTAAATTTTCTCTCCCCCCAAAAAGGTAGTGAAGTTAAAAGTCATTTATTTTCTGTCCCATAAAGAAGCTGGCTGAAGATAAAAAGTGTATATTTTCTTTTTAATACATGGTCGGTAAAAAATAGCTTATATTTTCTGTCCCTCCAAAAGGGTCGTGAAAATTAATTTTTTAAAAGAATTTTCGATGCCCAAAAAACGGTTGCAAAAATTTAAAGTTTATCTTTCCTCTTTCACATGGTCGGTTAAAACTAGTTTTATTTTCTCTCCCCCCATAACGGTCGAGAAAATTGAGTTTTGTTTTTAATTTTCTATCCCCAAAAACCGGTCGTGATAGTTTAAGTTTTTTCATTTTCTCTTTCACGTGGTCATTAAAATTGTGTTATTTTCACTCCCCCCAAAACGTTCGTGAAATTATATTTTCTATCCCAAAACACGGTCGCGAAAATGATAAGTGTTTCATTCTCTTTTTCACATTTAATCTCTTTTCCTCTAAAACGGTCGTGAAAATAAAGTTTTTTATTTGCTATTTCACACTTGGTCCATCGTAATATATATCAAAAATCCATTTGAGGGTTTCTCATGAAATAAAGAACAGTGTTTAGAAATTATACCAGACCCACCTACTGTTAGGTAGGTGAGGCCCTTGTGTTTATGCTGTATGGTTAGTCGATGTGGATCCCCCACCTTAGATCCTCCTTGAGGGCTTGGAAAATATGGTTCTCATATGTGTGTTATTGAAACAAGGGCCCTATTAGGAATCACCTTGATTTTGTTCTAAAACAATGGTTTTTGTAAATAAATTGACTTCCAATTTTCTTTTGCAATTTAATTGAATCAACAAACAGACCAAATATTAAGTTTTAATCTTTCTTATTTGTAAGAAAGAGGCAAACCTAGGTAGGGTTAGATAGGAATTTCAGTTCCTTGTTTGTTTGTGGAAAGATGGAAGGCTGTCAATTTTTGGCCATTGCAGCCTTCAAGTCTGTGGCTTGGTCATCACATCACTACCTTCTTCCACCAAATTTGCTAGTTATCAAATAATCGCAATTAGATTGTCTATAGCCCCAAAGTCACTAGTATTCACACAGGAAATATCATGATCCTACATCTTGTGATGACATTTCCACGTGAAGAAAACCAAATTGATTCTTAATAGGGCCCTGATTCCGATACATACATACATACATACATACATACACACACACACACGTACGTACATACATATATACTTTTTGGAGTAGACATAATATTCCTCTACACTGTCAAAGGTGATTCTGCTGGTAATTGGTCGGTTTAAATGCTTGATATCTTCTCCGCATGATACGGAGAATGTCTCAAGACGGAAAACATACGGAACTTTGGAGAAACGCATTTTGCGAGTTCCGTATATCGTCCGTAATTGGTTTTTTTCCGTATGATACGGAGTCGTGTTTAACGATTGTACGAGAAACGGCCCCCAGCGTGTTGTATATACGGTGCCTCAAATTACTCCACGCATGCTATCACCATAGACGCGGCCTCACATAACCGACAACACAAACGGCAATTACTATGTTGCATTATTGAAACTGGACAACTATACCGAAACTATCACGCATCGATAAATGCTTCACAGCACTTTTACCCAAAATAACATCTGACATTGTAGAGGAATAGTATGTCTTACTCCAATAACATGCATGTATATGTGTATGTATGTTTGTATGTATGTTTGTATGTATGTATGTATGTATGTACATACGTATGTATGTGTGTGTAAACATACACACACACACACACATATATATATATATATATATATATATATATATATATATATATATATATATATATATATGTATATATATATATATATATATATATATATATATATATATGTATGTATGTATGTAATGTATATATATATATATATATATATATATATATATATATATATATATATATATATATATATATATATATATATATATATATATATATATATATATATTAAGTATATAAACATATATTTATATTACGGTAGACCAAGTGTGAAATAGCAAATAAATAACTTTTTATTTCACGACCGTTTTTGGGAGAAAGAGAATAAAACTTTATTTTTTCCCGACCATGCGAAAAACTTGTTATTATATGCCTACTGCTTATTCTCGGCTGTGATTGGTCAGATCATGGTCACATGACCACCTTACAAAAGTGATATTGGGGTGCAATATCACTTTCCAACAATCTGACTCAGAGCTGTCAGGTTCATGTGCTCAATTCTCAACTTCAACTCTTGAAAAGGAAGCCAACAGAAGTGAATTGAGACATGAACCGTGTAAAATCATGATTAGGGAATTATTAAAACACATTTTCAAATTGAATAAATAAATCATTACATTTCTAAAAATAATGCATGTGATTTCTTCGGGTATTTATAGTATTTTGATTGCGATATTACTGAATTAACACAAGAATATATTACAGCTTAGAAATTTACAATTACCCAATGGTTTGTGATAAAACCTGGAAATGGAAAAACATATTAATAATATTTACATTTTCCTAATTCTTTAAATTAGTAAATTGTTCTATTTGAATGAGCAGTAGGCATATAATAAAACAAATATGGCACTTTGGTTTCGTGCAATATCAATTTTTATTATATGCCTACTGCTCATTCTCTGCTGTGATTGGTCAGATCATGGTCACATGACCACCTTACAAAATTGATATTGGGGTGCATAATTCTTTAGATTCGTTAAGTATTTTATTTGAATGAGCAGTAGGCATATAATAAAACAAATATGGCACTTTGGTTTCGTGTCAATATCAATTTTTATTGCACTCAGAAAAATGATATTGCACGAGGCACTTGCGCTTGCACTCACCCAAGTGCCATATTTGTATATTATTGCAATCTGAAAAATGATATTGCACTCGGCGCTAGCGCCTCGTGCAATATCATTTTTCAGAGTGCAATGAAAATTGATATTGCACTCACCCAAGTGCCATATTTATATATTATTTTCCCGACCGTGTTTTGGGAATAGAAAATAAATAACTTCCTTACTTTCAGGAACGTTTTGGCGGGAGAGAAAATAAAACTTTTTTACCGACCATGTGAAAGAGAAATTGAAAAAAAACTTCACGACCGTATCTTGGGGATAGAAAATTAAAAAAACACTTTATTTTCACGACCATTTTGGGGGAGAGAAAATAAAACTATTTTTTACCGACCATATGAAAGAGAAAATAAAACCTTTTTTATTTTCACGACCTTTTTTTGGGAGAGAAAATAAGTTAGCGAAAATTTTAAAAAACTTTTTAGTTTCACGACCGTCTTTTGGGGTGGGTAAATGAAACTATTGACTGCATCATGACATAGTTTATAAACTGCCTCATCTATCTATTTATCAACCTATTTATCTGTATGTATGTATGTATGTATGTATGTATGTATGTATGTATGTATGTGTGTGTGTGCGTGCGACTGTGCTCACACATAGATCGATCGATAGATAGAAATACCGACAGACAGACAGAGCGACAGGTAGATACATGTTAGATGTTAGATATATTCCTTCTGTAGAGGCAGGATAAATAAAGTTTTATCTACCCTCCCTCTGGAGCGGTCGGGAAAGAAGTTTTATTTATTCTCTCCCCCAAAACGGTTGTTACTATTAGGACCAATAATAGATATTTCTTATTTATATTTTTTTCCTTATATCCGAAAATCTCAAATTGGGAACGAGGACCTTGCAGTAACGATTGTTTTTTCTTCTTTTGGATACGGATTTAAAAAGATATTTGAATGGCGGAAAATGAGAAAATAAAAAAGTAATTTGCCAGTCGTCATACGTAGATCTATTAAAGCCTGCAGTGAGATTTTTTTGTATTTGCGCCGGGAGTGAGATGTCTTTTGAGATTTTTGGCTTTCTGAGGGAAGATTTTTTTAAATTCCGTGGATCTCCTAAGCGTGGAGGGGGGGAACAGATTTTTTGAGGTGGGGGGGGGGGGGAGAGAGAGATCGAATTCTTTATCATTTTACCCCTTGAGATTAGATATGATTTCTGGTAGCAGGGGGGGGGGGGGATGACGAATCCACCACACTTACAAATGGATCGGCCCTAACTACATGCTCTATGTATGTATCTATGTATGTATGTATGTATTTGTGTGTAAAATACAGACAGGTCTTCCTTTTGTATAGGGAGTGGTCGGGAAAAAAGTTTTATTTTCTCTCCCTCCAAAACGGCCGGTTGTTTTTTTCGCTTTCAGATGTACGGGAAAAATAAAGTTTTATTTACCTTCCCTCTAGAGGGGTCGTGAAAATTTTCTTGTTTGCTCCTTCCCGCTTGGTCCATCTTACATTATAAATACTAGTCTCAAAAATGTTATCTACGGCGGAGAAATTACGCTGAAATCATTGAAATACGGAGAAATCGCTTTTTAACGACACCTTTGGAGGTGTCGTTGAAAATGAACGATTTTTGCCGTATGTTACGATACGGCAGGCTTTAAGAAACGGACCTGTCGTATCATACGGAACAAACAGGTCCTTCAAGAAACGGAAATATCGTAAAATACGGATTTCAACAATGTCCGTATTTTACGATCGTACAAGAAACGGCCCCCTGATGCGGTTAATGATACTTATTATCCTTCGTTTGTAACTTAGATGGATAAAAAAGGTCATCCAAGGTTTGTAACCGGAAATCTTAATAGAGATAGCGAAACTAAGTAGCCATATTGAGAGAATAATTATGATCTTGCCACGTTTTGTTTCCAGGAAAGCAAATACTCATTAAATTTAATTTGACACTCTAATATATGAGTATAAGAAATGAATTAGCTTCAGTGCCTGCTATGCTTGAAGTAAAACTATCCTAATATAATTAGAAATTCGAAAGTAAGATTTGCTGGGTTTCTCACGACCCGGTAGAATACTGTTGCGTATGGAAACAGGAAATCTTCACGGAGATCGTGGCATGATATGGCCACCTTCACTGAAGAATTATGGTCTTGCTACACTATTAGTTGCAATTAAGCGATGTATTACTAAATCAACTATCATAATCTAACACACATATACTTGAAATGGAATAGTTACATTTTCTTTGCTCTCATCTTTTTGCCAAGATGCTGAATAACAATTGCCACAATTGACAGTGCTCACATTGATGGAACTCCATGAATCATTTATGGAATCCATAATTTGTTTATGGAATTCCATAAATCATTTATGGCAACGGGCCCGTGAAACTCTTCTTTTTTCAAGAATACAGACTGAAAATGTGGAACACATTAAAAATAACCATCAAACAGTTCCCATAGGACAGCAGGCTAATGATCAACAGCGGTAGTTAGGGACGGCAAGGGGCAGGAAATTTGGTTAGAGCCAAAAACCACCTCCCAAACTCGGTATTTATATACACAAGGTTTCACTCTCATATATGAATGGTATCAAATTGCATCAAGCCACCCTATGAGATTTGCCTAATCTGACTGTTTTTGACTTGTTATCTAAAATGAAACTGTTAACAGATTCTCTTATCCTCTGAACAGCAGTTTTCTGAATAAGGGAAATAGGGTTGCAGGCCGGTATGCTTTGTGTACAGAGGTGTCTCAAGTGTCAGGAAAATGAGGAAAAACCTGCAATTTTAAATTTCAGTTCAAATTATTGCAACCAGGGGTCATTATCAGAACTGTATGTGACATAGCATTGACAAGCAATGTATGAAATGTTTTGTGCAAAGTTAATACCTCTGTTGCCTAACATAAAGACTTTATGAAGGAATCCCCAAATACAACACGTGTGTGAAAAGTGAAAATGCCACAAAATAGGGTGTTGATGACTTAAAGATTCAATGTTAACATGATTTATCTTAAGGAGCAACCCAAAATGCATGACATAGCACTGGTCTGGTAGAGTTCGGGGTTGGGGTGGTGGGGGAGGGTGGTTTACTGATACTGATATTCACTGATATATGCATATATATATATTTATATATATATATATATATATATATATATATATATATATATATATATATATATATATATATATATATATATATATATATATATATATATATATATAATATGCATATACACGCACAATTTTACAATGTCATTTCAGTTAGGATAACACAAATCACCAAATTTGAAGAAACAGATTTTCTGAGATTAGTTTCCCAAACAGTTTTGGAGAATGAAGTTTTACCTCTCTGTTTGCCTCTTACACTACTCCTACTTACCTTTGTGTGAATGTTGATCTGAAAGTAGCTTGCAATTGTCTTCCGCTTGCTCCAACTGAAGAATGTCAACGTCTTTCCACTGTACAAAGAATATGGTAGTCTGAACATATTGTCCATCATTTATATGTATATCTATTTGCAGGTGTGACATGGGATTTAGTATAATGCGGACGTGATACTCAATTATAGCATGTTGTTCTAGCGTATATGATTACATCTTAGTAGCAATCTCATTAAATGCAAAGCTCCGTCACGATGTTTTCTACTTTAACTCAATAAGAGTATCAAATGACCGGCAAAGATGCATAACCTTATCTCTTCCTCATGAAGTACGTGTTAATTAATTTACGTATCCCAAGAGCGCAAGGTATCTTAGAGGAAATCACAAGCAATAGACTGATACAAATACAATCCTTACGTTAGATACTTAGTTGCAGAAACTTGATCATATTGTTAGAATGGTCATGAGTGTTGAACGGAATTTCTGTGAAATGCTCACATCACAGGTTGCAGATGTTGTACTTATCGAGACTGTACTTCATACCAGCGGTACTGTACTTTTATTTAGCATTATGTTTCTGACGTTGTTAATTTTCTTTTTGTAGAATACTTAACTCACTTTAACTAAACATGAATACATACATTTCAAATAACATAGATAACTCTTTCACTTTCCTTGGTTTAAATTTGAAATTTTAATTATTAGTATTGGGTATATTTGCATACTTGAAATAATTGAGTGGGGTGGTATTTGCACCTTTATACATATATATATTGAATGTGTAGCCTATTTTCCATTCCTTTAAAAGCCCTGTTGGGCGACAGCTGGTAGTAAAAATTGCGAAAGGAGAATATACTTACCTTTAATGGAAAAACAGGAAATATGAATGTCACCGATTCTCAATGTTAGGACAATTATACAAAAAGATGCGAAATCCAATATCTTCATTCGTTGCTTGGTTTGCGTCAACCAATTTAATGTGAAATCCGAACCGATTTTTAACCTTAGTGATTGAACAGCATATCTTGAGATTTTCAAATGGGCAAAGCTAAATGATAAAGAAACAACTCTCATGTAATTGAGTATTCCAATGAATTAGCCTCCTGCGCTGGTTGTTTTTATTACTGTTGGTCCTATGTCCAGCTTTCGGATGAAATACCAAATCTGGACAGAAATGTCGAGCCCCTAAAACGTTTTAAATGAACTAGTCATTGAGATACGCTAACAATGAATTGGTTAAGCAGTGCGTACTTCTAGTGGCGCCCAGTACGTAAACATCCTTTACGATTATTCAATTATTTTTCATTCCGTCAGTTAACTGACATATTGAAGCTTAGTCGGTGGTTAAAGGGCTTGCATGGGAAGAGTGCATGAATGAATGAATAAGTGTTTAAAGGCACATCGACACACAAAGGTCATTTAGTGCCATAAGATATTAGCAAAAAGTGGTCCTTTGTCATTGTTGAAGAACAATGACAAAGCATAATTATTCTAGGTGAAAGAAGAAAAAGAGGGAGAGTAAGAGCAGAGCCTTCAGATCCAAAGAGGACCAAGGTATATTTTAGATGCAGGGTTTCCATAGACAGATCCACACATCCCCATTCTTTTATAAAGCGAGCAGGGTGCCACACCAGCTTAGGGTTCCCCGGGAGGTGCTAACTCCTATTGCACACCATAAGGTGCGCCCCTTAGTTGTTATCATTTGACAGTTACTCAGTTGATTTTATTCACATTTAAAGACAATTCACAAAAAAATCCTGTACCATAACCAATTGGTATGTCAAATTTCAAATAATTGTCTACTTCACATGAAAATTCATAGATCTGGGGCAGAACTTTACACCAATGTCCATCTGTTTTAATCAACAGTAGGACTAACTTGAATTTATATTTATATACATCTCAAGCTTAGTCCCGAAATACTATCTAACAAAATATTTACACCAAGGAGTTCCTTGATTCTCACTGGTGGTCTAAAGAATCTAGTCATAAATAGGGATATTACAACATATAAAACTAAATACCCTTTCTTGGGAGAATGGTGAGGGTGTAATCCAGAGAATCCTTACCCATCACCTACTGACCCCTATGTCACCCCGAATGTTGAACATCTCACACTTTAGATGGGACATTTAACACTTCAAAAATATTCTCTAAATCTGACAGGGAACATGAAGTGAGTGCTTTCCATGTTGACCATACTAACAGGAAGAATGAAGGAAGGGGTTTCATGGGTTTTACGTCACTTTCAATTGCGTCGTGCTGCTCCAGTGTGTTAGGTCCAAGGTAATAAGACCAAACTATATTTTGCTGCGCTGCGCTGCGTCGCACTGCGCTGCTCAAGTGTGTTTTAGGCTTTAGGCCACTGCGTCTTGTAGACTACTATGCTGTGTAAAAATAGACCTATACTCATGATTTCCCGTAACTCTATTTGGGATCGTGCCCAATATTCCGAGAATTTTTTTGTTATTTACTACGGTCATTTTTATTGACTACCCCCAAAATTAAGATATGGCCCTTAATTGAATTTCATCTCCCTCCTTGTCATGTCAACATGTGCGTCCATATTCATCCGCTGGCTAATTAATCGGCTGTAGATCACTCGAAATCGGAGGTCGTTAGAAACTAACTACGAGCGCCAAAACAACTGAACTTTTTTTGATCTACCGGCCTAGTCCCTTTGCAAATAAAGAAACAATAGCAATTTTATTTATGTGCCTTTAGATGTCTTTAAACTTTGCGTCATCAACACCAAAAGTTTCAACTTAAGGAACTGGGGTTTAGAATCAAACTTTTGCGAATGTTTCAATTTTCGTGCGCTACGCGCCTTGGGTATAAACAATGCGTCAAGAACTCGATATGCAATGTATAATGTTCCCATAGCACTTCAATATGCCAGATCAGATAAAAAAAAGCCAAAGAAACGAAACATAGACAAAACGATACAACCTATTGGTGATAAATGAGAACATAAGAATACCATAATGATAGTACAGCTATGACAAATATTAATAAATGAATAACATTTTTTTTATAAAAAAAAACGATAACATTGCCATACCAATAAAAGCCATTTTAAGGCACGGTCACACTCCATAGTGACCATGTTTAAATGATACCAGTTTAAAGATAAACACGACATTTAAGTGATATAACAAGCAAATCCACTGATTTTAGTTACACATCGATTGGATCTTGTTAAACAAAACACCATAAACCATTTGTTAAACAGGGGTTGATTTCTGTGGAGTAGAAATACGTGATTCTTTTTGTCTTTAACTTATTGATAATTGGAATGCCATGCCAAAACAATACACCCAATCAACAACTAAACCGGACCACAGACATACGACCAGGAGATAACGAACATAACAAACACATTCCTTTAAAAACTAAACCTGTTGTAATGAACAACGATCAACATATTCCTATTGAATACATGTACTACAGTACCAGGATTAAACTTCTGTACTAAATGCGTGGGTAGTCCAGGCATATATATGGGACGAGAAAAAAAATCTGCTTTGCACAGAATTTTGTAAAAGAATCTGGACAGTCAAAGAGAGATTCCATCCACGAGTGGTGGAGCATGTTTAATTTCTCCCAAGATAATTGTTGGGCTAGCTGTTGGGCAGCAGAAGATTGTCCGTATTTACCATAAAACGTGCCTCAATGGGTCCGAATTTAATGCCTTCATAAGCACCTTTTAAAACACGTTCATTGTTCAATTTTGGTAAAAACTTTTAGGAAAACGCCTGAATTTTAATGCACATACATTGGCGATAAGTTTCATGGATGTTTATGATGACTTCTGAAGGTTTTAGCATGACCCTGAACTCTGCGCCAAATGTAGATAGATCAAAGTTCTTTACACATAATGCAGGCCTCTTAGTGGGAGAACGTAGAATGGCCTCAAGTAACAATACCTGGCAAGAAATGGCAAATATGAAGTGAAAAGGGTGTTGGTTTACTTTTCTTTAACCAACTTCCATGTTGCCATGTAACATAAATTTCACCTGAATAAAATATCCTTACGCATGGATGCTCTTATTATACGTAGATATCTTCTATCGACTGATTCCCTTTTTCCTATTTGATTCCATGTCTTGAAAACAAAACCGTAAATGGCGAATGAGAACTTTCTTCCAAAGAGTATTCTGGAGAAGGATTTGCTGGCTGTTGGGTCTACCGATGGTGCCAGCCAAGACGACCTCTGAAGAAATGCCTCACCAAAGCAAAAGAGATGGTGTGTGAAAACCGCCCTTCAGGAAATAGACCTTGAGATAAGACATTGAAGCTGATACTGTTGCTGTCTGAAACGAAAGCTTTAGTATCATTATCAAAGATACAAGCGATTATGAGCAAAGTCATTATTCTCAACATCCTGATATTGCCGAGGAGTATTATGATGATGTTTTAGACAAAGTTGCTGCTGCACTTGATGATGCCTTTGGCCCCTATATTGGTGCTGCTGCCTAGTCTGCTGCTGTTGATGCTCCTGCTGCTGCTACTACGACAGCTTTTGTTAGTCTAGCCATGATGAATTAGCCATCAAAAATGAGAAAACAAACTTAAGTTGCACAATTTTGGCCTCCTTGCAAAATACAGAGATACTATTAAACCATCTTTTTTAAAGAAATAACTTTGATCGATATGTGCCTAATGTTTTTAGAAGATCAGTATGTGGGCACGGCACTGCACACAATTGTTAGATGAAGTTCTTTCCCCTTTTTATAAATCGAAACATCATTGATGAGCTATTTGAAAAGATCTAGGGCAATGTTGACAGAAGGCAAAGCCAGCAGTCAGTGGCAACGTCTAAGACTACTAAACCATTAGGGCAGGCCCCACCATCTAGCTTGGATGAAGAAAAGAATGTTTGGTCATCTAGGCATCCAGGTAGAATATAATCTGCTAGCTGTAATCAAAATTTGTTTTAGTTATCGATACTCTAGGGATACTGTCCGAGCTCAAAACAGCTTATGAGAAGAAATAGTGACATCTTAATTAATCACCTCGGATAAGGCCATCGTGGCCTAGTGGTAAGATGCCTATACCTCTCGAGAATGAGATCCTGGGTTCAAGCATTTGTCCTGCTTGCTGCACAAAGTGTAGCATTTTTAAGGTCTGTCTATCTAATTGATAAACTTATATTAGAAAAGAGAAGCATATTTGGTTGATGTCCCAGATTTTTAACGCCCTGCAACATATCCCATCACTTTTTACTTATGGAGCTTAAAGACGTCAAAAATTGAAAAAAACAAACATTGGATTAGTTTCATTTCCAGAATTCACTGAAGGTGATCTATCTGCTTCATTTGGCTGCACTTCTTTTTTCAAAAAATGCTTCAAAGAATTAGTGATTGGAGATTCTATTTGAAGAAGTCATTGAATTTCTGTAGCATGTTTGCGTCAATTGAAATGAGGTATAGTCATCTAAAATGACCACTCATAAAATACCACAAATGGTACCCAGAATTAAGGTGAAGAAGGAAAGAAATCTTTAATATTATTATTTCTTTGATAATTTTAGGCTCTAGTTGGTTTCTTCTCACTTACATAAACTAACGGTATTTACATTTTCTATGGAGAAACCTGCATCTGACAATGCTGCACTAGAGTGACACCTATTGAGGAGAAATTATACTAATGCATCTAATGAGTCAATGAAGATTTGCTGTTGTCTCATATACCAAAATCTTTACAGCTTGGCCTGTGGATAAATCTTTAAATGTTTGGCGATCAGCCTATTTATCCAAATCCTTAAAAGGGAAAATATTTCACTTATTGCATCAAGTAGGAGTGGTTTTTTTTGCAACCCTTTGCAGTAGATGGTAGGGAAGGATGTCTTGGTAATTTGGTTAAAGTTTGGGACAGAACACATTAGCAGGAAATTATACCCAATAGCATTATTATAAATATGCCCAAAATTGTGATAAGCTATCGATGATAAGGGAAAATTCTTTCCCCCTACTAAAAAAATACACACGTACATGTACACAATTTGAGTTTCTTATCTTTTTTTATGCGTGCACAGTACGATTAAGTGCATTCATATTACCATTAAATGCATAGAATAGATATGAAAACATGATGGAATATTCACACCAGGTTAAAGATACTTTATTTTGAAGTTAATAAGTGTCTTAAATATAGTATGAAAATATTGACACTGGAATCCAGCCTTGATATAATTTCTGCTTAATGGTTTCATATTTCAGGATTGAATCTAAGCAGCATTCACAGTTTTAAAAAGTTACTTTGATGGTAAATATCATCTAAAACCAAAGGGTACAGGATTATAATAAAAGTCAAAGGTTCACAGATTGTTGAAATTAATTTTTATTTAAAACATGCATCTGTAATATAGACAACAACATTATCACATTCATCAGTAGACAAAAATTAGACTATCACAATACTGTACATTATCAATGAACCATTCATACCTGGAGATCCTGACAAATGTGATCTGGATTGACTATACTGTACTTATAAATATAACTTTGAAACAAATGATGAATTCATAAAATCTTTGAGGAATGGTTGCTGTTTGTGCTCAGATCAGCATCGCTCCCTAAGATATTTTCCTAGAAAAACTCTGACAAAAAAACATCTCCAAGATACTCATCAAGCTTCCATAAAGATGTGTTTCAAGATGGCCACCGACTGGAAGATTCCTTTATGCAGCCTTGTTTTAAGACACATCAGTAGAGAACAATAAGCATCATCAGACAGGGGTGTCCATCTGTTGCATTGTCGCACCAGAGTGCAACAGGGGCTTCAAAAAGTGCGACAAACCCCAGAAAATAAAGCACTCTTTAACTGTGAAATTTTCACAAATCATGACCATTTCAGCCTATCAGATATTTCACTGGAACTATTTTTGATACAAATTGTATTAAAAAGCCAGTGAACTCCATTTATTAATACTATCTATTGATTGGTCTTTGTCCTAACTATTGCAAAAGGGCTAATATAGTAGTGCCACCAGGTGACAATATTCATAGCTATTATCTAACCACAGTCACCAAAAATTGCCGTGCTCCAGCACTTATTGACTGTGTTCCAGGTCTAAGATATTTGGACACCCCTGTCAGACCATGTACTACTGGTAAGGGCACTATATAATACTGTGCAGTTTTGTCACTTCTGCAACATTTATCATATCTATTCACAATTAACCTCTTTATCCCTGTTGCATCTAAGAGCAGCCCGTAGATCTGGGTGACATCTCTGTGACAATAGAATATTTTGTAAAATTCATAAAGGAGAAATGTTTATCACAACTCAAGACACAACCCTTCAACATTTTGTGAATTCATTAAGTTATCTTCAAACAAGGCAGAGGTATATCGACAATACTACATAATACATACGCCTGGTTGAGGTATGGATGTCTAATCGTATTTCAATATAGAAATCTTCTAACTTTTAACATGTCAGAAACACGAGAGCTAAGTTTGGTTGAATGCTATCAACAGCTTAAATTGTATCAAGGTCTAACTATAACACTAGCCCAGACTAGTATTATAGCATGATGAAATGGAAAAAAGGCATTGCTACTTTCCAGCGATGCTTTGAATAGATTACTTTGTATGGCCAGCGGCTTTGGCAATTTAGATAGCCCTATCGACCTTCTCAGCTCTGTATTTCCCAAGAGTCACCTGGTATAGGCTCTATTTCTATAACACTATAATTGATTGTCTGCTGTTCTTGTAACATTGCCAACACTGTAAGCCAACCTGGCTAGTAAGTGGAATACTGGTAGCTCTTTCACTAACTCATATAGTAATAAAAGTTGTGATCAATAAAACAATTATTTGTTTAAATATTACATACAATAGAATATCTGTTATACCATTTATTTTTCTCCCTTAAATTGTGATTTATTTTATTTGACTTATAGGGATTGAATCACAGACTTAGATCAGGACTAGTAAACTAACAGGTTAGAACTATAATTCAGCTTGAGGTAATATTCAGACAAAGATATATGGTATGAAAGTATCTGCTTGGACGCCCTATGTGCTACAAGTAAGAATGGATTGAAATCCTGAGGTAATTAACTAATATATACTACATCTGACAACGCATTAGCATGCAAGAAAATATCTTGTAAGTAGACAAAGGCACTATGAGTATATACAATGATAAGCAAGTACATCTTATAATTATCCAAGCTATTTCCAACATCTTCAGATGACCTAGATGCTCCAGGTATGAAAAGTTTGATTTTAAAATACTCTCCTAAATCACAATATACAATCAAATGCTGAAATGTACAAACAATATTACTATGGCACAGTTTTACAATGACACCTTTAGACAAAAATACTGTTACAGCAATACCAACATACATATGAAATCAGAATTGTCATAGGAATTCTAAGGAAATCTTTTTTTATCATAGAGCAAAGAATCACTAAGAGTTGTTACATTCTAGGGAAAAAACGGAGCAGGGTTCCATAAAATGAAACACAAATTTACACACGCTCATTTCAAGTGATTCATACAGCCCTCAACATACAATAACAGATCACTTCATCCTTTCATAATACTGGCCTCATTTTTTAGAAAATGTGTCCCCCCCCCCCCCTCCAGTGTAGAACACTCATATACCTATTCCTATAGTCGAATTGAGTATCATGTTTTGTGATGAACTGTTAGACAACCCATCGATTCTTGACAGAATACCAAGGGTGCTGCCCCATGGCCAAGTGGTCTATCCTATTGCACAAAGGTACAGATTTCTCACCATTTCAAGGGCTCCTCTTCTATGCGAGGCATGCGAGAAAGGGGTGAAGTATAGATGGTGGATTTTCCCTGGTACTCATGTTTCCTACACCATAAAATGGTGGCTTGCAGCAACTCTGCCTGATAAAGGCAGAAAAACATATGATGATTAAAATTTTCAAGCCTGCCATTTCAAGTTTAAATACATGCCATTTACAATACTTTTAATTTAATACGCTCTACTTTCCCTGACTTGCAGCTGCTCCAAAAATATTAGAATATCTACATAAATGTCACTAAGGCACCTAAATTACGCAATTGCATTTTCAGAAAATATGGGCCATCCTTAGCCCATAAAAATTGTAACTATTAAAAAGTGCCCCAAATTTCCAGGAAACTACAGTTCTACCAGTGAGAAGTTCACCTAACAGTTAGTAAAAGATACCACTCACTCATGCACCACACAAGTGCTTGCCCACTTGCCATGGCAGGTAAAAATGACTCATGGGTAAGTTTAAGTCATCCCAACTGGCCAGACGTGGAATATTGCAAATCTGGATCTTTCTATCATCAAAAAGATTGAATATATAAATTGCCCAAATAAAATTAATAGAAAGTAATGAAAATGTATCACAGCCATTCCTCAATATATTTTACTTAAGCTTCCTTCCCAGAAATTAAGTTTTTCACAAATTTTATTATTTATAGGGCAAGTAAAACACTATCAACTTTCCAGATATAGCAAGTAGACTTGAAAAGTTATTTCAGTCATGGTAAACAGTAAATAACAAATAGTTAACAAGCAGGGGTGAGAAAACCCCAACGATCACCCTGTAGCAGAGGCAGAGATCTACCCCCAAAATATAATGGAATGTCAGAACGCTTACCATGTAAAAACCTATAAAACACTTGTACAAAAATGACCATGAATATGTCAAACATGCACAACAAATAAATAAAAATCTCTTCTCTAATCAGCATTTTTTTTGTTAAGCTTTAAAGACAACTGAGCATACTCCTACATGTTGAAGTGCATAACAATTGCAAGTTCAGACTTTTAATTCCTGCACCAGTCGACTAGACGTCTGCCAGTGCCAGGTTGTACAAACACCAATGGATAACATGTCAAAACAATAAGCAAGGTACATCAATGACCCACATAGCTTGCGAATCAAAGCTACATTCAGTTGCGAGGTCAGCCATGCATCCTACCCAGGAAACTGGGTGGCAACCGGGCATGCAGTCGTGCATTATGCCCAGGCTGCCCACGCATTTAGTTCAGGAATTAAATGTCAGCACTGTACCTACAGGATAATAGCTTCCAGCAAACAATAGCTTGTTGACAAAAAATAACACAGAACCAACAAGGCACATCTGTCCAAAGCCAGAGTATTGCATCACAGTATTTTAACATTAAGCTCTAGGTCATATGGATTAACCCACTAATGCCTGAAAGATTGAAACTCTTGTGTGGATATATCTCTGAGATAGAGGGACCTTGTCAGGACCTGTTCGGCCTGTCTTTTGGACAGGCAGTTTCCTGAAAAACACCTTTTGGACAGGCAAAAATTTCTAAAAAGAATTTATAATTTATAATTTTTTGAGGTAAGAACCAAATGTTTTCCTATCAAACCATCTTCTACGACATGGCTGAAGTGTAAATTGCCCTTTTTGACATGATAGGCTATTAAATGTAGTTGGTATAAAGATTTGAAATACCTGAGTAGCTAAATCTGGACAACAGAGATTTTAGAATTGCCGTTTTAGACAGGCATTTTTAAAATCCTGGCTAAGAGCCAGCTGAGATATGAGCATCATTTTGAAAGCATTTGAAGATAAAAAGTTCTACAGACATATTCCTTTGACTCCCCTTCATTCTTTTTATATTCCAGTTTTCTCAAGAAATCAATTTCAAAAGTATCACTTACAACTGGCTAGTCATGACTTAGCCGCAATATGACTGATAAAGTGACGATAATCAAAATTCCACAACAATTTCTAAAGATAGTTTCAAGCATGAATGTTCATGCTTAGGTTCTAGTTAAAAAGTTGTCTAGAGGTAAGAAACTAATGAAAATAACTTGAGAATTAAGCATAGTTTAGTAAAGTATTTGATGGTTTGTGGTTGGTTTGGTTCTAATTGAAGTTTACTCATCAAACATTTTTCCGAAAGGGGCATTTGTAGAAAACACATCTGCTATATACTGTATAACTGGTATTTTTTACAGGCATTTAATTTTTGCTTTTTTTCCCGCTGCCCACAATAGTGCCAGAATAACATCCTTCAAATAAATATATTCTGCTTTGTATCTGCTTTGTTTGAGTGCTTAAATACGCAAATTTAAAGTAGCACAAATATTCTCCAGCAGGGCTGTAAAGCAACATTTTTAGAACTCCAAATTAAAGCTCTATACAGTAGGCAGAAACTATGCGTTTCCACACATTGATCATTCGGCCTCCTCAGTTGAGCATTATCAATTCATAAGTACTGTATACCATGTTAATTTTGTGCAAATAAAATAATGCAACTTGCAGGCAGCAGCCTTTGATGTGCAGTTTAATTTTTGCGAACAGGGTTTATATGTTGTACAATACTAGTATAGGCCTAGGGATTGGATGTCCAAATAATGGTGCGCAATTTAATAAATACGGACTGGAGGGGTGAGCAAAAGTATGCATTAATCATGTTCCCGCAATATTAACATTGTACACAGTAGTTATTCTTAGGGCAGATACAGAAGGAGATTCCAGTACTAGTCAAACACCCTTCATAAACAAAACTTACCATGTTCCTCGGTAAAAATACTACTTACTTCCTCTCAGGCCTTAAAATGACTTGTTCTCCATAATAGTGGAAGGCCTAATTAAATTTTTGGCAGTTTGCCTAAATGGCAAGTCTGTGGAGGTTCATAAGTACGACTGGTTTCAAACTTGGCTATCTGCTTCAATAATCGAATTGGCGGTGTATTACACATCATTTTATATATGCTCTACCAAACACCAACATTAATCAAACACTGTGGTGTCAATAAGTAGGTTTGGCTTTTATGTAAAATTACATTATCTGCAAGAAAACTGTTTACATGCCAGGATGAACAGACTTGTGATATTATCACAGTTCATGTAGTGAAGGTAGCAAGTATTTTCTCTTAATGTGTGGAACCTCCATATGCAATGCAATGAACAAGAAAGACCTTAACCCTTATGCTGCTGGTGGCTAATTTGGACAATAAAAATGAGGTAAAACATATGAAAAATGACTGAAACCCTAGCAAATGGGTACTCATCTGAGAGTACTCAGCAGGAGCTTTCCAATGAATACCAAAATGACAGGGTTTGTGTTTGAATGGTTTTCAAAAATCTTTGCACCCTTGTGCTTTCCATGAAAGTAGCCTCAGCAATGAAAGGGTCAAAGTAATGAAACGGGTAAGTTTTGCTGATGTATTTTCCCCACTGATTGCCACAGTTCATGAAGTAAAGGTAGACCAGTATTGTCTCTTCATGTGTGAAAGCTTCCTTACAATGAAATGATCACATGAGACCTTAACCCATTAACACTCAGAGCAGCCAAAACAGGCCTGACAAATTTGGAAATATATTACTTTCAAAAGCATTTTCTGGAAAACATATGAAGGAGAAATGTTTATCAGAAAATGACAAACTACAACTCTCCTTCAAATACTTTGTGAACTTTCACTCTGTTCTCAAGTTATTTTCAAAAGTATGAAAGTAGCACACATTAGGTTCTAGTGGAGCTCTAAGTGTAAATGAGTTAAAAGTAATGCTGACATTTTTCTCACTGATTGCAATAATTTGTGCATGCTTTTGGAACACACTTTTGTCTGCCAAAAACTATACACAAGATCCAAGGTGAGCAAAATTAGCCATTTAAAAACTGCTAGGACAAGGTTATCAAAAACAGACCTTTTTTTTACCCATTTGTGCCTGAAATGCCTAATGAATGCCCGGGCGATTTTGTTTGAGATCTTTGAGATCAGACACCATCATCAGAGTAAATCTTTTCCAGAAAACATTAGCAAAAAGAATGATCAGAACCCAACCATCAAATATCTTGTGACTAAACTGTGTACCATGTTAGTTTTGCACATATTAAATAATACGTTTGTCAGGCACCTGCCTTTGATGCGCAGTTTGATTTTTGTATACTGGTGTTGAATGAGAAGCTTGCTGTATGATACTAGCATAGGGATCACATGTCCAAATAATGGTGGGCAGTTTAATAAATGCCGACCCTAAGGACTGCGCAAAGTACGCATTAATTCAATTGCTGCAATCATAGTCTCAGCCAGCAGGGTGCCTTTTGGACACCCAAGTTTTACCACCTAAATTAAATTCCCATAACATTGTGTAAGGACTTAATACCTATTTTCACTGAGAAAATACAAGTTTATGGTTGTAATCTCAATATATAGGGTTATCCCTTTAAAAATAAGACAAATTTGGGCACCCTGTCTCTAAATCCTGGCTAAAACCCTGGCTGCAATATCAACATGGTATACAGTATTGGTAATTCATAAGTATCGAAGGTCCATGTGACACTCGTAATGGAAATCTCTAGGCATGAATAACATAGGAGCAAGCTTCCCTTCATCGAGTTCCAGCACCCTCTTCTTCAACCTATATGGGTAGATCCTCCACTCGATCACCAAACTCAGGGTTGCTTCTGGCCATAGCTCGACCGTTTTCTAGTTCAAACTCCTCGGGTCCGAGAGGCGTCACTTTGCTCTGCGGGCGTATGCGGAGGGTTGCCAGACTAGCTGTCCTTTTAACGACCCACTCGGTCATCGTCTCCTCCTTGGGCCGACCCTCGAGGATCTGAATAATGATCGCACGTAAAATTCTGGGGATTTCGTGCGGCGGGGGTTCCCGTGAGAGCGAGCCGCGGAACATCATTATCACCTGCCCGCTCTCGTTCGGCTTCACCTTGGCACAGACCTCCTCCAGTTCTAGTCTCTCCAACTGCGGCATTTCGTACACCTTCGGAGGCTGGTTCACGAGCCAGCTGTAATCCACGCCCGATTTTTGACGCTTGAGCTCCTCCTCTTCCTCCTTCAGCCTCCTCTTGGCCTCGCGGATTTGGAAATCGAGCTCCATGAGCAGGGATTCCTGCACGACCAGCGCATCGTTCTTCTCTTGAGGTCGGTTGGTGCCGTCCGAAACCCACCCTTTGAGCCACTGTGGGACGGACATGTTCAATTCCATTGCTGTGCACTAGTACTGGGAGTAAACTATAGAGGGCGCTGATGATTATGTGATCTATAGCAATCTGTTCCTCCAAAGATCATCCTCCTTGGTTTTCAGTGCCTGAAATTAAACGGAGAATGTTGTTGATTTTTGACCATCAGAATAATGTAGACAATGGGAGGTACAGAAAAATGTAAGTAGAAATTCTCATAAACTAATTGCAAAACTACAATATCAGTATTTGCTCTTAAATATGGATATCTCCCCTGTGGGGATAGATATGAGATGGTAGGGGCTAAAAGAATGAACAAATGAACTGTTTTTATGCTATCTGGCAGGTAATGTATGGTTTAGGCAGCGTGCAACATAACCACTTGCCCCGTCGCAAGTTGTAAGTGAATTTGGCAATCGGGCAAGCTGAACACGACTCAAGTAACAGGCCTCGACGCTAACTCAAAATGATACTGGCCCTGTAGGACCAGTAACACATAGCATCTACTGGTCATGCGAAATGTTTACTGGTCCTACATTTTTTCTTTAACATAACAAGAAAGAACATTGCATAAGATTCACCACAACATTTATCTATATAAATTTTATCTTCATTTATTTCAAAAACAATTGGGGACATGCTCAGGGGGAAACTTTTTAACAAGAATGTCTCCAATTGTTAACTGGCCCTGTAGGACTAGTTGAGGTCTTTTTTTACTGGCCCGAAGCTGTTTTGGGGAATTTTTACTGGCCATGGGCCATAGGTTCACCCTTAGCGTCGAGCCCTGAGTAATGTTTTGGGCAAAGTGTAACTCATCCTTGTTATAACAGAGTGGCGGGGCAAGTGGAAGGGCAGGTAGGGCAAGTAAACTTTAGGGGATCAGGATCATGACAAAAATATTATAGTTCCGGGAAATATGAATCGCACTTTATGAATGTACTCAACTGAACTTTCTGTTTCAAAAAAATTGATTCTTCTAAATTGAAACAATTGTTGCAAAAAAGTCTAAAATCTAAAATGATATATCTGTAGCAAAAAAGATGATTCTCCTACAAGTATATGAAGTCCTCTAGCTTATAGATTTCGATTCAAAACAATACAAAATGACCCTTAAAATTTATCAAAGGTTATCCAAATCTAATCAGTTCATGAAGAAGCCATGAAAAGGATCATTGGAAACATTTCATTAAATTGATTTTGAGATATCTTGCAGAATATCTCAAAATTGTCCGGAGGCAACTGTACCACAAGCAATATGATAAGACATTAATTGGTCAGGACATGATTAGCTAATTGTTGCATTATGTCAGAAGTTTTCAAGTGATCTATGCACAGAGTCAATTCATGCAAAGTACATTTTAATCAATTTTTTGTTCATATAGTAGACCACCAAGACCACACTATCACAAGGCCACACAATCAACATTAAAGTCTGCTTATTTTGTATCTTCTGGATGCAGTGAATAAAGGACATCACAATACATCCCTTTTTAGTAGTGTTTTGACCAAATATTATAATTTGGACAATCCAAAACTGAAAACTGATCTCAATGCAGTCAAACAATCTCCTCTAATCACTTGAAAAAATTCTTCCATTCAACAGAAAAGTTTTGATATAATCCTGTCCTTCTACAATCTTAACTCCTGTCACAAAGTTCTATAGTCTGTCTGACTCAAGTTTGGCAACCGCTCTTTCCACTTTTTTTTTGACAAAACGTTCGAGTTTGCCACCCAAACTTGGCAAACCTCTTATGTATAAACATACTTTCTGTCTCAACTCTGCAAAATGTTGATTTTGCTCATTAGTTTCCATTGTAAATTTTTGCCATTGCCAACAATTGCCAACAATACAATGCAACAATACAAGCTATCAATGATGATCACATATCTGTATGAGTATGACTTCATACTACAAGGTAGTATAATGTCTTTGGCAACGATACTCACCACTCTACTTATATTCTACTCCTACCTTACATGTCTCAGTAAATTAACCCCCCAAAAGCTATCAATGATGATCACACCTCTGCACGAGTATGACTTCACACTCCCAGGTAATATTCCATCCAACAAATCTACATAACATCTCTCTGTAAATTAAACTGAGCGTGCTATCCATGGTGGTCACTCATCATTGGCAATGATACTGACAGACACTCTCCTTTCTACTCTTACCTTACATCACCCTGTAAATCAAACCGCACTAGCTATCCATGGTGGCCACATATCTGCACGAGTTTGACTTCACACTACCATCTATGGCAATGATACAGACAGACACTCTCTTTTCTACTCTTACCTCAAATCTCTCTGTAAATCAAACTGCACAAGTATGACATCAGACTCCTAGGTAGTATACCATCTATGCCAATGCTACGGACCACTCTCCATACTACTCTTACCTCAAATCTCTCTGTAAATTAAACTGCGCGAGTATGACATCAGACTGCCAGGTAGTATACCATCTATGCCAATGATACGAACCACTCTCCATACTACTCTTACCTCAAATCTCTCTGTAAATTAAACTGCACGAGTATGACATCAGACTGCCAGGTAGTATACCATCTATGCCAATGATACGGACCACTCTCTTTTCTACTCATACCTTACATCTCTCCGTAAATCAAACTGCACTCAAGCCCTTCCCCCTGTGTGCTCCACGAATGATTATTTCCAGCACCGTGCTGGGTTGGCCAGTTAATAGACCTTTCATAACCACTCTCCTCTTCTATTACTGCTGTAATATCCATCACCTCACTCGGCGAGGCCACAGTCGCCGACAAGGAAAGGTGTGCCTGTCAATGCATTTGGCTTGCTAATTCATCTAATTATTTCTCGCTACCTGCAATATTGATCAGTCCCCTGCTAGCAGCCATAGTGCTCAGGAGAATGGCCCCAGGTAATGGAATATGCTGAGAGGAAACATATATAGTAGCGAGGTCTCCTGCTAGGTGGTGGGAAAAATCTCACCCCACACAGTGTTTGCTACTTACTCTGTGTGCTGTAAGCATAGTCTTAGCCAGCAGTGCGTCTGGGTGTCATTTGGACACCCAAAACCTCAAAAACCATCCTTCAGGACACCCAATTTTTTGTGAGGAATTTCTTGTTGATTTCAAGCATATAATTGAATTTTTACCTCAATATAATTCCCATGGCATCGATATAATTCACTCATTTAAACAACTAAATACATGTTTTTGGTTCTCTCTCTCTCTCTCTCTCTCTCTCTCTCTCTCTCTCTCTCTCTCTCTCTCTCTCTCTCTCTCTCTCTCTCTGACTTTTCAGAAAAAAATTGACAGAAAAGGCATAACTTACTGTGGGGTTGCTGGCATGGAATAGCTCAGCTGCTTAGGAAAGTTCCCCAATGGCAGCAGCAGCAAATTTGACATATAATTCCTGGTTGTGTGACAATTGCAGTATTGAAAGAATGCCGGTAATGAGTGCATTTCTAGAACATGTAACAGTAGTGGCCATGAACCATCATTCCACAAGTACATGTTTGCTAGCACTCATTATATATTCATAATTGACAAACTGCATAGAGTAGCAATATGAAACAACTAAGCAACCACAAAGGGAGTAGATGGTGACTTAATGTTAGAAAGATGAATGACCAGAAACATATTATCTTGATACATATATATATATATATATATATATATATATATATATATATATAAAAATATTATATATATATATATAGCATTTCACAGGTCTCTGTGCAAAGGTAATGACAGAATGGCTTGAGAATATTCTGAAATTAGGAGCAAAAAGGGTGATACTTTTGCTTACTGTGTAACATGCAGTGTGGATCTTTCTATAGGAAATAGGGCAACTGAGTACTAACGTAATATTTAGGTTACTGTAAAGATCAGTATGAAAATTAAAAGACTAGCCAAATTATTTTTCAGTCCTTAGAATAAGACTGATTTTCTAGCCAAGTGCTAATAACTGCATAATATGCTTAGGCCTAAAAAAAAAAAGGTTTGTTTCCTATTACCCTAACTACCCTAATTTTTTGCCCCTACCCTAATCTTTTTATTGCCCAAAATATTATTATTTTTAAAAAGCAAGGTCAAAATTTGAAACTGCGTCATATTCCATGCATGGCATACAAAAGAAATTGAAAAAAGAAAGAAGAAAACATCAAATATCAGCATATACTACTAGTTCATTGAATTTGAATAGATCTAGATACCCCACTACTTTAGATGCTGCTATTTTGCCTTACATTTCCATCTAATGCAGCATGGAGGAGAGAAAAAAAATGTGACAAAATAAAATAAATTCCCTACCTACCAACCCTATATTTTTCTAGCATGTAATAAGAAACAAACATATTTTTTGTTTAGGGTTTAACATAGATGTATTTGATTTTGCAGCAATTGTGATCTAATACATAATATTAAAGTTATTTCATTAACATATTTGTATGGTTCTCAGTATAATGGCCCACTCCTAAGCTAAACTGGTAACTACTAACCTGACCCCTGGTGGCCAGAATTGGAACTATACAAAATGCAACAAAAGAGGCCCCAAAAGCAAACCATAAGAAATCTCCTGATTTTGGATGGATGAATGTTGACAGATATGAAACATATATACTTCACCATGTGCCTGTAAAGGTGAGCCCTAGGATCATGGTTAACTTGCCTTTCAACCGCCCCCCTCCCCTTCCCCCTATTGATAACAGCATTAGATTACCAATGAGTAAGGGACATTGTTTTTTTCATACCAGCATTTCTACATCAATTCATTTAATATCAGTGTTTATAAGCTATTTCTGCACTTAATGATCGTTTAGGGACATTTGCTCTAGGCAGAGAAATACATCCCCTTGATCCGCAACCCCATAGGCACAGCATGCTAGTACCTACAGTATGTGCGCCTCGGGTTACGCGGTGTAGCCTTGGGAAGTATTGGTCACGTGATTGGTTTCGCGGCAATTTCAGTCTGACCCAGGGCCTGTGAAACCAGCAGGCAGCCAATCCTGGGGTACACATGTTATCTATGACTCATAGTGGTGTGAGGCAGCGAAATTTGATAACGCATGCACAGTGCCTACTCCCTGTCTACTACTCCCAGCTCTAGGTAATGCAATTTTTTGACCAGATGTTTTTGAATAGTAAAGGAGACAAGTTTGGAAATGGACATTTCAATTATCAACTAGAGCACTTTGATTTTTTTTTATCAATTTTCATCTCCCCTTACTTTACCTAATAAGTAATAGTGACCCAAAATCCATCTCAAAGCACATATTTTTTAAATTTTCTCAGACTATATGCTTGGACAGTGTGCTGTCGTGCTGCATGCATAGGGATTTAATTGCTCCTATATATCCAATCTTAGGAGCCAAATTTGCTCCTGTCTGAAAATGTTTTAAGGTCAATCCCTGTAATGATGTGGTATCAGTGACATATTGGATTAGAACAGAACTTGTATTTATAAACATATCTGAAAGTCGTCGTGACCCAACGTGCGGGCTAGTAGTTGAAGTAACGACTGATTTGATTAATCGGCAATGTCATCATATACCGTACAATAACGAAACCGCCTCTATTGGATAAAATGCATGAATGAACGTGCATGATTGAAAGTGCATTGTGGGTAAATTCCTACAAACTGTCGTCGGATTTGATTGGTCGACAATGACGTCATATACCGGAAGAAACTGCCACACCGTGGCCTCTACTAGGCTTAAATTCATGGTAAAACTAAATTTCTTGCCTTTTCGTGGGTCAATTTTAATGTGGTTGAGATGATTAGAACCGCCAGAATTCATTCTACCGGCCTTTAATTTTCTTTTAAATCTGTTGCTAAATGAAAATTCAGCGACAGGTTGAAGTTGTAATAATCATTTAATGTGTATGTCATCAAGTTTAAGTAGTGGGAAAAGCTGCCACAGCGGTGGCCTCTACTATATTCACGTTAAAACTGAATACCCGCCTTCCTGTGGGTCAATTTTAATGCGCTTTAGATGCCATTAATTTTCGGTCAATCTATGCTATCTTTTGATCAGAACTAAAAAAAAATGAAATCATCCAAAGCTTTGATCGCTTCGTGGCCATGCCAGCATCATATTAGATCAGAGAAATACATCCCCTTGATCTGCAACCCCATAGGCACAGCATGCTAGTACCTAGGGTATGTGGTGCGCCTCGGGTTACGCGGTGTAGCCTGGGGAAGTATTGGTCACGTGATTCAGAAAGAGGCTGGCAGGATGTCTGGCAGGATGTTGGCTGGCAGGCAGCCAATCCTGGGGTACACAGGTTATCTATGACTCATATAGTGGGAGGCAGCGAAATTTGATGACGCATGCAGAGTGCCCACTCCCTGTCTACTACTCCCAGATTAGATGTATATTCACCTGGGGCTCTACATCTGTCTGAAAGTGAAAGGCTACAACTATCATCTAATTTGATCAATATGTCGTTCTCTGAATTTAGTACCTTAGCAACACATCAGTGTTGCCATTGTAATTATGTCAGAGTATAATAATCATCACCTTTACAGAATTAAGTCAACATCAACCCCAAGCACTGAAACACTCACTGTGACTGTAGCAGTGACACTGACAGTAGCAGTCTGAGTCTGCTGTCAGTTCTTAATCTTAACCAGATTTCGAATAATTAGGTTGTTTGTGACATAAAATAAATGAATTAATCCTTTAAAGACAATATTTTATCTTAATGGTATGAACGTGAGAATATGACAAAAATCCTTATCTCAGAAAATCACACAATGTATGAATATATTTACCTTTCCTTTGGTCAGGAGGGAGTTCCCTCTGCCAGCTTGGTCTCACAACAACAATACCGCGTATGTTACGCCCAATTTGATTGGACTGGAAAATTCCAATAGCCAATCAAAAGCTTCCTTACATTACTAACAGAACGCAGTCAAAGATGGCTTCCCACAGAAATGATGAGAGAGGTGGAACGCAAGTTCACAGGCAAATTCAGCAAGACTGGGCGAATAGAGAATATGTGGAGGTGATCACGTGTAGCATAAAGAAGATATCCGACTTCCTAAATTCCTTTGGTGAGTATCATATGTAAGAGGTGTGTAGTAATCGCTGCTGAAGTTCTGTAGGACCTCTGGCAGAGGGACTGGGAGGGGGGGGGGGGGGGGCAGACGAATAAGAAGATAACAACAATCATTGAACTAGGAAGGGTGTGACAGCTCGCCTGTGACTTCATTCATAGTATATATTTACAAGATCTTCATATTGATCATGATTTATGATATATATTTACAGCCTGTAACTACACTGGAGTCTTGACAAAACATGCTCCTGTAATTAAATTACAGGAGCATGTTTTGTCAAGACTCCAGTGTAGTCTTGTCATGAGATATTTATGTAGATAATGCACCTAATATAATAAGCATTTAAAACATGAATACATAAACAAGGGACACACGTGACCATCTTGGTCAACACCTCTTCTTCCTGTACACTTATTCAGGGGCCAGTTGCAACAACCTGACTTAGGCTCAAACTCAGGCTCAAGGCTCAACTTGATTGTCCACAAGACTACAACAATAGATGCTTTTGAAGTCTACAGGCAATCAAGTTGAGACTTGAGTTTGACTGGAACACCAAGTCTGTGAAAGAAAAATCCTCACATACTAGTAAACACACTGACTTCCTGGACTTCCTTGATGATACTGGCCTTGACCAGATAGTGACTGAGCCCACCCGTCAGCAAAATACCCTAGATCTATTCATCACAAATAATGAAACGCTTGTGCAGAGATGTAAAACCATTCCTGGGATTTCGGACCATGAAGCAGTATTTGTTGAAAACAACTTGGCTCCACGGAAACTGGCCCAAAAACCCCGCAAGATCCCATTGTACAAAAAGGCACAGTGGGATAAGTTAAAGGAACATATGTCAAAGTTTCATGAAAACCTAACTCAGGAAGACAAGGCTAGTGAAACAGCTAATAGCCTGTGGGAGCGCTTTAAAGCCTCACTCGAGGAAGGTATTGAGAAATACATCCCCCATAGAATAGCAGGAAAAAAGGACTCGCATCCCTGGATTACATTTGAATTAAAAAAACTCATCAGGAAACGCAATAAACTTTATATAACCAAACAGAATTATCCATCCAGGTAGAACATTAATCGTTACAAAGAATCTAGAAGACTGGTACAGAAGAAATTTCGCAAAGCCTATTGGGATTATGTCAATGAAATAGTTTCACCTGACAAGTCCGATCATGGAAACAAAAAGTTTTGGTCATACATCAAGCATTGTAAAAATGACTCAGTTGGGGTAGCACCACTGCTAGACAACAAAACTGGCGTCACTCATTCAGAATCGGGAATAAAAGCAACCCTGCTAAACCGACAATTCCAAGATGCATTCAGCCCAAAACTCCCCATGAAATTGAAACACCTATGTTCACAAACTTTGAGGACAAACCAGAGTGCAGAAACTCCCCAAGAATTTCAGAGGAAATACCCGGAAATGCCAGAATTCATCATCTCTACCAAAGGAGTCCAAAAACTGCTGGATGGGCTGAAACCACAGAAAGCAGCAGGACCTGATCACTTGAGACCAATGGTACTGAGGGAAATCAGCTCTGCTATAGCGCCCACACTACAACTTATCTTTCATAAATCCTACATCTCAGGAATCGTACCCCTGGATTGGAAAACAGCAAATATAGCCCCCATCTATAAAAAAGGACCGAAACAGCTACCGATAAACTACCGTCCAGTGTCTTTAACTTGTATATGCTCGAAACTAATGGAACACATAGTGGCTAGCCAAATAACAGATCATCTCACAGAAAATAACATTTTATTTCAAAACCAGCATGGATTCAGATCCAAGCTATCCTGTGACACACAACTTTTGGAATTCATCCAGGATATGCACTCAAATCTACACCTAGGACAGCAGATTGATGCTGTAGTAATGGACTTCAGCAAGGCCTTTGATAAGGTCGCCCACAATCGTCTGCTCTACAAACTGGACTTTTATGGCATCACAGGTCTTACAAAGAGGTGGGTTGCTGATTTCCTTGATGGGAGATCGCAACGAGTGGTTGTGGAGGGAGAGGTTTCTGAGCCTCGTAGTGTAACCTCAGGAGTGCCACAGGGCTCCGTCATCGGGCCACTCCTCTTTTTGATCTTTATAAATGACATTCCAGATGGATTATCATCACAAATACGATTATTTGCCGATGATACTATTATCTACCGCCCAATCAGTTCTCCAGATGACACACTAGCCCTACAAGAGGACATCACCAAACTGGATAAGTGGAGTAATGATTGGCAAATGGAGTTTCACCCCCATAAATGTTATGTGCTCCACATAACTCGATCCAGGAAACCACAAATAACAAAATACTTCCTGTACAAACAAGAACTTAAAGCGGTACCAAACACCAAGTACTTGGGGGTCACGGTATCAGCCGACTTGCGATGGAATACACACATCAGCAATATAAGAAATAAGGCCATGGCCTCGCTACGCTTTCTGCGTAGGAACCTTAACATCAGTTCAGTGCCCATTAAGACCAGAGCCTACTTCAGCTATGTGCGCCCGCAACTCGAGTATGCATCTATTGTATGGGATCCTTTCACCCAAAAGAATGTTAACATGCTAGAAATGGTACAGAGGCGCTCTGCCAGGTGGGTGCTCGGAAGATTCCACAATACATCCAGTGTCACAAATATGCTAGACCAGTTGGAGTGGCGGAACCTCCAGCAAAGGCGAGCGGATATCAGACTAACAATGCTAGATACAAACTAAGAAATGGTCTTCTAAATATAGACCCATCGCAGTATCTAATACCGGCAACTAGCCTAGCGGCAAGTGCATCTCCTCACAGATACATATATCCTGCTACCAGAACTCTTATTCATAGAAACTCGTTCTACCCACGAACTATCCTACAGTGGAACACACTACCAACCGAAGTAGCTCTGGCAAACACCGTTGATGCCTTCAGGTGTCAAGTGAGCCAGGTGTATCACAAGTAAAAACCACAAGTGATTTTACCCTTACTAACTAAATAACACAATTCTGTTCTGTTACTCTTTTTCTCTAACTCTTTTTAAACAAACTAACAATTCTGCGCACAACTACGCATAATGATCATCACAATGATCGCGCGTAGTATAGGAAGATAGATAGATAGAGTTTGAGCCTGAATCATGTTGGTGCAACTGGCGCCAGGGCTGTCCAAGCCCAAATTGCCTGTAGCCAAATATCAATTCCTTGTAGCATTTTAGTTTGTACAGAAAAACGAAAGGATGTGCTTTTAATTTTTATAATTGACACCAAGGGGCACTTCTGATTTTGAACACAAGAATTTCATTCTTTGTTATCACATGGGGCTATTAGTAGTAAAGTATAAGCAACATAAAAATATAATACAGAGTGCAACATAACCACTGGCCCCGTTGCAAGTTGCAAGTGAATTTGGCAAAAAACGGCAATGGGGCAAGCTGAACAAGGCCCTGACTTACCCCGCTCTGCAAGTAATGTTTTGGGCAAAGTCCGATCTTACCTTTGTTTAACAGAGTGGCGGGGGAAGTGGAAGTGCCGGTAGGGAAAGTGGAAGTGCTGGCGGGGCAAGTCAACTGTAGGGGTAGCTCAGAAAATATTGTTTTGCAACCTATGTTGTACCCTGCAATACACTGAAGTTCATATTTTATTTACAGTCACTGTGAACTGTGTGGAAGCTCACAGTTACAAATATGGTTTCTTGTGTCTACGTCATGAGTGCTATTTTAAACAAAAAGTTCTAGTGAACAGATTCATGGGTGTTACAAACCAGTGATATTATGTCATATAGAAATAGATTCTGGTTGAGTAGTCGTTGTAGTGTAATCTGTCATGGCTGTCCAAGGGCTCGACAAACCACATTTCATCAGCTCATGGTTTGATTTGGTTTGAAATACACAACAATGACCCCTCAGCTATGATATAATCCTATAACATAACTTTCTGTACTTAAAATTGATGATTTTCATTATTGATAAGAAGCATATTACGCAAAATATGTCAAAAATTAGAATAAAAATACTTAATGTTATTCTTATTTTAGATATGTCCTGTAGATCCAGACTAGCCACTCTGAATGAGAGATTGTCAACACTAGAACGGAGAATAGAATATATTGAGGCCAGGGTGAGTATGCTTCATTTCAAGTCTAACCCTTCCAATGCTGAGGCTACTTTCTTCCAAAGGATAAGGACTCAAAGATTTTTAAAAACCATCTAAGCCCTGTGATGTTGGTATTCATTAGAAAGTTCTTGCGCGCAGAAATCTCAGATGAGTACCCATATGCCAGGGTTTCAGTCATTTTCAGGTTTTTTGCATCATTTTGTATTTGCCAAATGAGCCAGTGGCAGCATACTAGGGGTAAATAAATGCCTTACATCACCTTCTTTTCCCAAGCCTCATGCCTTCATCCCCAGGGCTTGAAATTAAGTCTTAATTGTCCTATTATGCTGGGCAAGTATAATTTTCGGATGGAGTATAATTAGTATTACTAAAAGCATAATTGTATTTCTTACATCTATAGATGAAATAGATAAATTCGGAACGCACTGTTGTGTGAATACAAGTAGCCTCTATCATTGTATTTTATGTTCCCTCTTTTTTAGGTTACTAAAGGAGAGACTCTTTCATGAGTGACCCTCAGACAGGCTTGCCTCTCAAGGCTTTATCCATGGATACTCCAGCCAGGATGGGCGTGGATGCACTCTGGATGGGCCCTTTGTCAAGAAGAAGGAATGTTGTCATACCTTCTTGCATCTTGCCTACAAACTCTACTGCTTAGTTAATAGTGGACCAAAGATCTACTCATTCCACTGTATTGACAATGGCTGTTGTATGCAGTACCCTGAATATCTTTCTTTTGTTTAGACACAGGTATGGGTAGCTGTATCCTAACTTTAAGGATTGATGGATTTCAGAAAAAAAAATTGTCATTTAATTTTTTACAAAATTGTTTAATTATATGCATACAGTTTAACGCTTTGATATGGATACAACAGAAATGACCTTCACTGTACGAGTCTTGATAAGTGTAACAAGTGGATACCAAGCCCAGGGTCTTAGCCAGGATTTAGAAACTGGATGCCCAAAATTGCCAATTGTAAAATCATTGGGTGTCCTATTTTTTCAAGGAAGACCATATTGGTGTGACATATTGGTATGAAAAAATTCAATCTTATGTTTGAAAATGGTATTTTGAAAATTACAAATTTTGGGGGTTGTTCTAAGGTGTAATTTTTGTGGGTTTGGGTGTCAAAATGATGCCCAGGCACCCTGCTGGCTAAGACGAGGACCAAGCCCTAGCTGCAAGGGCAATTTTTAATTATAAACGAACAAAGCCTTGCAGGTGCTTTAGCTTTTGTCAATCCACAAAGCTGCCCTATTTATAGGTATTCATCCTTGATTTAATAAGTGATCTGTTCTCAGCAAAACTTTATTTATTCTCTTATTTGTGACAATTGTGTTGCTTGGAATCCAATACATATATGCACAGGGTTCAAGCAATCAGCTGGCATAGGAAGCCTGGTTTTAAGAAGTTGATTGCTGACAAAAAGAAATATTTGTTAGCAACCTCAAGCAATGTGCCAAATAAATTTAGATCAAGCCCAACTGAATTAATAGTCATTCAGATTTATGATGTCTTACTTTCAAAACTAGTATGATTTATCAGCTATAAGTGAAATAATTTGGAATGTATGAGCTAGCATTTACTTAAAATGTGTCGAGCAGGGGTAATTTCACAGCATGGTACATTTTTGATGATAAATTGATGAGACATGCCATTGATAGCTCACTGTGCATCTATGCAGCTAAAACCTGCTTGTATCTCTACCTTTCCTATCATTATAAGAAAAGCTTTTATCATGGATACAATTTTATACTGCACTGAGAAAAATGATCATGTATACTTAGTTGTGGCAGAGTTTTGTGTATTCATAGTCCCCAAGTGATGATAACTTTTAAGTTTTACTACAGCTAAAGTAATTGTAACCTGCCTCTGAGGAAAATGTCATTCCTTATGGATAGATGGCACTGCTGTATGCTAGAGGGCATCTACAGCCCCCTTGTGTGTGAATATAAAGAACTAAACATGCCCTGATGTAGGTTCAAGTATTGGTTTGGATATTTGACTGAGGAGGGTTAAACATGTAAAGCCTAGTAGCTAGGCTATTATCAATGTTGATGGCATATTTTGTATTATTATTCCTTTTTGGTACTCTCTTGAAATGAATTTATTTGAGGTTGGCTAAATCCATAATTAATAGTGTAGTGCATGAATATATGTGTAACATCAACCTCTTACATCTTTTAATTTTATCCACTGGGTTCCAACCTTGAATGTTTTGCGATTAATTATTAGAATCTTTGAAGATATGATAAAATGTTTACTTTGAGTGTGGAATTTTGAGTTTGTTCTGAACCACTTCTTGGGAGGAGTAAAAGAATTCATCACTTCATAAGTTTAAAGTCAACTCAAATAAATAGAATTCAAGTTTAGCAAGATCCAAAACTAAGTTACAATGTTGGTATTCACATTGGGTGTCTAGGAAGTGAAGTGAGATTATTTTTTGTCCGATGATGCACTGTGCTGTTTGTACTGTATAAATGTAACTGGGCTTCAGTAGTCAGTATTAGGAACTTCAAGCATTATATAGTTACAAGATGAATAGATTTTTACGAAACTCTCCCCAAAATGAACTGCTATGGTCTGGCTCTGAGAGTCAATGATGTAAACAAATTTATTGAAAACCAATCTTCCTTTAATCATGTATTCAGATGTTCTTTCTTATTTAAAACCCTCATTTTTGCATGAGAAACTTTCCAATGATATTTTTGGAACTCTTCTGTATATTAATGATTTTGTGTATGTACACCAAAAAAACAAATAAATATAAACATTTAAACCTTATTTTTTGTTGCTTAGTTTCAGCAAAAAATCAATAAAAGAGGAAGTATAACCATGAAGATTTTGTGTGGGAGAGTTTTTGAGCAATCTGGAGCCTTTGCAACGGTGATTGGTCATAGAAAGGTAAAAAAAGGTATTCGGTTTAGAGTCTTGTATCCACCGGTGCGCTCGCATGACCTTCCTCCCCTAGCAGGCCTGTGCACACGGAAACCATTTCAATCCCCTGGGGGATATTCCAGAGCAACTGGCAGCATATAGCGCACATGCTCTAAGCACTGCCTTGTTTATGCTAGGTACCCATTTTGCAGCTGGGTAGACTAAAGCATTATGGAATAAACTGTCTTGCCCAAGGACAGACCAAAGTGCCCCAGCCGGGAATTGTACCATCGACCCTCTGATTACTAGTTCGACACCTAACCAACTGAGCTACTTTGTTCCCGTAGAAGTGGCTGTAGTCATGCCTAGGATACCATCTGAATTTGTCTGTGTAATATGATGTAATAAGGAAGTAAGATGACTAATCAGCATGATATTTGAAAGTAGGTTGTTTGAAAGGTTCTTATTTAAAGTGCCCATTCAGATATTTTTGAAAACTATATTTGATAGAAAGATATCGAAACAAGTGATTTGAGTCTAACAAATATCAGCAAAAATATGTGCCTCAAAACTTCTCAATGTTCAGATGGGTTTGGGTAATTATAACTATATGCAGGTAGGTAGTTTCTCTGGAGGAAAAATATGTTTTGGTCAAATGTTTCAACCCAACCATACCTGCAATGTTCATGCAGCCTGAGAATTATAGCCCCCCCCCCCCCCCCCCCCCTTGTTAGAGAAACATTTTTTGGCATCACAGTTTTCTTTGTTTCTGTGTCCGGGTAATGTCTGCTAGATATCTCAAAAACATTCCATTGAAATCTAATGGCATTTACATAAACTGAGGAATAAATGAATTAATAATTGCATCTTGGTCCAAATCACTGTGGACAATGCGTTTAACACTCCTTACGGTCTGTGAACAGACTTCATATATAAGTAGGGGCTCCTAATAATAATATAAGAATTCCTGGTACGATGAGGGGTTTTCAGCTTATGCAGCAAAATAAACTTGACAAATACAAAAGATAAGCAAATATCATAAGAGATATTTATTGAGATCTTTCATAGAAGTATTCAAATATACAGTATGTATAACTTTCATATGTACATAGTATAAGCTATAGGAAGGAAAAGAAATAATACACACACTCCTAAGTGGTTTGATATATATATATATATATATATATATATATATATATATATATAAATATATATATATATATATATATATATATATATATATATATATGTATACATATATATATATATATATATATACAAACACACGTCGGTTTTTGCATTCACATACATTATTGAATAGCATATGTCTAATGCAAAACACAGTAAATAAACCAAAATACCACAAATAGTCAAATCTCCTTGAAAAAAAATTGACCAATATTTTTTGATAAAGATGCTCTTTAACACACCATACACTTTCAAAATACAATTCACACATAACAGTGTCAGATACGGTGCAAATCCTGGTAATGGTGAACAATCACTGATTTTATTCTATTTCTTACCACAATTATGAATAACACCACTTTATTTGATAAATGTCGATACACTCCTTAAATACCCAAAAGATAAGATCTAGTTGATTAAAGTCAAATCAATACTTGCTAGATGAGAATACCATTTCTAGACCTTATTTTCTTTCTTAGATTATGCACATGATTAACCCTTATGGAACATATCAAACACTATTTCAGTCATGTAATACTGTAAGATGTTTGTTTTCGGGCACTTATAATAAAGTGGTAATGATGTTATCTTTAACACGAAGCACTGAGATTCATTTACCAAATGTAAATTGCCGAGATTCGTTAACCAAACTCAATATATAGCATTTTTAATAGGATAGATTTATGAAATAGACTCAACATGGCCAGATACAGCTAGATTCAATAGATAGGAGGTGATATCTGAAAAGGTGGATGGGTATGTACAGCTTAGAACAAACTAAGAGAAGGTGACATTTTTTCAAAGCAAAAGTCAATTTGCAAGGACTGCAGTCAAAAGCAAGAACCCCCTCTGTATACAGTAAGATACCGTTAAGGGGTACTGGTACTGATACGGTGGTACCGTATTGTACTGTAAAGTACTGTATCATACCATTTCATTCCTATAAGGTACTCTTAATGACACTAACCACTGAGAAGATATCATTTATTAGGGATTTTCTAGGATCCTAAACATGATTATTCACAACAAAATTCATAATGGTCTTAATGCAATTGAGTACCATTAAAATACTGTACCGATACCGGTATCATACAGTTCCATTCTAATTGAATAGGTATCCAACCCTATGTATCTCCATCTGAAATCCTAACATATATATTAAGATCAACATACAACACTCTCTGGTAATAAGGGAATTTTTAGCCATAGACAGGTGAAATTAACAATCAAACGGTCAAATAATACGGTTTGACTTGAAATCAACATTACTTAAAGAAATGCCCAGAGTAGCAACAATTAAAAAAGACCTTCATGACTGCATATGGTTTTGGCCAAAGGTTTGTAAATTTTCTCAAAGCCACATTTCACTATAATAAAGTACCCCCTTAATATTTAGAACTGCACATTCCCCAAAAATCTCTAATATTTTGTTGCTCTCAAAATTACAAGTTTGTTTATCCCGTAAAGGTGTTTTTCTTTGAATTGTCATGTTTTGCAGAATGACCTGATTGTCTAACCATAATCATAGTGCCTATAAAAAGTTTGTTTACTGAAACGCGACCCTAATAATTTTTTTCTCATAACAATTGTTACTCAAGTTTTGTTCGCCCTCACAAATACCAAACTCCAAGCCAACATAAATACAAGATTAGAATACTGCATTGCAATTAAAGTTTTCATGAAACGTGCATTGCTTGAAAAAAGAAATAATCCCCCCAAAATGTTTTACCTTTCTACCTACTTTATTTTTTCGGACTGTTACAGGAAACAAACATTTTTTTAGGCCTTATGTGAAGCATTTCAGGAAGCCTCATAATAAATAAAATATAAACATTTTTTGCAAGTGTCAATCTTCATTTCAAAGTCTTGTCACTCTATATGGGAAGCCTTTCAAAACCCTTCCAATGCTAAGGCTTCTTTCGTCCAAAGCACTAAGGACGAAAATATTTTTGAAAACCATCTTAACCCTGTCATGTTGGTATTCATTGAATGAGTACTAATGTGCCAGGGTTTCAATCATTTCCAGGGGATTATTTGCACCATTTTGTATTGGCAAAATTAGCTATTTCAGCATAAGAGTTAATGGATAAAAACAGACACATCCACTAATGTCGCTTCTTGGCTGATCTTACTCTCCTTCCTGATCCCAGCCTTGTCACTTTTCCGTAAGGGCTTCCGGGAACACTTCCGCTGCTACTCAAATTATTCGCAGAGTAAGGACGACTATTCACGCTTATTTTTCCGGAGCCTGTCCCGCCCCGCGGTTTGTTACTCCTCGTAAAAAGTCTCGGTTTTGGCGATCCTGAGCGGGAACCAGACCAAGTGTGCGAGGACGGCGTCGTGGCGGAATCCCGAAGAAATCCTGGCGCTGTTATTAGTGGCGCCCCCTGGCTTCCTGTCGAGGAACGCATGCTCAGGTTGGGTCGGTGGAGAAGTCCCACGGAAGGACTGCCAGTGAATTTCTTCTTATGGTATGCAGCATCTGAAATTTAACAATGAAAATATTAAAATCTCACTTTTGCCGTAGATGGACAGTAATCAATTTCCTTTCACTTTTCCAGAAGGGCAATTGAGGCAACATTTCAGAGACTACACAATGAATTCAATAAAAAAAATATCAAAACTTTATTATTTTATTTTTCTTTAGTTGCTCACATTCACCATGGAATGACACTTCTTATGATCTACAATGCACATGTTAATTGTGTTGCTTCAATATGTTGATGCACAAAGAAATCCTAAAGGGCAATTCCCCTTCTTTGTCAAATTGCTTGAATGGCAATCTAGAAATAATTCAAAAATCATAACCTGAAGCCTATCAAATATTCACCATTAAATTGAAATTGCCAACCATGACAGTAGGACTGACGTAATCCCTATAACAATGCAAGAATCTGAAAATCTAAATAACATGTAAGGTTGGTTTGATGTTTGTATTATGTGAAACATTTCTCTTTAAAATATTTCACAAATAATGCCTTGATAGAAACATAACCCTCAAAAAAGTTAAGCCCCTCTGTAACTAGAGTTATAAATAGGTGAAATAAAAGAATAATAACACAACCATATAAATTCATAGTTTGTTAAATTCTTATGCCATGGTTAGCTATCAAACAGGAAAACAAATTTTATTTAAAAAAAAAGAAAAATAATTGCTTTCAGATAAATAAGTGAAATAAAAATGTGATTTCCAAGATCATATGTTCCCTTATGCTGCTGGTGGCTACTTTTGCAAATACAAAATGATGCAAAAGTGCTGAGAAATGATTGAAACCCTGGGCATATGGGTACTCATCTGAGATCACTCAGTGAGAGCTATCCAATGAATACCAACATGGTAGGGTTATTAAAGGTCTTCAAAGATTTCTGCGTTCTTGTGCCTTTGATGAAAGTAGCCTTAGCATTAAAAGGGCTAATAAAATGCTGATGTGACGACTCGCAATACTGAGGGATATATATAAGTTTATCATAAACCCTCGTTTTCCACCTGCTAAAAACACCTGTGTACAGAAAAAGACACATCACTTACCGACATCCTCAATGTCTAGTTGTATGTCTTTGCGGCACAGATCACAGTTGTTTATCTTGCATTCGTGACCCATCATCTCGTTGATTGCGTGCTGGAGAAACATCTCTCCACCTAGATAGTCAAAGGCACAGTATCGCCCATGCCAACCAATGTAGTCTGGAAGAGAAAACGAAAGCAACATAAATATGCATTTATGTATGTATGTATGTATACAAATGTATATATATATATATATATATATATATATATATATATATATATATATATATATATATATATATATATATATATATATATATATATATATATATATATATATATATATATATATATATATATATATATATATATATATATATATATATATATATATATATGTTGTGTACCAGAAGTCGATCCGTACCAATCGACGATTGGTACAGCTATGCTGTACCAGAAGTCGATTGACTTCTGGCACAGCTATTACTTGTACCAAAAGACGATCGACTTCTGGTACAGCACTAACTGTACCAGAAGTCGATCGACTTTTGGGACAGCATTAAGCTGTACCAGAAGTCGATCGACTTTTGGGACAGCATTAATTGTACCAAAACTCGATCGACTTTTGGGACAGCCTTTAAGCCTGAACCAATCGTCGATTGGTACAGGCTTATTTTCAGATCTGAGTCCTCGGTATTGATAATAAGTCTATTAATTTTTAAGATCACTTTGAGTTTAATTTTATCATAATGATTATATTCTGACTTATTTTCCATGTATACTGTATAACTGTATTGACTTCCCTATATTCAAAACATAGATAGAGAGTGGCTGTTGTTTTAATTATAGATGCAAAATATTTTAAGTCATAAAACCTATATTCAGTGTATTGTATTTAGGATGAACATTGTGCAACTAATCATGGGGTGATAAATAACGCATACTAGAGGTTTAAATTAAAAACAAATTTACTCCACTATCAATAAATGCAATTAAATCAAAATCTTAGAGTTAACCTGAGCTATTGGACATATTGGCTTAAAGGTTTTAAACAAAAATGTTAAGGTGAAAACCTGAATTACTCCAATCATTAGCACAGGAAGATGGTCATCATTATTTTTTTTTTCATAAGGGATGCTATCTCACCCCTTTCATTTTTTCTTTAATCATAGACACAGAATCTAATAAGTTGAAAAAGAAAATTGTACTTATGTTTATTACTAAGAGGTCTGTTAGACTTCCCCCTCCAATAAAGAAAAAAGTAGAAAAAAAGAGGAAATGAATTTGAGTAAAAAAGGTGAATTGGTGGCCTTAGATAGGCAAATTCGTTGAACTAAATTCCATTAGACAAAAACAAAACAATGTTTAATAATGTGTTCACTATAAAAATCAGTTTGTGAAACATCCATGTTTAATGCAATCTACTGCCACTTTCACAATCGACTTTTGGTACAGATCGAGTTTTGGTACATGACCCTCATAAATGAATGGTTGTCCCAATCGACGATTGGTACAGCTATGCTGTACCAGAAGCCGATCGACTTCTGGTACAGCTAATGGCTATCCCAAAAGTTGATCGACTTCTGGTACAGCTTAATGCTGTACCAGAAGTCGATCGACTTTTGGTACAGGTAATAGCTGTACCAGAAGTCGATCGACTTTTGGTACGGGTAATAGCTGTACCAGAAGTCGATCGACTTCTGGTACAGCATAGCTGTACCAATCGTCGATTGGTACGGATCGACTTCTGGTACACGACATATACATATATATATATATATATATATATATATATATATATATACATATATATATATATATATATATATATATATATATATATATATATATATATATATATATATATATATATATATATACACACACACACAAATCAGGGCAGTTAAGGGTATGTATGTATGTATGTAAGTATGTATAACCCTTTATTACCACGCACATTATTATTCATGCAACTGCCGTGTGAATATGATCACAGCGATTTAATTACACACATCAACTGTTCTACCGCTAGATGGGGCTTTGTTATGCTATTTTGAACTAAAATCATCGCCAGTAATATATGCGTTATCATCACCTAGCGCGAAATGCGTGAAATTAAAAGGAGCATGATAATAATGGGTTTCACAGTATATATAAATGTATGTATGTATGTGTGTGTGTGTGTGTGTGTGTGTGTGTGTGTATGTTTATATGTATGTATGTATGTACGTACGTACATACATACGTATGTATGTATGTATGCATGCATGCATGCATGTACGCCTGTATGTATACTGGATGAACACCCATCTAGCGGGGGGGCACGACTGGTAGAAATGGTGTAGATGTACAGCCACAATCACACTCACAATGCTTTGGTTACAAGTAAATTACTAAATAGTCAGGACATACCTTTTGGCTGCTAGAGGCATGAAAGGGTTTAAATAAAGCTAGACAATTAATCAAACTAGTTGAATCAATTAGTTTAGTTTTGCTATGTTTCATAACTTGGGGATACTCTAGTCTGTGTTCTTACCATCTGGGTGCATTATGATCAGGGTGGGAGAACCAACAATGCCAAACAGCTCCTGAATATCGCTGAACTCAGCATCATCATCGTCATCATCTCGAGAGCCAGAGAGGGCTACGGAAACAGAGTTGAGAAATACATTAGGCATATCTTATGACTGGCTTGTAATAGAATTCAGAAATACATTACATGATACTATAGAATATCAACAATAATTGTCAGTGGGCTATGTTTGCTAATTCCAAATATGGTCAATTTTATCAAACGTTTCTTGAAAACTATCCCATGTTGTGCTAAAATGACATCTATAGAATGTTGCTGTTATAATGAATGTACACATAAATTGGTGATGATACATGGTGATTCGTCAATGCTAAATTTGGCTTAACCCTAAATTATGCTGCTGGTGGCTAATTTGGCCAATACAAAAAGATGCAAAAGAAAATTGAAAGATGATTGAAACCCTGGCAAATGGGTACTCATCTGAGAGTACTCAGCTAGAGTTATCCAATGAATTCCAACATGACAGGGTTTAGATGATTTTCAAAAATCTTTACCTCCATGAACTTTGGACAGAAATTAGCCTCAGCGTTGGAAGGGTTAAATGCATAATCAGCGCAAATGCTTTTCAAAAAAAGGATATGAAGCCAATTTCTACTAGGTACATACAAGAAGATATATTCCGCAGTTCCGGAAAATCTGCTTGCAAGCATTCAATTTTCTTAAAAATTCCATAAAAAAAGAACAGTATACTTTACCCATTCATGTCTGTAACCCCAAAAATAACCTGACTATTTTTGGTGATATCTCTCTAACAAAAGCAATTTTCAGAAAATATCTGAATGAAAAACGTTGATCAAAATCCAACCCACAACTCTCCTTCATAGAATATGTGAGTTTATGATTAATATCAAAGTTAATCTGAATAGTATCAAAGGTCCAGACGACACTTGTCAAGGAGATCTCCTGGCATGAATGGGTTATTTAGGCCACTCCAATTTAATTACTTGTCTTACATGCTCAGGAGGCAGGAAATGGGCCATTTTGGAATAAATAAAAAAGTTGAAAAATGTTTTTTTTATTTTTTTAGAGTCTGCTGACTAGGACTGGTAGCGAGATGTTTCTAACAGCCTATTCTTAACTAAATAAAATCAATCAAAATCAATTAATCCCTGTAACCTTAAGGGTGGGAGATATACATCCTCAAATATGAGGCTCTACTACAGCATTTATAAATTCCTGAAGTTGATTGAATCACCCTAACAATGAATATTCTTAAATCTAGCACTTTTTTTTTTTTTTTTTTTGGAGTCTGACAGAAAATTTCCAAACCACTTTCGTCCGTAAGACACCAAAGTCGACTTTTTTCTTTTTTTTTTTTGGAGTCTGACAGGATTTTTTTTCCCAAAAAAGCTCGTAAGACAAGTAATTAAATTGGAGTGGCCTTAAATGAAATTTATATGGAAAAATGTCGAACACAGCTGTGCTACTGGGGAAAATGCAATCTAGAATCTGATATAGATCCTGTATGCAGAGTGGCTGGTTGTGCATTAAAAAAGCTTGGAGATTGATAAAGCCAAATGTTAAAGGAAGCCCTTTACTCAAGCCGGCCATGCACTAAGTTCCTCTTGAGAGGTATACTGTTTGGGTGCTATGATATTACCATATTCATCCAAATAAGCGTACAGACCCCTATTACCCCCCCCCCCCCCCCCCCCTCGCACTATTAACTGAAAATTGCATGTTTATGAATAGTACACAAATCCCTTTTCTAGCTGTAATTACCCTTCCCTTTACAGTCTTAAATAATTTTTAATTAAAGTGGATTTATGGCAATCGCGCTAGCCATGTATAGGCCATGGATTGTTGCTATGATCCGCACCTCACAGGGGTGCGGTCAAACCGAATTTTGTCAGCACCACTGATGTATTTCTAACTTGCAACGCCACTGTGCGCTTATTCTAATGAATTCGGTAATAGGAAAGCAACATTAAATCAGGTTTACCGCATCATACTCTGCCAACCATAATAACGACCACTGTTACAATATTCACCACACACTGTGTGTGATACATAGATGGTGAGCTAATGGTATGAGGCTTTCTGACATTTCTGGTATTATGCCACAGTGGTCAGACAGAACATGTACCATATTCTTCCAATTAACTGCACGGTGCAGGTAGAGGTTGGGAAAATTTTATGTAGAAGGGGTGCCGGCAATCTTCCATTTTACCGCACACCCCAATGATTGCTCTCGCTTTTTTCATGACAGTTGTGCCGGCGGTTCCCCCTCTAACCGTGAAAAATAGGCATGGGCGCTTATTTGGGTATGTGCGCTTAATCGGACAAACTTGGTATATTACAATGCCTGCAACATACTCCAACTACATATGGTGAAAACAGTTGACATGCCTACATTTGCCTGTGTTAGAAAAGTTCAGAGAGTGCGTTATTTTTTGCAAGAACAGCCAAATCTGTGACTATAACTTACCCCTCCTTTTCATTTTAGATGCTGCATAAAGAATCAATGACCACGGATTACATAACAATCACAATAGAAATAATTTCCACTGGAGCACATTAAGCTGATATCAGATACCTTTCACAAATGAGTGTCCTAATACTGTAATTAATTAATTTACCAATGTTTTTAATTTGCCTGTATTTAGCAGAGACATTGATTTAATATATAAATATATAAATAGACCTCTCTGTATTTAGTGATCAAATGCGATTGGTAAAGATTCAGAAAATTCTGAAGAGATCAGCAAGTATACAAATTCAATGGGCAAACAGATGTTTGCCATGTTCATTAAGTTAATTGTGTGTGAATTGGCTGAGATAATTAAATGGGACACATTTATTCGCGGGTTGGTGCTACAGCCATGAATAGCTTTAACAGCCCTGTTACAAACAATGACCCAGTGTAGGATCTAAGATCAGAAATGTACCTGAATGTTTGGTAAACTCACATGATGCACCTCGTCTTAATATCTCCGCAGCGATGACAGGGGAGGCTGTCGATTGGCTGGTTACATGTCTAACACATTTATCGTCCCGCCAGCCGTTTTCTGTTATTGTGTGTATCAGGTCTTGTCTCTGATTGGCTGAGACAGCACTGATGCCGCAGGCCACCGCTGTGAAGTCGAACTAGAGATAGAATAAAAACAGATACAATTCTGAGTGGATACAGTGGAACCAGTCAACATATAAACCTTCAAAACAGAACATTTTAGGAAATGGCCTATTATATTCTACCTTTTAGGCCACTCCAATTTAATTACTTGTCTTACGAGCTTTTTTTCGAAAAAAAAAATCCTGTCAGACTCCAAAAAAAAAGAAAAAAAAGTCACCTTTGGTGTCTTACGGACGAAAGTGGTTTTGAAATTTTCTGTCAGACTCCAAAAAAAAAGAAAAAAAAAGTGCAAGTTTTAAGAATATTCTTTGTAAGGGTGATATAATCAACTACAGGAAGCTATCTTTGCTGTAGTAGAGCCTCAGACTTGAGAAGGTGTACCTCCCACCCTTCAGGTTACAGGGATTAATTAATTGATTGATTTTATTTAGTTGAGAATAGGCTAGTAGAAATACATCGACACCAGTCCTAGTCGTCAGACTCTAAAAAAAATAATAATAATAAAAAAAGTCGCATTTTTCAACTTTTTTTTTTATTCCAAAATGGCTCATTTCCTACCTCCTGAGCACGTTAGACAAGTACATAAATTGGAATGGCCTTAAATACAAATAAAAACCTCTAAAAGTTGAACAACTAAGCAAGATTCAAAATTATTTTACAGGCAATGTTGGTTGACCCATCAATGCTCACAGGAGCCAAAAGCAGCCTAAGCATAATTGGAAATATATTTGACCAAGAAATGTAGGGATGGACACCTTAAAAATGTTCATGATACAATACAATATCAAAATTTCTTATTGATTCTTAACCCTTGCAATGCTGAGGCTGCTTTTGTCCAAAGCACACGGAAGCTAAAACCTTTGAAAACCATGCCAACCCTGTCATGTTGGTATTTATTTGAAAGGTCTCGCAGAGCACTCTCAAATGAGTACCCATTTGCCAGGGTTCCAGTCATTTTTCATGTATTTTTTCATCATTTTGTATTGGATAAGTTAGCCACCAGCAGCATAAGGGTTAATAGGTCTTGTAAAGAGTCTTACCTCATCCATATGTGCCTTTGCAAACCTGATGAAGAATGTAATCATTTTCTGTGAGGCAATGCACCTGAAAAACAAAGCAGTGTACTTGATTATTTATCAAAAATGATGTGAGAAGATTCCACAAAATCCATATTCCATAAAGATAGACATAAACCTTTTTTAACCTTTATAATTTTGGTTGAAATGCAAGGATATGATGGCCAGCTTGACCTCATTCTTATTTGGGATATCAAAGAATTAAACAAAAAAAAATGAAATTTTACTGAAACCTACAATTTAATGATACTGGTAACGACTGGATGTTTTGCTGTATTGTTGAAGAATTCTTTTTTCATGTGTGGTGCCAAATTAACAAAAAAAGAGATTGAAAAATATCTTAGATTGAAACATAAAAAGGTTCTTTCTTTTATTGCCTTTCACATCTTTCTTTGATAACCAATACAAACCTTAATTAACTAGCTTAATTACTAATTACTTAATTACTTAATTAGTTTTGCATTCAATTGTAAGAAATTTGTAAATTAAAAAAACAACAAGACCACCAGATACTTAGGGTTAGTCATGGACTCATTATCAAAGAATTTCAAAATATTGCTTCCTTGACCTTTTACTCCATATTGAAGCTAGATCATGTATTATGCCAGCTGTGAAAGGTGGAGAAGTACCCAGCGAAAACCACCGCCTAACAATAACTCTCTTGCAAATTTGTCATGTAGTGGTGAAGGACAGCCATTCAGTGCCAATGCCGAGGACCACTCAGTCATAGGGGATGGCCCACTTCATTATCAACCCTGGTAGTACGCTATAGCCTGGCACGACCAGCCTACATATATAGCCTACAAGAATTATAACTAAAAGTGGAGATTATTCAATCAGGGCATGGACAAGGGTCCAAGCCAGGATTTAGAAAATGGGTGCCCAAAATTGGCAACTATTAAATTTTTGGGCATCCTATTTTTCAGGGAAAACCACAATATACTCAAATTATAACCATAAATATGTATTTTCTTATTGAAATTGAATATAACAGAATCATTTGGTCATGCTTCCCGAAAATATCCTGAGTTAAACAGATTAATTAAAGGGTTTGTCCTTTCACTTGTTTTTGGGCCTTGCAAGCTGGTGCGAAAATGCAACAGTTGGACTCCTTGGTCGTAACCCTTCCAATGCTGAAGCTACTTTCATCCAAAGCACAAGGAAGCAAAGTTTTAAAAAAAACATCTAAATCCTGTCATGTTGGTATTCGTTGGATAGCTCTCACTGGGTACTCTCAGATAAGTACCCATGTACCACAGTTTCAGTCATTTTTTTCAGTCTTTTTGCATCATTTTACATAGGCCAAATTAGCCACCAGCATAAGGGTTAATAAAAGGAATGGTCAAATGTCACATGACCTAATACCCACCAAGGTGTCCAGAAGAGGAGTGCCGTGGGGTTGCGCGGTCCTCCAGGCAGCATCAGGGGTTTGAAATCACCATCGAATATATCCAGCACATTACAGGAGGGTGGGGGTACCTGTCGCGTCTGTAGACCCTGATTGACCGGTCTCTTGTTGGGGTGTTTCCTCTCATAGTCCAGGGAGTCTATGTACTGGCAGCAACCTTTACTTGGCCAGCTGCAAAAATGAAACAAAATTGGAAAATCTGAAAAGATTTTCTCAAGCAAGATTTTATGGCAGTGGGCCCAGTGATAACCTTTACGCAAGACATTTCATTTCAGTATTCCAGTACTTCGCCATTGCAGCATTCAGCTTTAAAACTGTGTCTCTAACCCATAAAAACCTTTACAGGTGTCCATAACCACAGTGCTATAACAGAAATTCACATGATATTACTTTTGAGAAAATGTATGAGGGTTTGCTGGCCATGCAGTCCCATAATTTGAGATGTAAATCACTTAAGTATAGGGGGAACAATAAGATAGCGCTGTTCCCGTACACTGCTAAACTTAGATCACGCTATTCAGGGCAGTACCGTAATTGCGCTGTATAATGTTCATGCCATATTTAAGTGATTTACAGTACTTGATAGATTTGGCTTGTCACATGTTTTGAAGCCTCTGTTGCATGCCTTAGGAATCTTAAATTAACAACAACCACTTCTCCTAACTGGCAATAAATTAGAAGGGTGAATCCTATAGTTGTCGCTTGAATCAGTTTATATAACAAGATCGGTAAATAGCCCTTCAGAAACAAACTAACCCCTAGTATATAGCTTAAAGCAAGCAAACTTTCATGTGATTGGACCCAAATCCACATTAATAATTGTTGTTTGTCTATGCCAATAAAGTGAAAGACCCTTACCGTGTGTCTTTTTGATGTACTTGGTTAAAACAGAAATAGCCAAATGGTAAAAATGGTTCTGTAAGAAGCTCCACCATGTTGGACTCCACGCTGCTGGCATGGGGCCGATCACACACAGATACCATACTGACAGTATGGACAGGTACCTCTAAATTCAGCTGAAATGGAACAATATATAATATAAGGGGCTGATTATTCAGAGGGGTGGGGGAGGGAGGGCGGAATTGTTCCAGCGTTTTAAGATCTGGAGCGCAGACAATACATCCTGGAGCACAGAATCTTTACAGCTACAAACGGTTAACAAAGTTTTCATCAGTTTGCATTATAACGTTAGCATTACAACAATAATGGAGATCTTGATTGGTTGATAGAGAACTTCATTAGAATGTTGGATTTCACATGTTCAACAAAATGAGCATATCATGATACATTTGAGGATATATAAAAGGCTCTACTGGCCATGCAGTCCTACACTTTGCTGAGTACAACAGAACTAACAGTACTTGGCCTGTCGCACATTTTGAAGCTTCAATCTGTTGCATGCTGGTGCGACAATGAAACAGTTGGACACCCCTGTCCACCTTGTGAACAGTTGGAATATATATGCTAACTTAACTCATTCATGCCCTTTAAATGCCCAAAACGGCCTGACTTTTTTGATGATATCTCTCTAACAAACAAAGAGGAGAAATCTCTATCAGAAACTGACTAACAACTCTCCTTCAAAATATATCTAAAAATTTCTGATTATTATCAAAAGTATCATAAATCAAGACGACACTTGTCAAGGATGTCCAAGACCTACCTTGATGCGGATGTTCTTGACGCCTGAGTGCACAGTTGTGCCATACTGCTTGCCGTCCACGAGGATCTTGTAGCCGGACACCATGATGTCCGGGTTACTCTGCGGACATTGCCAGCTGACATGGGCCAAGAGATGCCCTGAAACGGTGAACAAACAAAACATGTACATACAGTGCCGGCATTTATTTCCTGCAGCTCTTGCATAATATACAACAGCATGCCCAATTGCTACTAAGTTTCCTGGGCACGGTGCTAGGTAGCTGACCTCACAACTGAATGTAGCATTGATTTGTAAACTAGGTGGGTTTAAGATGTGCTTAGCTTATTCTTTTGACATGTTACCTATGGGTGTTTGTTCAGCCAGGCACTGGTAGACGTCCAAATTGACTGGTGCAGAAATTAAATACCTGTACTGTCAGGGTTTGACGAAGGGGGACTAGAGGGGTTTAATGAACCCCACTTCACAATACAAAATGTTGATTTTGCTTTTTGTTTTTAACAATATTTAAGTTTTGTTCATTGTTTGTCACATTTAATTTAATGGTTGTGTCGATTTTCTGAGAATATTCAATCATCTCGTTTTGCTTAAATCCAGAAACCACCTTTACAATTCTATTTATCGATGACTTTCTCTCTCTATTCATTCGAAAGAAAATACCCTGAAATACAATTTTCAACTCTGTGGCCTGAAGCATTATGGTGATCTGAGGGCCTCAACGAAAATCAAATCCTATATTTGACTATTATCATTATTATTATCATTATCATTATTATTATATTACTATTATTATTATTATTATTATTATTATTATCATTATTATTATTATTATTATTATTATTATTATTATTATTATCATTATCATTAATTACCTGTATAATGATTAAGGGAAGAGAAACAATCGTCAAGCATTTCGTCCAGTTTCTGTAACGCCTCCATGGCCTTGGCTGTCAAGTCTGCATCGTCCGTAAAATTACGCTGCATCGGTCGATCTGGAGCATTGAGGATGATGTTCCTCAACCTGAAAATATTCAACAACCAAAATAATGAAAAACCATATTGAAACCCCTACAAGCCCTAACATTTGATTTGATTTGATATTATTTGGTTTGGCACATTTAAATATCATATATAAAGGTGACTAGATGGAGAGTCATTAACTACTATGCAATAGAATTCTAACCAGACACAGGATATATAAACTAAAAGTTAAAAACTTATTTCCATAGTGGTCCCAGTCTGCCCAGAGTTCAATGGCATCTCATGTAATGATCAACTCCACTGCTCAAAATTGACATAACAATAATATCATGTATAGTATAATAAAAACGTTTGGACTAGAATTGATTAATATCTTTAGTGCTTGGCCGACTGCCAAGGCAAGTTAAACAGCTGCCGGGCAAGTAGAAATCATTACTTAACCCATTTATGCTCACAGAGGCCAAAAGCAGCCTAACAATTTTGGTAAATTCTTTCTGGCAAAAGAATAATTTGAAAAAGATTTGAAGGCAAGTGTCAAGCAGAACACTATCAAACCTTCCTTCAAATATTGTGTAAAATAATTCTGAATTCTCAAGTTATTGTCAAAGTTATAATGCTTCATGCCTTTTGCCCCTGCATAATGCTGTGGGGCTCTTTATTAGTGCTCCTAGATTATTTTCTCAATTCTAACCACTGACATACCTGTCCCGCCTGTTGAGGAGATCACAGGTGACCTTCTCTATCTGCCTGCGCTCCTCCAGCCCCACCACAGTCACCATGATGTGGGGCGGGTCAGGCGTGATGGTCGGCTGGAGGCGCAGCGGGTCCGTGCGCACCACCTCGTTACTGCCATGCACCTGAAAAGAAAAGGATGAGAAAACATTAGATTTTTGCACATAATTTTGACAAATAAGTTAATCTACAAGAGTATTCTTGGCTGAAGTCAAGTAACCCTATTGGCTTCCTCTCAGGTACTTTTTAGCATTATCACTATATTTTATAGGATCATCATCAGTTTTGTAAAAATGTCCACCTAAATCAATAAGATAATCATAGTCATAATGCAATAATACTTATAATGTAGTGATGATGATGACAATAATAATGATAGTAATAATAATAATAATAATAATAACGATAATGATCAAAATGAAAATAATGATTATTATTATTATTATTATTGTTATTATTATTATTATTATTATCATTATTATTATTATCATTATTATTACTATTTTTATTATTATTATTATCATTATTAATAATAACAATAATGATAATAATAATAACAATAATAATAATAATAAAAATAATAATAATAATAATGATAATAATAATAATAATAATAATAATAACAATAGCAATTATAAAAACAATAATGATAATAATGATAATAAAAAAATAATAATGATTATAATAATAATTATAAAATGATAATAAATAATAATCATAATAATAATAATCATAATAATAATCATAATAATAATAATAATAATAATAATAATAACAATAATAATAATTATAATAATTATAATGAATATAATAATAATAATAATTATAATAATAATAATAATGATGATAAAGGTGATAATAATAATAATAAAAAGGGATACATATGTGTCCTCTACACAAAACCAAATACGGATGTAGAATGAGAAGAAGTATTTTATCAAAAAAGTTTAGTTCCATATAGTTTTGATAAAGATTTACAATACATATGAATTTACTACCTGGACATCTCCGCACAAAGGTAGTTGGCCATTATTAGTGAAATTTCTGAAGCTGAGAGTGCTTTATTTAAGAAAATTAGGTCCCTGGGAGGCAGGCAGTATTGTTAAAAATATTTTTAAAATTTTGATTATAAAGGAAATATTGATATTTCATCCACCATGAATAGTTTAAAGATGCAAATCCCTAATAACAAAAATGATAAAGAACACTACTTACATGGACTTCAACATAGACTAGGTAGGTGCCATGTTTGAGGTTGTGAAGCTCTGCCTCTAGGGTCTCTGGGTGGATGGGACTGATAGTACATACAATCCTGTCTGTCTCAGCATCCTTGGCCACTACCTGAAACAACAATCAATACAACAATGATAGACCTGAAACAACAATCAATACAACAATGGTAGACCTGTAACAACAATCAATACAACAATGAGCAACCTGGGGCAACAATCAATACAACAATGAGGGACTAAAAACAACAATCAATACAACAATGAGGGACCTGAAACAACAATCAAAACAACAATAATAGACCCGGCATTGTTGTGTTTGAGGTTGTGAAAAATGCATCGCTTGGGGATTTGACATACATGTTCAAATATAGACTTCAGAAGTCAGCACCTCATACTGTTAATAATGAAATGTAAGAATGTTGATCTTTAAAGTAGATGTCATCATTCAACCAAGTTACAATTATTATAACTTAAAATATCAAAAACATTTAACTTATCAAAGAGATAATCATATATTTCTAAAATATCTAAAGAGGATTGTTAAAAGCACCTGGGAAGACAACTTTTTCCCCAAATCATTTCAATTTTTCCAAATCCAATCCCTACCTTGAACTGTTTTATTTTGACACCCTCTGTGCTGTAAGGTTTATCCCATGTGATCTTGATAGAGTTACTGCTGACCGTGGGGATTTTGCGAACATTTGGTGGCCGTACGCCTGGCCATGTGACTAGGAGGGGCTCCGAGGGCTTGCTGTTCAATTTTTCAACAGTGCACAAGGCCTGCAAATGGAAAAAAGTATATATTTGGTCATAGACAAGAAAAATGTCATGGAAGTGAAATCTATCTGAGAATGACTAAATAATTAAATGAATTGAAATGAAATGAATTTTGATATCATCTAAGAATAAGAAAATAACTAATTAATTTAGGATGAAATAAATTTTGATAAAATCACAACAGATAAACACGATCATGACCACTTATAAAATCCATCTGAAATGGTAAACACCTTTTTCAGTCATCAAGATTGTGAATCAAATGTACCTATATCTACTAAATTGCAACTTTGCTCTTCTATTTGTCACATTTTATATGGATCATAAGAGTCCTAAACTTCTTCATTTTTAAAGAATTTTTTATTCATTTGCGACCATAGGGCACGGCTGCGATGCCTCCATATCTGGAAATGTTCCTCTTGGTGAGTTGCACCATTACATACCAAATTTCATGCTTTAAATACAAAGTGTACTATTTTCTTATTTCTGCTGAAATGTTAAAATGCATGTTAATAACTACATGTCACAATCATTCATATTCATAGAGGCGTAAAATGTCATTACGGCAGGTATGACAATATATATACAAAGTACCCACCTGTACTTGGAAGGAGTATTCATGGCACCAGCGGCCCTGAGTGTACGAGAAAGTGAACTGGTCTGAGTTGAGCACGCCCTCCACAACGCCATTCACGTAAACCTTATAGCCGCTGATGGACGCCTCGCCAAACATATTCGGCTTCTCCCATTGGATAGCTACATACTTAAAGTTGCACGCCCTAGAATGACAAAAGGAACAATTATAAAAACATATTCGGCTTCTCCCATTGGATAGCTACATACTTAAAGTTACATGCCCTAGAATGCCAAAAGGAACAATTATTAAAACATATTCGGCTTCTCCCATTGGATAGCTACATACTTAAAGTAACACGCCCTAGAACGCCAAAAGGCTCAATTATTATAACATATTCGGCTTCTCCCATTGGATAGCCACACACTTAAAGTTACACGCCCTAGAACGCCAAAAGGAACAATTATTATAACATATTCAGCTTTTCCCATTGGATAGCTACATACTTAAAGTAACACGCCCTTGAACACAAAAGAAACAATTATTGGAACATATTCGGCTTTAAGTTATTTGACACCAGAGAATTTTATGGAAAATATTTAATAAAGAAATGTTGATAAGAAAAAAAACTTGTTTGCAGAATTTACGCTTATTTTCAAAGTTATATTCAAATGTATGGTCCAAACGTAACTTGTCAAGGAAAGTTTAAGGCATGAATGGGTTATTATATTTCCCTATAGGAAGGACGTACCTTAGTGTTACCACTGGAGTGTTAGGTGGCGCCGCAGTCTGTATAGTCAACTGGCGTGACTTATCAAGCACCTCCTCCAATTTATTAACGGCTATGACTCGGACGAAGTGGTTCGTTCCCGGATAGCACTTACTGATGACACATGTTCGTTCCTTTGCCGAAACCTTCACTTCTCGTTGCTGAAATCAACATGAAATCAACATCAAAAGAAATGTAAAAGGCTTTAGATGGTTGGGTACAATTGATATGAGAAGAATCGTTCAATTGTAATCATTTTTCCATTTAATTGGATTTTTTTTGTCTCAATTGTCATGTCAATCAATCGATAAATGAATCATACGTTTTTCGGGCTTTGTCATCATTTGTTTGCCATTTTTAGCTGACATTTTTGAATAGAAAAATATTGAGAACACTTCAATTGTCTTTCTTTGTATTTAAGGAATCTAAGAATCATAGCAACCAAAAATATAGTGTGATGCATGTTAAAATTATGAATATTTTGTGCCTCATGCAGTTCTTTAAAATATAATCAGAATTATAGGAATTGAAAGAAATAATGTCAATAATTAAATTTTAAAAAGATGTATGTCAATTACAGCCCTATAAGATGGAAATAGATTTATCACTTCCGCTGCTTGAGATTTATCCCATAACCCAGATCACACCGCGAGATCTGCAGGCCGGGAGTCCCTATTTTTATATTCGTCGAACCCTCAAGCTGCTGGTGGCTAATGGCCAATACAAAATGATGCAAAAAAACCCTGAAAAATGATTGAAACCCTGGCACATGGGTACTCATCAGAGAGTACTAAGCAAAAGCTATCCAATGAATACCAACATGATAGGGTTAAGATGGTTTTTAAAAATCTTTGTGTCGAAAAATCTTAGACGAAAGTAGTCTCAGCATTGAAAGCCTACTTTCGTCCAAAATTGAAAGATGCAAATACTTTTGAAAACCATCTGTCCTGTTGGTATTCATTGGAAAGCTTTCACAGTGTACTCTTAGATAAGTAACCATGTGCCAGGGTTTTAGTCTGTTTTCAGCTTTTTCGCATTATTTCGTATTAGCAAAATAAGCCACCAGCAGCAAAAGAGTTAAGCTATGAAATAATGGATGAAACATCTCACCGTAGGTTGTGCAACGCTGCTCCACTGTATCCTATAGTGACCTAGGTCCTCAGGCTCCAGATAGTCGTACCAATCCAGGTGTATACTAGTATCTGTTGTCTTAATGACCTTTACAGGTAAATCTTTATCATCTATCGTCTCGTGGTACCAGTCCTCCAGGTCGATGCTGGTTACGCTACCCGAGCGAGGAAGGCAACCGGGTTTATCGCCCGTACTGATAAAGAGGGTATTGGAGCGGGCCGAGTCCTGGTAGTATTCGTCGTTGCTAAGGGCGACTAGGGAGACTTTGTAATGGCGGTGCGGCCGCGATGGGATGACGGCTTTACGATGAGTGCTGCTCAGGATGTTTCCAACCTTCCTCTCGTTCATGTAGACCTGGAGAAAAAAGAAAATGCATACTAAGGGTGAGGAATTGGTATTCTTAATTGGAATTTCATATCATTTTAACTTCAAATACAGAGGGGGGTCATGGGGTTAGAAAAAATACACACTTTTAGAACTCAAAATATTGAAAAAAGAAATGCATACTTATGGTCAGGAATTGGTATATGTGATCAGAATTTCATTTTATTTTCATTGCACATACAGAGGGGATCCAGGGGGTTCACCTTTCACAGTTCAAAATGTTGATTTTCTTGCAAAAAATGTCACTTCCCTACAGTTTTACATAAAATCAACCCACCTTATAGAGAACAATCAAATCCCCCATAAAGTTATCCAGGAATTACCCCTGCATTTAAGGTCACCTTTTTCTGCTACAGAATATCTTCTTCATTTTGTTAAATTTAGACTATTGTCAGGCCCGCAATCGCTCAAGCGTCCAATCAGGCATGGCATAACGAAATACACTTTCAAGCTTGTGGGACGCAGTTATATGGAAGATTGCCATATGCAATAACCCTTCTAGCCAATTTTTTCCTAACCTGTTACCTGCACGTGCGCATGCCCGTATCTCTTCCCATTATTGTCCAACTGAAGATAACAAGCTTGTTTTCATACCTGATATCCTCGTATCTTGACCACATGAAGACGAGGCTCGCCCCACTCTATGGTGAATTCTTCTTCTCCGACATTCCGAAGCCAGATTTCTGGAGCATTCGGAGGACCAGGGATGATCACCTCAACATTCTGGACATCACAGCTCAGCTTTTCCTTATAATAATGAGCCTCTACAGCAATATTATACACACATCTGAAAAACAAAATATAAATAATTTGCAATGAAATATTAGTGAGAACCTATCCTAATGAAATGCCCATATTTTTGAGATTATCTGGAATTCTAAATATCAACTTCAACTTATTTCAGAATATAGACTCAGACTAAAGCAAGCTATTAGCAGCTTAGTTTTTCCTTATAATACTCAACCGCTACAGCATATATTATAAACACATCTGAAAAAATAAAACATATATAATCAACAACAAAATATTGTCCTAACCCTGCTAATGCTGAGGCTACTTTCGTCCAAAGCATAAAAACGTAAAGATTTTTGAAAACCATTCAAACCTTGTCATGTTGGTATTCATTAAATAGCTCTCACTGAGCACTCTCAAATAAGTACCATTGTTCCAGGGTTTCAGTCATTTCTTAGGTTTTTTAGCATCATTTTGTAATGGCCAAATTAGCCACCACCAGCATAAGGGTCCATATTTTAAAGATTATCTGGAATCCTATCTATTTCAACTTCTTTAAAATACAGTTGTGAACCTTCTAAATCATTTTGTTTTTTAAGCAATCTATTAAGAAACATTCAGACATATCAACTAAATTTCTTTTTGACTTTAAACTTTTTTCTATACTCACTTTCGCTTCAGCGCAGGTATTTCAATTTCTCGCACATTTCCATTGACATATTTTTTCTGTAACGGACCAAATTCCGGACAAAACCATGTGACTTGGAACTGACGAATCAGGGCTGAGCTCCCCTGTATCTTCCACGTGGCCACAATGTCGCCAAAGGATTCTGTGGATTTACTTATGTTTCTTGTGTATCTCGCAGTTAAGTCAGTAACATTACCTGTAAGTAGAGAAAAGGCTGTAAAAATAGTGTCACATATATCCATTTACAAAAGGCCTTTTACAATATCTGAATTTATTTGCTCTCAGAGTCCTTTTGAAAAGTGGTGCCTGGATGTATGATACTTTTGAAAATAAAGAATAAATTGATTAACTATTTGATTTTTTTACCAATTAGACTGATGTCTGCTGGCTTGCCCCTTCCACCATTTTTCTGAAAGAAGGGGGAGGGGGTGCAAGGAATATGGTACTTCACGTTTCCATTAAAAGTGATCAGCGTTGGGGTTTGACCTACCATCAAATTCTCTTGGCACCAGCACGTCTTTCACCTCCGAAGGGGAGTTATCATTATCTTCCTCATCGGGCTGTGGCGCCATCTGGTTGAGCTCCCTGCTATCCACAGAGCAACAACTCGACATGTTCCCTGCTCTCCGCCGACGTTCTCTCTTAACCTCATCCGTGCAGGTTATCGCGATCAGCGATATTCCGTAATTGCGACCCGATTTGCATTTCGTTAAAGTGCAGCTCTGCGCCGTGGGGCCTAGCTGCATGTGGGGTTTTCCGTTAATGTCAAGCCGATATCCCTCGAGGCTACGTTTTAGGTATATCGGCTTATCCTCGTTATCTTTCCCAATCACGGAATACAAGAGCGGCTTCTCCCAGTATAAATGAATGCTATTGGACGAGTATGCAGTGACCAATGGGATTGGTGGCTCACATGGTGCTCTTGTGCGAATAAAAACCGATCGCGACATGACGTGTACCGTCCTCCGGTTCCTTATCTCCATTTCCTCATCGCGCTCCTCCTTTTCGATTGTTGTCTTGACACTCACCACTGCTTCGACGTTGATTTTGTATCTCGAACCCGGAACCAATTCATCGATAGTTATTGACTGCTCATCTGGGGTCAAGGTTTTATGGCTCGCTAGAGGTACCTCATCCTCTTCCTCATTCTTCCTGCGAGCTCTGAGAAGTGTCCATCGCACGATGGTTCCCTGAAGACGATTTGAGCCATGCACGATCGGAGCGTCCCAGCGTAATGCCACCGAACTTGCGCAAACTGATGTAATGGTCAAATTCGATGGTGGAATCGTACCAGATGTCATCGCGATCATGCTGACACTCGGTAGCCACACATTATCCTTTGGCACAGTTGATTCTTTCGGGATGTGTCGTGATTTCTTGTGTGGATGTTTTTCGGGAAGCTGGTGAAAGTACTCCTCAGTCATGGCTGTGATTGCGATCAAATATTCCGAGCGCTCTTTCAGATTTTCAAGCACGACTGTTGTGATGTCCGGCAAGAGCTCAAGAACATGGCGCTTTGTCTCGCTGGAAGCTTCCATCGGTGTTGCATCAACTCTTAGCCCTAAAATAACAAAAATTCCTCATAATAAAATACCTGAATCCATTCCACATCGCTATGTACATAAAGTAAGTGATAACTTGTAGCAAAACATCTTGAAATAACATTTATGGGGCCAACTATGATAGATTTTCATACAGGGCAGGTAAATCATCAGAACAAAGGAAAAATGACACTTATAGGGCCAACTATCATTATAGGGCTGGGTCTGCTATAAATCTTTAATGATACAATACGATACTTAATAATATTGATACCATACATTTTCCCATTCAATATTGATATTTGGTTCTGTATCGAGTATCCATACCTATTCCTATTGTTGACCCTTGAGATGCTAAGTCTACTTTTGTCGAAAGTACAATATTGCAAAAATATTTGATAAATGTCCAAACCCTGTCATGTTGGTACTCATTTGAAAGCTCTAATTGAGCTCTATCAGATGAGTACCAATATGCCAGGGTTCCAGTCTTTTTTCCATCAACAATTTCAAATAGTTTAATTTTGTCCAAATTAGCCACCAGCATCATAAGGGTTAACTATGCAGTGCTTCCCACAGTATATCACATACCTATCACTTCCACCCCATGTTCCTTGGGAGGGTCCCAGCCAAGCTGGATGCTGTTACAAGTAGTGCGCACCACCCCCATGTTAGACGGGGGATCGGGCGGACGCGCTGTCCGAACCTTCAGGTGCTCCGACTTCCCCGTCAGAATGAAGGTGCTCTTGCTACTGCCGTCCTGATAATTATTCTCTGCAAGGAAGCAATGATAAATTTGATCAATAATTCACCCTTAGGAGTGAAGTGATAACTTAACTGACCCTCATAGGTGACTTTAAGTGCTCAGATAATATGTAGGAATATTGTAAAAAACAAAATGTTCAAGTTACAAAACTAGGTGAAAATCAGTTTATTTTTTATATATATATAGGATATCTCGCTTACCTTGGACAAATAGGAACCAGGCAATATAGTGTCCAAGGTAATGGAAATCTAGCTGAGTTATGTTATTAGCATTTAAGTAGATAGGAATGATTTGGGACCAGTGCTTTTGTCCAGGATATGTGAAATTCTGAGGTAGGCGAGTCTGTGTATGCATTAAATTCATATTCTGGTTCAGTCACACTTTATAAGTACATGTAATGCACCTCAAGATTATATCCCTACTCCCCATTTCACAGATTCACAAAAATGTAATGTTGAATCTATTACCTTCGTCCATCTCCTTGTAACTCTGGGACGTGCGGGCCTCAACAACAATGGTATAGGTAGTGGCTGCACGCAGGTTCATGATCAGCAAATGGTCATCTAAGGTGAAAAGAGATAAAAATATTAATAGATTTCTCATATCCCAAACACTTAGTGATTTGGGGTTAGGAATAGGTTTTCTTCACAATTCTGAAGCTTTTAAAATACAGAAACAAATGGGTAAGTAGCAGAAATATTATGTTGATTATGCAGGGGTGTCCAAGAATAAAAGTCCTGGATCACAGACAATCAGTCCTGGTGTATATAGCATGTGTAGCGTGCCAAATGGCTCACTAACTTTTGTTAGTTGGCGCTATAATATTAATGGAGACCTCAATTGCATAAATGATAACACCATTAAAATGATGGGAGTTTACATGTTTAAAGTAATCTGCATAAAATGAAATCATGTTTGAGAATATACAAAAGCTAGGCCCTACTGGCCATGCAGTCTGATAATTTGGTGAGTTAAGCAGTGCTTGATGAATTTAGCTGCATGTTTTGAAGCCTCACTGTCGCATGCTGGTACAACAATGCAACACTTGGACATTCTTGTTCTATTATTTGAATTGAGTACTCACCGACGGTTGAGTTGCTGTTGACCTCGCGATCCGGCCTCTCTCCCGGCCACCATGTGACTTGGTAACTCATGGCCGACACATAGTGAGCTTTAGGTTTATCGGCTGAAACAGAGGGAAAATTAAGTCATGCCATTTCATGTACCGTTTTCGTCGGAATAAGTGCACAGTATGTGACTTGGTAACTCATGGCCGACACATAGTGAGCTTTAGGTTTATCGGCTGAAACAGAAGGAATATAAAGTCATGCCATTTCATGTACCGTTTTTGTTGGAATAAGTGCACAGTATGTGACTTGGTAACTCATGGCCGACACATAGTGAGCTTTAGGTTTATCGGCTGAAACAGAAGGAATATAAAGTCATGCCATTTCATGTACCGTTTTTGTTGGAATAAGTGCACAGTATGTGACTTGGTAACTCATGGCCGAAACATAGTGAGCTTTAGGTTTATCGGCTGAAACAGAAGGAATATAAAGTCATGCCATTTCATGTACCGTTTTTGTTGGAATAAGTGCACAGTATGTGACTTGGTAACTCATGGCCGTCACATAGTGAGCTATAGGTTCATCGGCTGAAACAGAAAGAAAATAAAGTCATGCCATTTCATGTACCATTTTTGTTGGAATAAGTGCACAGTATGTGACTTGGTAACTCATGGCCGACACATAGTGAGCTTTAGGTTTATCGGCTGAAACAGAAGGAATATAAAGTCATGCCATTTCATGTACCGTTTTTGTTGGAATAAGTGCACAGTATGTGACTTGGTAACTCATGGCCGTCACATAGTGAGCTTTAGGTTCATCGGCTGAAACAGAAAGAAAATAAAGTCATGCCATTTCATGTACCATTTTCGTCGGAATAAGTGCACAGTATGTGACTTGGTAACTCATGGCCGACACATAGTGAGCTTTGGGTTTATCGGCTGAAACAGAGGGAAAATAAAGTCATGCCATTTCATGTACCAGAAGGGGTATCCTGTATTGGCAAACTTCTGTTGAACCACACCCAACATGCGGTGCCGATCGGGGCAACAAGGAGCTTGGACGCTTCGCACTCTCTTGTATTTTGTTATGCTATGCAACAAGTGTCCAAGCTATGGAAAATAAGGACATTATACAATCTGTAAAAGTACCACATATAAACATAAGGAAATATTTGCGTTTTGCAGGGGGAGGTTCCAACATTTTTCAGAAAAGAGTTGGGGGGTGTGGATATTAAGGATCTGTGCAGTTGTCCAGACCGGTTGTCCTGAACGTCGCCATGGCAATGAATGATATTTTTGGGGTCCTGACAATTGAACGTTGTGAACAGCATTGTTAGGATTCCAATAAAGGATTATATTGGCCTTCTAACATTGACAGAGAGGGATCCCTACCTTTACTCCAGACAATCATTGCTGAGTGACCGGTGATATGTTCACACCAGACTTTGGCCGGCGGCTGGACGAGGCCAGTGTAGTGGATGACCAGCCTGGGACCAGGTAGACATGCGGAGTACTTCTCCCCTAGTAGGCTCAGCAGCTCTGTAAAAACACAAAGAATATAGCAATCAGCTGTAGTGCTAGAACGATTAACAGAAAGCTCGATCAATCACTCAGATTGGCAAAAAATCTGAGTTTCACTCCACTGAAATACAACTGGCTAGTCAGATAGATATTATTGATTATCATTGATTGCCTTTTTGAATTGTACTATTGAAACCCAATAAGATGATGTTAAGAGGCAATAAAGAAAATTGGCTTTGGAGAGAATTATGAATTTTTTTTTATATAAAATATAAAAAGAATTAGCCTATACATGGTAGAAAAAGTGGCAATTCTCAAAATTCTGAAATTCCAACCTTTGTGATCAGTGTCGCCGTGACCTATCCCAGAATCCCCATCAATGGAGGCGGTGACCTTGTCGCTCCCTCCGATCTTCCCCACGGGGTGCTCAGTCAGGGCCACACACTGCATGACGATCTTCTGCCCGAGAATCACGTCCTTCACTCGCACAGAGCTCACATCTGGAGGGATGACCGAGCCATAAAACTTGCCATCTTTCAGTAGCTGGTAGCCCTGGGAATGGTAATCGTAATGTATTCAAAAGATGTGAAGTAAATATCGAGTTGAGATTAATACAGCAACATATTATTTTTAATTGAGTACTACGATTTCTTCTGCCAATAACAAACAGGCTCGTTGAAATTTAGCCTCAATATGGCAGAAAAGGGATGGTTAATAAAAGTTCTAACCCCAAATGTACAGCAGTCAGACAATTTTGATAAAACTTGCAGGCAAAAGCATAGGTGGGAAAATATTTGAATAAGAAATGTGAATCTGAACACTACCAACAACACTGCTTCAAGTAATTTGTAAAAACATTCTCAATTCCGAAGTAATTGTAAAAAGTATCAAATATCAAGACAAAAATATGAGGAGGAATATTTAAGCATTAATGGTTAATATATTATGTACATGCCATTATTGGGTATTACAGGCATCATCAGGACATGTTTTTAAGCACTCACTGATACAATTGCATCTCCATATTGCTGGGGTGCCTCCCATGTGACATCAATACCCTCGGTATGCATACCCTCCACCCTTAGGCGGGGTGCTTTGGGTGGAGCAGGGCACATTACGGGTAGAGTGTTGGACAGGTCACTTTCACTCATACAGTAGACGTGGTCGGCTCTCTGGTCAACTTTTCTTTGACCAGCGTACACCTGGAATAATGAACAAGAGAGACGTTAGTGGTGTCATGTATGTGCATACACCTGGAATAATGAACAAGAGAGACGCTGGTGGTGTCATGTATGTGCGTACACCTAAAATAATGAACAAGAGAGACGTTAGTGGTGTCATGTATGTGCGTACACCTGGAATAATGAACAAGAGAGACGCTAGTGGTGTCATGTATGTGCATACACCTGGAATAATGAACAAGAGAGACGCTAGTGGTGTCATGTATGTGCATACACCTGGAATAATGAACAAGAGAGACGCTAGTGGTGTCATGTATGTGCGTACACCTGGAATAATGAACAAGAGAGACGTTAGTGTTGTCATGTATGTGCATACACCTGGAATAATGAACAAGAGAGACGCTAGTGGTGTCATGTATGTGCATACACCTGGAATAATGAACAAGAGAGACGTTAGTGGTGTCATGTATGTGCGTACACCTGGAATAAGGAACAAGAGAGACGTTAGTGTTGTCATGTATGTGCATACACCTGGAATAATGAACAAGAGAGACGCTAGTGGTGTCATGTATGTGCATACACCTGGAATAATGAACAAGAGAGACGTTAGTGGTGTCATGTATGTGCATACACCTAAAATAATGAACAAGAGAGACGTTAGTGGTGTCATGTATGTGTATACACCTGGAATAATGAACAAGAGAGACGTTAGTGTTGTCATGTATGTGCATACACCTGGAATAATGAACAAGAGAGACGCTAGTGGTGTCATGTATGTGCATACACCTGGAATAATGAACAAGAGAGACGCTAGTGGTGTCATGTATGTGCATACACCTGGAATAATGAACAAGAGAGACGTTAGTGGTGTCATGTATGCGCCCAAAAAACATATGTCTGTAGAAATATACCATTTCCAATACTTATGAGAAGGTTCTTGTAAAATGCTCTTTTTTGTAATGAACTTGCCAGTCTTTAACTACATAGTCCCAAAACAGTAGTTTTAACTCATGCTACTTACAACATTTTTATGCTGTTTGGATACACTACCATAAAAATATTATTACATGATTATGATGCAATAGAATTCATAAATAAAGTATGTGCCCATTAAAAAGAGTATGTGAATTTGTGTTAACTGCCTTCACTTTTATCAGACAGGAGTTTAAGTAAGTATGGTGTAACAATGTCATTGCATATGTGAATAAAAAAAACTATTGGTACATCATGTGTTATACATGTTGCTTAAATTAATATACAAATACATATAAACATTATATATATATATATATATATATATATATATATATATATATATATATATATATATACATATATATATATACATATATATATATATATATATATATATATATATATATATATATATATATATATATATATATATATATATATATATATATATATATATATATATATATATATATTATAAGAGAGGAGGCCCAATCCTTTGCAACGCATGATCTCCGTTGCCGCGCCTGTTTGCCTAATTCTGAGTTGGCAGTTTGGTGGACGAGTGTATCTAGATGGTTCTTAACGTAAACTAATTTCAAAATATTAAACAAAAAGGTGCTTTTGATGCTGATTTCTCATCCTCGAGCACGGCCGGGTGTGGTATGACCACCCGGCGATATATAGTACAACCGATATCAAACTTCTGCTTCCACAATGGGGTTGCACTGCACGGACTTTGTTGGTTGTCCGGTGGCAGAAGCACGCACACTGTAGTAGCGTAGCTTACCCGGGTAATCAAAGGGAACCTGGGCATGCACCGAAAGGGTTTAGGCGGCATGGACACAATGGACAATAGGCAGATTCCGCTATCCCGTGTACGGCTCCGGCTGCGGCTAAGAATAGTGCCACGTCACGCAAAGTGATGCATCGTCATCACTTTGCGTGTAGCCTGCCGCGGAGCCGATCTCGGGAACCGGCTGAGACACGCTGTAGGCCGTAAGTACAAAACGGCGTAGCTATTTGAATAAATGTGGAATATTAAATTGATAATCCACAAAAACATTGATTGCAACATTGAGTTAAATATGTTAACTCAACATTGACCAAGCGGTTTGAAAAAATTCGCCGGTTTTGATATAGAGATTTCAAATTTTAAAATAGGCTCCGTTTAGCAGAGATGATCACCACTTGATTTATTTAATCAGCTGCGGCGTAGCCGTAGTCCCGTCGTAGCGGATTCATATTTTTACCCACCCGCCTACGCCTACGGCTCCGTACAGGTTTAGCCGTTCCCGGAGCCGTTTACGACATAGCGGAATCTGTCTAATGCCTGCATCGGCGCTAAGAGCGTACGGACACATCCCTTGGGAAAAACACAATCAAAGGTTGTGCGCTTAGAGAGAGAGAGAGAGAGAGCATTTGAACAAACCCAAACAGTTCAGCATACTACGGTGGTGCATGGGTAACATGAGCTTACGAAAAATTCGGACTATCCACGTACAAGTATCATTTGGAAATAATTTGTGGGTAGAATCATACCAAAATGCTTACTGGCCAACTCATACACATTCTTTCCACGTTTTTTTTTCGTATCTGGACTTTATTCCCTAATTATTTCATTGATAGCATATACATATATATATATAACCGGTATATATATATATATATATATATATATATATATATATATATATATATATATATATATATATATATATATATATATATATATATATATATATATATATATATATATATATATATATATATATATATATTTATATATATATGATTATATTTAGCACCTAACCTGCGGAACTTAGGTCAATTAATATTCATGTGCAGCTTTAAAACAACATAGGAAGTTACCAACAGACGTGTAAAGAGTACTGAATTCCGCAAATTGGTAAAATAAAGAATATTTCTTTCAATAAATGTTTTAAACTATTTACGATTTTGACAAATTTATATATGAACTGACCACATTTATTCAATCAAATAACTTGCAAATGTTTAGTTGGCCAATTATACTAAGCAGATTACTGTGTTGCACTTTTATTGAAATTGCATTATTGCCAAGAGAGAATCCAGCGCAGTGAACGATTGCGAGCTTTCTCTCACGACATTCTTCAACTCCAATTAGGTTGGGGTGCGTGGTGAGAATGGCAATGGGGGCTAAGGGTATGTAGGTGGTGTTCGCCGATTACTACGGCACCCGTCACTACGCATCCCTAAGTGGCAGAGGAGAAAGCAAGCAAAGCTACGAATTGTTATATCACAGTTCGTGTAGAATGCATTAGAGTCTACCATTCAAGTGTAAGAGGTTTATACATCTGTGTTTCCTCCTCTAACCTACCCCATTAATAATCTTAGCTTTAAAAAGTTGTAAACGAGTCTGTAAATCATACCGAATGACAAAAATTCATAAATGATATCTTTCAACAGGAAGAACCAAATTAGGACGGGTGTAAATGACATATCGTATGTCATATTTTATATTGATCTTACTAAACGAAAATTGTTTTGAGTAGAAATGATAAGAATTCGTCATGAGTGATATGATAAATGGACACCACCCCATCACCACCTTTCCAATACCGGTTTGACAACTTATCTATCAATGGCATATATGTTTACCAAGCCTCTTGAATTATTGATCCATAGGTTAGGTAGCCCTAAGTGTGTGGTTGCAAGGATATCTGGGTGCCCTGATATTTTTGACGTAAAAAGAAATTTTGTGGTTACCGTCCGTAGGACGGGTACTTTTCTAGTATATATATATATATATATATATATATATATATATATATATATATATATATATATATATATATATATATATATATATATATATATATATATATGTACATATATATATGAAGGAAGTCACTTTTGATTTATGTATGGGACTTACCCTAAGGTTGATATCGTAGGACTGGCCAGGCATGAGGTCAGTGATGTAATACTGATAGCCACTTCTGTTACTAGCAGAATTTGCCTTCACCTCTCCATGCATAGATCCATCCACATACACCCTGAAAAGGATGGAAAAAAGATTATGTTTTATTTACACTCCCTTTAGAATGGTCGAAAAAAAAGTTTATTCACCCTCCCTTGGAGTGGCCATCAAAAATAAAGTTTTATTTACACTCCCTTGGAGAAGTAGGGAAAAAATATAAGTTTTATTTACCCTCCCCAAAAGATGGTCATGAAAATATAGTTTTTTATTTGTTGACTTTTATACTTGGTCCATCGTACCCTGGACCTTTGGGAGTTTCATTTCAACTAAGACTGATTTTATGCTCTAATATAGTACCTTTACGCAGCTGTTTATCAAACTCACGTGTCAATGAATGCCTGTCCTGACTGGTATATTGCAATTAAGGATCTCAGATCCACCGTGATTAAGCTCCTCATTCAAATTTGGTTGTACACCGTGAGACATTTATATATCACAGCACACACGTAGGTGTGTCTATGTATGTATGTATGGTTATAAGCTGACCATGTGTTATTGTGACAAGAAACGCAATTTGAATACAAAATAGAACAAATATTAACGAATCGTAATATTAACGAATCGGACCCAGTCATTAAAGTAGCTAATATTATTTCCACATTCATATTTCGAACTTTACAGTATATATAAATGAATGTATACATATATGCATATATATATATATATATATATATATATATATATATATATATATATATATATATATATATATATATATATATATATATATATATATATATATATATATATATATATATATGTATATATATATGTATATATATATATATATATATATATATATATATATATATATATATATATATATATATATATATATATTTGTATATATATATGTATATATATATATATATTTATATGTATATATATATATATATATATATATATATATATATATATATATATATATATATATATATATATATATATATATATATATATATATATATATATATGTTTTTGGTGACTTATTTTTTTTACCTGTAGAGAACAATCTCCTCAGCTTTGGCTGTGTAATCCTGGGCACTGGGGGACTCCCATGCCACGACAACCGCACCCCTTTTGAACGAGGGGTGCTGATTAGGCACGGGTGCAGTGGGTTTCTTCGGGCACGTGACCTTGATAGTATTGGAGGGGTGGCTGTCGCCAACATGATGTTTGGTTATGGCCAAGACCCGTATTCTGATGGTTTTACCTAGAAAAAATCAATTCAAGAGCTTTTTTGTCTGAAAAGGCAGACACTATTTGACAAGAAAAGGCATATTGTACATAGTTGCATCCCAAAGTTGGTTTGTTCAACAAATAATTTTGTAATTATCATCATACTGTATTCTTCCGATTAAGCGCACATGCCCAAATAAGCGCACAGGGCCTATTTTTCACGTTTAGAGGGTGAATGACCAGCGCAAATGTCATGAAAAACTGGAAAAACTTCCCCCCAGAAGAAGTAAGAAAAGCAAAATTAAATACCTTTCCTCTTCCTGTGTCTGCAAACCAGCGCTGAATTCCGCAATTTCAGCAGTTCCTTCGCGCTCTCACTGTTCATATTCGCCGCATGATCATACTTTTGACCAATTAATGATCTCACATGTGCGATTGTAGCTGCAAACGTCTGAGCTAACTGAACAGCGAGAGCGCAAAGGTGCAATAACGGCCAATGCTCTCCGATCGGCAATCATTGAGGTGTGCGGTAAAACGGAAGATTGCCAACACCCCTACTTCAGAAAAATTTCCCAACCTCTATCCGCACCATGCGCTTAATCAGAAGAATACGGTAACTTATTATCCCTTCCGATGCTGAGGCTTCTTTTGTACAAAGCTCAATGATGGAAGGAATTTTGAAAAATATCTAAACACTGCCGTGCTGTTAATTCATGGGATAGCTCTCACTGAGTACTCTTAGAGTAGTACCCATTTTATTTGCATCATTTGGTATGGGCCAAATTAGCCACCAGTAGCATAACAAATGCAATACTAGAGCATCTATTTCTAATCTACTTAAGTCTGAAAAAGGACTCACACAATAGGTGAAACTTTATAACAGAAGCTATGGAAAATATCTTCAGGGGAGATGGTAAATGAGAGTTTATTTCATAAATCTCCTTTAAACATTATGCAAATCCATGGTAAATCTTCCTCATTTTCAGACATGAATTGACAAGACATGAAATAGGTTTATAGTGCATAATAATTCAATAGGTAGGAGATATTTATATCATACTCTCTACTACCAAAAATCAGTGTTCAGTATTTTTCAAAAATAAATTTAAATCATCTAAATCACAATGCCTGCCTCTGTAACCCATAATGCTTAAGAGTTCTTCTGGAAATTAACGTCTGGATCTAAGATACTTTTGAAAATAAATTTCAAATTGAGAATGATTTTGCAAAATTATTTGAAGGAGAGCTGTTAGAATTGTTTTGATTTACATGTGAATGTCCAATATTTTTCCATGTATACTTTTCCTTTCAAGATTTCTTCAAAATCAGCTGGCTGCTTTTGGGAGGTGTGAGTTAATGGGTTAATCTTGAACTTGCTATAAATAAATCGGTTTATATTCTTGTATCCACCGAAATGTTCACATGACCTTCCTTCCCTAGCAGGCCTGTACACATGGAAACCATTTCAATCCCCTGAGGGATATTCCAGAGCAGCTGGCAGCATATAGCGCACAAGCTCTAAGCACTGCCTTATTAATGCTAAGTACCCATTTTGCAGCTGGGTAGACTATAGGCATGAGTGGGGTAAGAGTCAACTTGCCATTTCAAGAATAATACCAACCTGGATGTAAGTTGTCTATATTGCACTGGAACGTCTTCTTATTGAGTTCCGGCCCGAAAGGCTTGTCGTCCACTGTCACCCTGTAGCCAGCGATTGGAACATCGGCGTGGGTTTTGCCGGGATCCCATTCAACACAGACCTAGAAAGGTAAAGGTATTCGGTTTATGGTCTTGTATCCACCAAAATGTTCACATGACCTTCCTCCCCTAGCAGGCCTGTACACGCAGAAACCATTTCAAACCCCCGAGGGATAATCCAGAGCAGCTGGCAGCATATAGCGCACAAGCTCTAAGCACTGCCTTTTTACAGCTGAGTAGACTGAGGCAATATGGAATAAACTGCAATGAAATCTGAAGACATTTAACCCATTCACCCTGCAGATATACTTAAGCAGTGTCTCTGGACCTGTCCTACTTTTTGAATGGTTAGGAATGAGGCATAAATTCACAAAATATTTGAAGGAGAGTTCTTGTGAATGATTCTCCTTCAAATAGTTTCTAAATATTGCTTTTGTTAGAGAGATACCGTATTCTTCCGATGAAGCGCACGGTGCGGGTAGAGGTTGGGAATTTTTTTCTGAAGTAGGGGTGTTGGCGATATTCCGTTTTACTGCACATCTCAATGATTGCGCTCTTGCTGTTCAGTTTGCTTAGACATTTGTAGCATGTGAAAAGATCGTTAATTGGTCAATGTACGAGCATGCGGCGAATATGAACAGTGAGAGCGCGAAGGAACTGCTGAAAATTGCGCAATTCAGCGCTGTTTTGTAGACACGGCAAGAGGAAAGGTATGTGATTTCGCTTTTCTTACTTCTTCTGGGGGGAAGTTTTACGAGATTCTCATGACATTTCGGCTGGTCATTCCCCCTCTAACCGTGAAAAAAAGGCCCTGTGCGCTTATTTGGGCATGTGCGCTTAATCGGAAGAATACGGTTATACCAAAATTGTGTGGCAGTTTTGGCTACTACATGCATAAATAGGTTAACCCTTATGTTGCTGATGGCTAATTTGTCATTACAAAATGATGCAAAAAACCTGAAAAATGACTGAAACCCTGGCACATTGGTACACATCTGACAGTACTCAGCGAGAGCTTTCCAATGAGCACCAACATGGCAGGGTTTGAATGGTTTTCAAAAATCTTTGCATCCTTGTGCTTTGGAGGAAAGTAGCCTCAGTATTGGAAGCGTTAAAAAAATCGCAGCTATTTTTTCTATAAAAAAGGTTGACTCACCTGATAGAGGTCCACACTGACCACAGAGAGGGTGGGCGGGGTTGGGGGACCGAGGGTTGTGTAGTGGACGACACTAGAGGTCGCCTGCACCTCACACGGCTGCTGACCCTGTATGATGCCGTAATTGGCCACGACGAAAACGCTGTAGTCGTTACTGGGAATCAGGCCCTTCATGTGGCAATGTTCATCGTCTGTGACATTCCAACAGTGCTGCACTGCTTGGATCTTCTTGCCATTCCTTTCATGGAGACACTCAAAACTGAAATAAATATATATAATCTTGAAGTAATAACAGAAATTTTTATTCAAATATTTTTTTTAATTTTCAAAATATTTCAAAAAATTTAAAAAAAATTTAAATTCTAAAATTTTTTAAAATTTTCAAGATTTTAAAAATTTTCTGAATTTTTAAAATTTTCAGAGATTTACTAAAGAAACTATATATTTTTTGTGATGACACTCATTAGTGAAATAAATTGTAAGTACAATATCTTGCAGGAGTTAACAAAAAGAAGGCCTACCCTGATAGCCATGTAGTCAAAGGCATTGCCACGGACTACTAGCTGTCTCTCACCACTGCCCAGGTTCAAATCACAAACTTGGAATATGAGAAGTTTCCAGTTACTTGGGGTTAGGCAAAAGCCAGAAACCCTGCGGTGATTCTTTTATTAATAAATTGACATAACAGTTGACATAATATTTTTTTTGATTAATTGGAAAAAAAATATTTTGATCAATTGCTTATTCATATATCAATTACACCCCTACAATGTAGTATTAATTAAGGTATCAATTTTTCCTAGAGTTTATTAGCTTATACACACCTAATATCACTGTTGACCTCTGTCTGGAACTGGGTGCCTATGATATTGACCACATAGACCAGCAGTCTGTAGGTAGGGTCTGGGGCACGCGGCAGTTGCCAATGAACCATGACTTCCTCAGGATTAATCGTATCCACGGTGATCGCAGGGGCAGGCACCTCTTCATCCTGGAGGTAAAAATGAATGAAGCTCCATGTCATATTGTGCCATAGAAAATCAGATTATGCCATACCGTCAATTCTCAGAAATCTTGACCACTCTAGGAATTTGGGCCACTATAATCATTTTGCAAAATAATTAATGGGAAATCTGAGCAACCCTCAATTTATCACCAGTTACCAGTTCCAAAATATGGACCTGAGCTATAAATCTTGCTGATACAACAATAAGGTATTTTCAGATAACATTAGCCACCCAAACCCATAAAATCATATTTATTAAATATTAAGTGTCCCAAATTATGGAGAATTTACTGTACCACACTGTTAGTTATATTCTGTTTAAAATTGAGGTCCACACAACGTGAGATTCACCCAAAGTCTTAGGTATCCCACAAGGCAGGGTTAAGCGGGATACCGTTGACTAAAGGTGTATAGCAGGCTGAAAATCACTTTCAAACAGGGTGTAATGAATTTATCCCATGCTCTTTGACAAATTATTTTATTATGATACTGTGAATTCTGTATCACAAAAACAAAAGCTAGCCTGAGAGGTGGTATTGAATTTAAAACAGAGGTGTGGTATTGATTTCAAAATGAGACAGAGGGGTATGATGTTAAATGTTCATAGAGTGAACAGCTACACGCTGACACCTATTGACGAAACAGCATAGAGCTTTACAACACAGCAGATGATTATGTAACATTTCATATAATAACAAACCAAATGACACCATACACATTATCACATTGCACCATTTTACAAATATGACATCCCTGTGGGGTGTACAAAAGGAATAACTCCCACTCAAGGGGATTGTTAATATATAATTCAGTAACACACGCTGTTAAGGACCACAGCCTGTCGATAAGCAGTGAGTTTAACATGACAATTAATCTACGGCCCTTGACCAACCAGTATCAAGAAATTTTCACATTAGGACTATGATAAACCATAATAATTTACATTTAAGAGCAGCATATCAAAAACATACTACTCTTTACTGTTTTGTTACATATCATACAACATCAACCAAAACATACCATACATTATCTTGTATATATATATATATATATATATATATATATATATATATATATATATATATATATATATATATATATATATATATATATATATATATATATATATATATACATATATATATATATATATAAATATATATATATGTATATATATAAATATATATATATATATATATATATATATATATATATATATATATATATATATATATATATATATATATATATATATAAATATATATATATATATGTATATATATATATATATATATATAAATATATATATATATATATATATATATATATATATATATATATATATATATATATATATATATATATATATATATATATATATATATATATATATATATATATTTATTATACCTCACTTTAAGATCGTAAGCCGTGATTGGCTGACTTAACAGTGAACAATCATCATGTTGCCTGATGCCATCAGTGAGGGCTTCATGTTGCCCGTTGCCACTAGTGACACCTAGCGGGGAATGTGTGAATCACCAGTCATCTGTGACCTTGCTTTGTTTACAATTACAAACGGGGTTTGTTCGGTATAATAAAACAAATATGCCATGCCAGTGTGGGTAACATGATGGAATGTCTCCCCTCGGGAGGATGGTTTTCCCTCGGGCTCCGCCCTCGGGAAAACCATCCTCCCTCGGGGAAACATTCCGTCATGTTACCCACACTGGCATGGCATATTTGTATAATATATATACATATATATATATATATTTATATATGTGTATATATATATATATATATATATACATATATATATATATATATATATATATATATATATATATATATATATATATATATATATATATATATAAATATATATATATATATATATATATATATATATATATATATATATATATATATATATATATATATATATATATATATATATATATATATATATATATATATATATAAACCCACACATTCATACTACTTACTCCATCGTCTGCATGCCTGACAACAGGTATGGCAACCATGGCAGCGGCTGCAGCAGCAGCATTGATAGCCAATCCTGAGGGGGCATCATTGGACACTGTGTCATCCTCCTCTGGTTCCGGTTCTGGACCGCGTTCTGGTTCTGGTTCCACATCAGGCATGGAGAGATTCACTGTCTCATGGATCTGCACCATTGGTCCTATAATCAGAGATATAAGGACGTGACATACACTACATAAAACATTTTTTGCTTGTTTTCATTGCATTTCCTTTCCCCTTTCACATTTGAAACACGTAAACAAACTCTATATTCAATATGGAATTTCTATTTTCATCTCTTTTTCTGCCACACTGTTGCGACTAACCAGAGTAAACCAGAGTACCTGGTGAAAACCACCGCCTAACCCCAAGTGACTGGTAACTTTCTTACATGTCCCAGCCGGGATTTGAAACCTGGGTAGTGGTGAGACACAACTATCAGTCAGTGGCAAAGCCTGAGACCGCTCAGCCATCAAATGTTTCAGTTATCTTTCAGTATTTTTTTTGCATCATTTTGTTTCAGCTATTCAAATTTAGCCACCAGCAGCATATTTAGGGTTAAGAGCTTTTGCTGAATAAGACCTACAGTATGCAAGTACTGATAAGATAAATGAACAGGCAGTAAGCTTTTCAATTTCCAGTAGGGCCAGAGGAAAAGAAGAGAGTTATTTACGGTCAGCCATAAAAGATTCAGTAGCATTGAGTAAGGAGGAAGCCGCAGACCCAATCAGTCTGGCGTCTCTAGTGTAACATGTGGGATGTATACCGTATTACGGCACATTTCATTTAGCAGATATTCAACCTAGGGATAAGCACTGTATTCAATACACTATACCAAATACCGATATTGAATGGGAAATAGCACATTTCATTTAGCAGATATTCAACCTAGGGATAAGCACTGTATTCGATACAATACCAAATACCGATATTGAATGGGAAACAGCACATTTCATTTAGCAGATATTCAACCTAGGGATAAGCACAGTATTCGGAGAATACCAAACACCGATATTGAATGGGAAATAGTATTGTATTGTTAAAAAATATATATATCTGAATCCCTACAATACACAAAACTACCTGACTTGCTACCTGGACCTATCCGCACACTTGTGTTCAGCTATTTTTTAGCAAAATTCCAGAAGCTGACACTACTGTGATACATTTAGCAAAATTAGGTCCTTGCAGAGACATATATCTATCAGAGTTTTATAAGTCTCTGGACCATAAGAGGCAGACAGTATTGTGTAAAATATTGTTTAGATATCATACAATTAAGGAAATATCAATGTTGTGATTTTTTTTGAAGTGCCAATCCCTATTTGATCCCACAAATTCTGCAGCTAGAAATATGGAATTAAATGGTTCTCTTCTGATCGGACATTGTGATCTTATGTGGACTTCATATTATTCCTCAGAATATCAAAGTTGATCAACTTAAGCCCCAGGGCTCAATGATTAACTTTGATAATCAATGGTTCAGCTTTTTAACTATAACATAACGCATCATCTTTTTTAGATACTGAAAAGAAAAACTATATATACAATATAGGAAGAAAGGAAATCAGACCTGTAACTGGTCATTTCCTGAACTTAAAAACAATCTGCATGTGCTCAGGTATAACATGCATTGATATAACATGCATTACTGCTTCAATATTACATAGCCATGCCTTAGAAAGACATTTTTAATAGCCATGCCTCTTTGAAATGCAAGATGGATTAATCGGTCAACTTACCTAAACAAGCACAGACACACATACACATTTTATATATATATATATATATATATATATATATATATATATATATATATATATATATATATATATATATATATATATATATATATATATATATATATATATATATACATATACATATATATATATATATATATATATACTAGTATATATATATATATATATATATATATATATATATATATATATATATATATATATATATATATATATATATATACATATATGATAAAGTTGTGTAGGACATTGGTACATTGATGGTGGTCACATTAACTATAGTGTTCCTCAAAGGATGAGAATATACATGTTCAATACAAATGGTGAACATAACTATCAGTCATCATGCAAAAACGCAAATCGTGCTCAAAGATTCACTTTATTTTTGACATAAAGATACAACAATTAGGTACAATGGTGGCACTCAATGATAATTGTGAATGTGGTGTTCAAAATCAAATCAGTGATGGAACTCATTAATGTTCCAAACTAGCTGGTGGTTGCAAGAATTTTGAATTATTTTAGGAAAATAGTTCAAAAATAATTTTTGTTGTTAGGCAATAAAGTAAGCATGTCAATGGGCTGTCTTGAATCTCTAGTTCTCAAGGTAAATTTACCTTTTTAATGATGGAACTTGTTTATGTTCCAAATTTCCTGATGGTTGTAAAAAAATAAAATTGGAATTTGTTTTAAGAAAATAGTTCAAAAACAACTTGAAATTTTGTTGCTAGGCAATAAAGTAAACATGATGTCATTGGACTGTTTTGAACCTCCAGATCACAAGGTAATTTTACATTTTTAAGGTAACTTTTGAGAACACAATTAACACCTTTTCTCAAAATAGTAAACACATTTTTCTGAAAAAAAAATCTTACTCTATCCACCAACAAATTAATATGCAGTGACATATTCATATACCATGTGAGACAAAAAATGCTGTGTTGATGCGAGTGTTTCAAGTCATGCCAGTAAGCCAAAGACTACCTTTCTTTCGTCCACTTCTTCGCTCCCTTCTTTTATTCTTCTTCTCCTCTCTTGCAGTCTCTCGTTCCTCCACCTCCTCTTGAACCTCTACATTAACGTGTGTTGGCTCTTCGATTTTCTGCACCGACTTGTGGTTCGCCTTCTTTCCCTTTTTCCGGCCGTCAGCGAGAATCTTCCCCATGCCGAGAGAAGTCTGCGCGTAATCCTTCATCTTGTTTCTCCAAGGCCCCTTTGTGCAATCAATTTCCACCATTTGATCCCCATACTCACTGTCCGAATAACTCTCGCTTTCAGACCCTGCCCTCTCCTGATTGTACCCGCCCCCAAAATCGACACGCGGCGTACTTTGCACGCTGATTTCCCCGTTGATTTCGCTTCCTGGAGCGGGACTGTCGTGTACGATCGAGCTCCCGCCTCGTACGTTCAACTCATGATAGTCACTTCGCAAACTTCTCGCACTACTTTCAGCCTTGTTGCGATTCTGCGAAGGCAGAGGTGGCCGGGACTCATATTTCTGCTGATCGTGATGAATCAGTGGCTGCGGTGGTATATTTGCTGTATATTGAAACTGATTTTGACTGTAAGGTGGCCTAGGAGGTTTTGCCTCATCATAAGCTCCCTGTGGTGCCTCAGTAGGCATGTACCTGTGGTCTGGTGGATGGGGTGCCCGATCCTCTCTGTATGCTAACTGTGCATGGGTATTGGTAATAGTAGGGTGCTGCCCCGAGGGTGCTCCTGGTCTAACGGGTATGTGTTGTTGAGATGGGGTGCCATGAGGATCCCCACTGAAAGGGTGTTGAGCTTGATTATACTCATGACCAGGGTAGCCGTTCGGTTGGGGTGTTGCAGGGTAGCCTTCCTGATGGGGTGCTTCTGGGTATCCATCCCTTGAGGGTGCTGGGTGCCCAGTTGGCTGGGGTGCTGCTGTGTACCTAGAGTCAGCCTGGTACTTCATATGGTCACGTTCATACTGTTGTTCCCGATGTCCTGAAGGATGCCGAGATCGGTGCTCCCCATCCCGAGGATCCTCTGCACCTTGGGTTCCAGATAATCGCCTCTCCCTGGGTGATGTAACAAATCGCTCCTCCCCCAGCGGGTAAGCGATCTCTGGCTGAGATTGTGGAGGAGACAGATGCCTCGATCGCCCAGATTCCACACGGCGCTGATCAGGTGTTGGAGATAATCGCTGCTCCCCTGTCAAGGGCGACAATCGCCTTGACGGATGTTTGGCGATTACTGATTGATTATCGGGCGAGAAGGATAACTTTCTCGGCACCCCAGTAGGTGAAAAGCGGGGCTCTTGAGCGGCTACTTCCGGTTGGGTATTCGGTTGAAGCGGGGGTGTCAGTTTCCGGGCCTCCTGAGGAGGATGAGTAGGATGATGGTGAGGAGGAGGAGGAGGAGGGGTATATTGTCTTTCCACTCCTTGAGATCCCGTCAACGAGTTGCTGGTTGCTGAAAATGTGAGAAACTCAACTGCTATAGATCTAAACAGAATATTGGATGCAGCGTCTCCTTAGAAACCCACACATTACAGCATGCAACAGGCCCAGCACCAAATCCCTCAGCTCCCGGCAAATCTCATCAATTAATTATGCAAATTACTCACCTGGTAAAGATCTCAATTGGTTTCATCTTATCTTAGCCACTAGGGAAATGCATCAGGGACATAGCCCATTGCCTGCCTTTAAAAAGATCAAATGATGTTTGAATAATTCAACAGTTCTGAGAATATGCAGTTGGAGGCATCTCCAATAAGAATATTCTCTTAAGGGATATATAAAGATTTCAGTGTGCTCGAAAACTATTCAAATTGAAACAGATGGAAGAAGTACATCATATATTGAGCAGATCTTGCAAGGAAGAAGGATTTGATTTATGATTTGATTATATACAATATGTAAGATGAAAGCAAAAATTCTAATTTGTATGTCCCGTTTTGCTCTACATTTTCTTTTATTTAGGAATATGAGTATTGTGCCAAGAACATCATGGCTTTAATCTCATTGTCATGTAGATTGCAAACATAGTGTAACATCTTTGGACGGAACTCATCAAATATAGTAATGTTCAAAAATATTGGAAGAAGGCTGGCCAAACCCAATGAAAGCAATAACTTGCAGTCAAATTATTCTAAATATATTGGTTAATTTATATCAAGAAATTTGCATATCTCGCAGATCACATGTACACTAGAAGTAACTAGGTATGGGAATAAACAAACAAACAAACCCATTCATGCTAAGAGAACCAAACTACCGTATTTGCCCGATTAAGCGCACGGTGTGGATGCAAGTTAGGAAATTTTTCTGTAGCAGGCAAATTGTCAAACATTCATATAACCGCACCCCCCAATGAGTGCCGATCGCAGTGATATGTACCGCAACAAGAAATGGCCGATAGATGGCAGTTACGGTTGCCATCTAAATACCTTCTCGTTCTACTAAAACAGTAGAAATTTAACATGAGGAGACGATCTTTGGCGCTTGCTGGTCCCCGAAAATTGGGGGGGGGGTGCGCTTATTTAAAACAGTGCGCTTAATCGGGCGAATACGGTAACCAGGGATCTCCATCAAATGGTTCTTCAATTTCTGGTCATTTCCATAAGTAACATAGTTCCAAATGATGGAAACTTAGAGCAAGAGAAAGGTTGTTACCAGCCTGATCAAGTTGAAATAAGCATTTCAAATGAATGAAAAACATGTGTGATAATATGAAATATTGAAAAAAATAAAAATGAAAGACATACATAAAGGCACAAAAATAACATATCATTGGTTTACAAGTAGGTAAAGCAAACACCTAAGGTGACTTGAACAATGGGCATACAGATACACATAAACAGTACACAAGTTCTATAACACATCGACGGACAGACATAGGAAAGAAAGACAAGGTAAGGACGGGGTAGGCCCATAGATATAAATACCTTAACAACTCCTAATTAAAGAATAGAATGAAATATCTTAGTGTATCTAAGTGAAATTATATAGTTTTAATGAAACTTGAATGGTCCATATAGGGGTTTTCAGTGATCGACAGCTATACCTATAATTATATGATTGTGTTATCCATATTTTTCAGCTTAAATACACGTACAGCATAATCCATTCTTAGTGTTTCTTAGGTAATTGAATTTGTTTATAAAACCGATTTTCCATTTCAGCAAATTATTCTCATTTGACCGTTTGCATCATGTTCTTTTAACTAACATTTGGCAATATCCCATTGTTAACCTGAGTTGATTTAATTTCCTATGAAGGCACAATAGAAATGTTTATGTATAGCTACTAATATACATGTATTATATATAGACGGATAACCATTTTTTAAAGTTTTTTTTTCACATGCCCTACAGTGATTTTAATTTGCCTAGGCAGGCAGGCTTTTCAGTGACTAGCACTTCTACTACATGCAGTATCCTTTCTCAGCAGCTAGATCAAAACCTTTCTGAGTCCACATTGAAGTTATGCCCACAAATCCCTGATGCCAATTTGTAATGGCCAATTGGCCAAAAATCAAGTACCAGGTTGCTTATGTTAAATTGTTATAAAAATCAAAATTAGCGGGGCACCATAATCATGTGGCATATCAAAACGAACCTTGAATTGAGGATATTATTCTGAAAGCAAATAGGCTAATTTTTGAGCATTATTGGGAAATCTCTTTGGATTAACCAGCCAGTCACTTCTTGAAAGAAATTTGATCATCTTGCATGCATATATGTGTGCACAGCTCTCTGTGTTAGTGTTCCTACAGACGCATATATAGTGTGGTATAAGAAGGGTTAAAAAAGGCATGCAATAAGGCCATTTAGAAATGAACAAAAATGAACTAAATAAGAATAAAATGCAGGAATTGTCAGATTTTAAGACTTTTCCTTTCACCCAGGTTAAACCTATCATTCAACAAATAAAAATGAATATTTCATTGTACTTCATTCGTAAAAATTTTTTTTAGATATATTCAAATTGTGTTTAATTCTGTCAAATGTATTTTTTCTAAATATTTGGATTTTTTTCATCATTATCTATACTACCATATTAACTTGTTCATGCTTCATAGTTTCTCTTGAATTTGTCGTTTGGATCTATGACCCTTTTGAAAGTAACTTCGAAAGAGTGAAGTAAATCAAAGAGAGTTGTTGTTAGTGTTCTGATGAACAAAATTTTCTAATATTTTCCCAATTTTGCTTTTGGCTAAAATATTATACCAAAAGTGTCTGGCCATTTTTGGCTGCTACCAGCATGAATGGGTTGAGGCTTAGTCATGACTTGCCATGATTTAATGGTGGAGAAACCCATAGCAACTGAGAAACCTCACCCACTAACCCAAAGTCACTGGCAACTTTCTAACATGCTTCGAGCCAAAAAGTTTAATCCTGGAACCTTGGGCAATAATGAAAAAAGCAAGTAGTGAGGTGCACTGCCTTAATAAACCTTTAGGCTATTGGGAGAGCCCTTCTTTTTATGATATAAATAAGCTTATGTTCAAGCAAAATGGGACTTATGATATCTTAGGAAAATTATGATATTTGCCTAAATGACTGTGTTTCTCCACTTACCTATCCTACAGGCACTCAGTTAAGAAATCTTAACCCTTCCAATGCTAAAGCTACTTTTGTCCAAAGCACAAGGGCGCAATGACTTGAAAACCATCTAAACCATGTCATATTAGTGTTTATTGGATGACTCTCGCTGAGTACTCTCAGAAGAGTACCTATGTGCAAGCAACATGAGGTTCAAAGTCAAGTCCTTACTTTCAAAGTAAATTCAAAGCTGATTGGATAAATAAGTGATTTGATAAATAAATGAAAAAAGAAATTATAAGTAAAATATGACTTTTCATCCATGCAAATGCATAAGAAGGTGGTTTTAATGAGGATATTGCTGCAGGAGATCTGACCTTGTCGTTTCGGTGCAGTTGGTGACCGCGGGGGACGATGAGTCACTCTGTTCCTTGTCTCTTGTTCGCTTTTCCGAATCTCTGCCTCATTCTCGAAAATTTTCTTCATCGTGCTTTGATATTGGAAGAGTTTTGTCGCATAGGACATCTTCATGACATTTCCAGCTAGATGTGCAAAAACGGGTTTACCGCCAAAGTTCGCGTTGGGCGGGGCATTCATCTTTAACACCCCACTCCCCGCGGCGGGGAATGTCTGGCTTCTACTATGTCTCTCGCTATTGGTCAGATCCATTTGGCTTAAATGGGCATCGTATTCAAAAGTCGGTGTTCCACTACGAAGTCTCGGCACAACAGGACGCACCTGGTTTACAATATCACCAAAACCGTTGCTTCGTTGTAATTGGCTATTTTGTTGATTCGGAATATCCTCCTGCGAACCATAATCGGACGACCTGCTTTGGGACTTTCCGAACCGATCCCTACTAGATTTGCTATAAGAACTGCTCCGAGTATCGGGTCTCGGTGGACTCCTACCGTCATCCTCAAAAGCTATCAAATCGACAATAGAAGAGGAGGATTTCCAACATTAAAAAAATAAATAACCATACTTTTTTTGTATTTTCATTCATTAAAATGTTATCGCAATTGAATGGAAAGAAGGGAATTGTATCGTAGGCAGAGCTCACGGTTTGTGTGGGTGGAGCCTAAGAGCTGCCAATCATGGGAAATAAAGGCACATGATTGGCTGTAGTTGTCATAGCAGCAGCAGTAGGAGGCGCAGGAGGCGGGTAGATGGAGAGATAGAAAGGAGGAAAATGATGCATGGTGTCTACTGTGTGAACTACGGTAGTTGCGCAGGAATCGTGAGGAGGCGCTCAGTCCGGTAGCTAGATCAGTCAGTGTAGTATATGCAGATGGGCATATCTACGGAGAAGAAAGAAAACACAGTAACTTGCTGTTGAAGAGAACTTTGGGAGTGTTGTTGTACCATATTCCTCCTAATAATAAGCAATGGGTTGCTTAACCCTTATGCTGCTGGTGGCTTATTTGGCCAATACAAAATGATGCAAAAAATGAAAAATGACTGAAACCCTGGCACATGGATACTCATCTGAAAGTGCTCAGTGAGAGCTATCCAATGAATACCAACATGACAGGATTTAAATGGTTTCCAAAAATCTTTGCATTGTTGTGTTTTGGAAGGAAGCAGCCTCAGCATTGGAAAGGTTAACACCCTTCCAATGCTAAGGGTACTTTTGTCTAAAGGACAAAAAGGCAAAGATCTTTTGAAATCCACCTAAATCCTGTGATGTTGGTATTCATTGGAAAGCTCTGGCCGAGAACTCTCAAATGAGTATCCATGTGCCAGAGTTTCAGTAATTGTTTTAGGTTTTTTTGCATGATTTTGTTTCAGCCAAATAAGCCATCAGCTACATAAGGGTTAACCCATTCATGCTTAAGTGTTCCCTAGAAATTATTGTCTGTATCTATGATACTTTCTATAACAACTTTGAAATTAAGAGTGATTTTACTATCAGTAATTAGGAATATCTTTGCATACCATGTGTGTGCAGCAATTTTCAGAAAATATTTGAAAGACAAATTGATCAGGACCAATGCGAAAATCTTCATCATGTTTTTTGCTAGCTTATGCAATGCTTATTATAATGTCAGATTTATTTTATCATGGCTGCAGACATATATTGTCAAGGATATCACCAGGAACAAAAAAATAAATAAATAAAAAATATCTATTTCAAGGAGAATTCTTAATTTCTTCTCTGTCCTTCAAATATTTTCTGAAAATTGATTTTTTTCATAAAAATAGTCAGGTGTTTTTGGGCACTCTGGGCATAAACGTGCTGAGTAATATTATTTTCCATATTGGCATTATTGAAATGGTCGGTCTAAACAACTCAAATGTTGTTTTTTTTTTAATTTCTGAGTTATTATCAAAAGTATCAAAGTTCCAGATGACAATTTCAGGAAGTATTTTTGAGCATTAATGGATTAATATAATGCATTTAACCTAAAAACAGTTGAATATTTAACACTTTTATGGGGATGTTGACCTTATTATTTGGAGAATTATGGTACATGCAGGTTGGCATATCAATGGATGGAGGAATTAGGTCATGATGACCTAATTGCTGTAGAAATGGAAAAGATGAAGTGAAAGTCATGCAGATAATTGATAGCAATGTATATTTTAAAGCAAGTATAGCCCATACGTGCCTGTAATTTTCTAAAAACAAAAATGGATACTGTTTCTTAAGATTTATGTGGAGAAAGTTCTAAATTCCTCCATCATGTACTTTTTGTTCTAGCAGTATTTCGCTAATATTAAATTTGCTTGTAGCTATCTGCATAATGGATTAATTCACACTTCTATAAATGGTTGAATTTGAATGAAAATAATGTATATATATATATATATATATATATGCAAATGTTTAACATAGGGCTCACAGTTAAGTAGGGAGGGGCTTGGAATAGACAAACAAACAGACAGAATTACAGTAAAAGCCACAGAATTTGAGATTGAGAGCAGACTAGCCAACAGTACAGTACAGAGAACATGTATAACATTAAAAGCGACATATTTGGGATACAAAACCCACAATAAAGACGCAATAGATATATAAGTGCTTATCAGATTTCAAGGTATATTAATGACTTTTAAGTATTTCTCAGATTCCAAACAACGATAGCTTGTGGTATCGATATAATACAACCAATTTTTGGTGGGCACATGCAGAACTACATATTCACTTTCTGGGTACTTTCTGACCAAATCTACATATTCATCGTCGTAGATTTTCCCACTGTCTCAAATCCAACCGATGAATTAAAGAAGATGATGAGTGTTTTTAATATCTATTCAACCACTAGCACTTGACCAACTGCACTAAATCATTCACTGTATTCAAGAATTTCAAAACTTGTATTGATATACCCTGTTTTGAAAATTTGTTTGAAAAAGGTAGGTACTATTTGATTGGAAAGTAAATGAATAAGGCAAATTGCACTGCATTAAGTAGGGTTCCTAAAATATATAGACAGGAACCTTTCTACATATCTTAGAGACATGAAATGACAAAATGGGGTAGAAAAGCGATTAAGCGAAATGGTGCATATATTGAATGTACATACACTGCCTGACAACTTCTGGCTCTGGGGGGTAATATTGAGGGTCGGGGTGCTCGCCCCCCGGCATCGCCCCAACACCCTCTGATCCAGCCACTGAAAGTCAACATCATACCACATTATTATACCTTCCAATGCTGAGGCTACTTTCATCTTAAGCACAACAATGCAAAATTCTTTGAAAAACATCTAAACCCTGTCATGTTGGTATTCATTTTAAAGCTCTCACTGAGTACTCTTAGATGAGTACACATATGCCTGAGTTTCAGTCATTTTTCAGGGGTTTTTTTGCATCATTTTCTATTGGCAAAATTAGCCACCACCAGCATAAGGGTTATAGAACCTTTATCTGGTTGATCACTTATAGACTTATGGTAACAACTGGACATTAACCCATTCATGCCTGAAGCAGCCAAAACAGCCTGAATATATTGGTTTTCTCTTTTAACAAATGATATATTTAGAAAATATCTAAAGGAGGATTGTTCATCAGAACTTTAGTTGAAATATTTTGCAAAGTTAAGCTTCATTCCAAAGTTGTGTTTTTTAAAGTATGACAGGTCCAGAAGATACTGGTCAAGTAGATCTCCAAACATATAGGGGTCTGTGCAGCTATTTGGACGAATACCGTAACACTGGATAGATTAGGCGTTATCTGGCACTTGCTCTTTGTTTCTTTACTCAGATGGCGAGAAACATTGCTCACAAAAGTTTTTGTATAAATGAATGAGCACAGCAATAAAAGACAGTAGCAATGAAACAAGATTAGAACTGCAATTAAGAAGCTACCACATCATTGCAAATGTGTTGCAACAGCGTAGCAAAATTGTAGCAACATCCCTATGAGCAATTATGTAGCAATACTATTACGCAAATGTAGCAATTTTACAATGTAAACATTACTAACAACATCATCAGTGATTACAATAACATTGAAACAATGTACGAATATCAACATTATCCTAGTAGAGCAAATGCATTGGTACAATATGGTAATGCAGTGGTTTTCACATTACAATAACAAAGCAATGAAATATTGCAATAAAAACAGGCAAAATAACTGGACACCAATGAAAAATTTGCACTGTAACAGCTCAGCCTTATTTGCTTTGCAACAATTAGGACGCTATTACTTAGCACTAATAAAGCCATAGTGGTATTGCAACAATCAAGTCACAATAGCTCTATAAGCATTAAGGCATACATGGATTTGCAACAATAAAGCTGTGATAGTTTGCAAAAATCAAGTCACGATGACTACACAGCAATGGCATGGCAATAATAAAAGAGCCATGTTGGCTTTGAAGACACTTAAGCAATGAATGCATTGAATCGAATAAGCAGCAGGAACTTTGCATTGTAGAAATTAATTGTAAGCCTACAAATGATTACAAAACCACCTTGCTTTCTTTACAAATTATCTAAAATTTGGGGTTTGTATTGAATAAGCAACAACAGAAAACAGAATTGCAATTTTGCCACAAAGCGTAATAAGCCTATTAAGTTCCTACCAGACTCAGATATTGCACCGTGGCATATATTCTCCACTGGAGGACTTGTACTACCTAAATCTCTTACAACTAGAACGAACAAATACAACATAGGAGTCATAATATAGCGGTCTTGTGCTCATCTGTGGATTTTTTGGGGTATCCCTGTCATACCTGAAGGAAGATTCTAAGAATAGGTTAAACCTTTTTTTCATAACTACTACCCCATTCATGCATGTATTGCCCAAAAATTGTCTTAACAATTTTTGTAATATTTTCGTTACCAGATCATTTTACAGCAAATAGTTGATTGGGAAATGCTGTTCAGATCTAAACCTATAAATCTCCTCCAAATATCTTGCAAATTAAGGCTTAATTCTAGAGATATTTGCAAGAGTATAATGGGTCCAGACGACATTTGTTTAGGAGATTTCCAGGTATGAATGATACTAAGATATATCAGGTCAAGATATTTTACTCACTGTTGAACAAAGGAACTTACAAACTTTAATAGGAACATGCTGTACAAAATATACAGGGGACTGCAATCTACTCTTGCCTGAAAATTATATGTACAATGATGCTGATGGATAATTTGATTCTGAATAGGGATTTGTACCGGTAAACAATACCGTACCAAATACCGATATAGAATTGGAAAATGTCTGTATCAAAAAAGTTAGATATCCTATTGTATGATGACGTTTAAGATTCAAAACAGGTAAAAAACAAACTTCATTGCTACCTAGAAGTCTCAGCATGACAGCAGTTCTTAATTCATAAGAATCTGATTTACCAAAATTAGGTCCCTTGGAAGCAGGCTGTATTGTGAAAATTATTGATAAGGTATCATATTGTTAAGGAATATCTTGATTTGCATAGTAATTTTTTTAAAGGTACCAATCCCTTATTCTCAACTGGTCATCTTAACTTAAGCATTATTCTAATGAAGGATCCAGTGGCCCTGTTGTTGAACCAATTCATATGGAGCATGCATATGGTCTGGCAGATAAGAAAAAATCTTGAAAACACAGAAATATATTGAGAAATATTTGACCGAAAGTTGTTGTTCCTGTTAGGTTTAATAACCCTTCTTCAAATATGTTCATATATTGCTCTCGTTTGATGAATTAAATCTAAAGTTGTTAGACCATGTGTGCACTCCAGATGCAAATGGGTTAACCCATTCATGCCTATTTTCCATCCTGAAATTTGTCCTTTGAATATGCCATACATATCAAAATAATTTCGGAATAAAAGAATTAAAGAAGAGTTCATTTTCATTGTTTGAGTTCTGCTGAACATTCATCCTTCAAAAATTATCTAAAGGTTTTTAGAAAATAAAAATGCTAAGAAAATTGTACAGCATTTGTTGGCACTAGAGGCATGAATGGGTTAACTTATTCACATTGGGCAACTTAATTAAAACTTTTACATGTGAATGTGGTTTGAAACATTGATGATGTGTGATAAAGATGCAGCTGGAGAAAATATATGTTTGAAAAGTGTGTAGTTATGCAATATAAAATAGGAATATATCATTTGACGGAAAATGATATTTAATAACAACTTTAAGAACACAAAAATAGAAAATGAAAAAAAAATGAAACTATTGTATATTTGCATACTGTGTGCCCTACCTACATAGATACATACACAAAAAGCATACATATATATATATATATATATATATATATATATATATATATATATATATATATATATATATATATATATATATTTATATATATATATATATATATATACATACATATGGTGTGTGAGCAATTATACGTGCATCATCTCATATGTATTAAATATGGACAATGTGTTAGAAAGTAACGATCTGTACTTAACAAAAAACAATTGTTAACATTGCTACCTATATGTACTTGAAATGTTCAAAGATGCATTAAACATTTATAAATATCACAAAAAGTCAATGCAAGACAGAGCAGAGACATAGTGGTCCCACTGATGATGAATGTGGAAGAAAAAAGTAGGTGCCATGAGCAATTTTGTAGGTAATAATCCAAATTCTGTACCTCCTTGATGTTCCTCATCAATCAAAGTATATGTCTCCTCAGTATGGCGATGCGGCTGATGATGCTCTTGCATCAAATGACCTGCCTCCCCCTGCATAGGTAGTTGCAACTCTTCTGAATACCAGGGAGGAGGCAAGGCAGAAATAAGCGCCAAAAAATCAGTAAGAGAATTGTGCGAAATTCTTCCCAAAATAATAACATCCCTAAACATATCTACACAGATATCAGCTCTTCTGAATACCAGGGAGGCAAGGCAGAAATAAGCACCAAAAAATCAGTAAGAGAATTGTGCGAAATTCTTCCCAAAATAATAACATCCCTAAACATATCTACACAGATATCAGCTCTTCTGAATACCAGGGAGGAGGCAAGGCAGAAATAAGCGCCAAAAAATCAGTAAGAGAATTGTGCGAAATTCTTCCCAAAATAATAACATCCCTAAACATATCTACACAGATATCAGCTCTTCTGAATACCAGGTAGGCAAGGCAGAAATAAGCGCCAAAAAATCAGTAAGAGAATTGTGCGAAATTCTTCCCAAAATAATAACATCCCTAAACATATCTACACAGATATCAGCTCTTCTGAATACCAGGGAGGCAAGGCAGAAATAAGCGCCAAAAAATCAGTTAGAGAACGGTGCGAAATTCTTCCCAAAATAACAAAATCCCTAAAAATATCGACACAGATATCCAAAACTAATCATGCACCATTTTGGTAAAATGGTGCTGGCAATATTACAGTTACAAACCTGTGATGTAGTCTAATGGCATATATTTGAAGCATGAGCGCATCAGTCCCTCCAAATCCACACGCAAAATATTCATGTGACAAACCTGTGATGGCATACACTTGCTATATGGTATCATTCAGGCTTAATCAGGTCTACCATGGAATGTTTTTTGGGGGGTGGAAGGGTAGAAAGGGTGTATGAATCACCTTGTATAGCTGTGGAAGCGCTAATAGGGGGCAATGTATGTAAAAAAATAAATAAAATCGCACACTGTAGGACTTATGAATAATAATGTGAATACTCCCTTAAAATGGCTAGTAGAAAAAAGATTAATTTGAACACAACTCTATCCTCATCTCTAACTAAGAGCTGCCAGTATGACCAAACACAGTAAAAAGCATTCATGCTTTCTTAGTCTCTAATTATCATAGGCACTCTAAAATACAGAAAATCAAGCATTAGAAAAAAAAAGTTGACAAACAGAGCTGAAGATATCCAACCACTTTTTCACATACTTCTTGCCATTTTTCACAAACTAATTGCCATTTGCAAATCTAGATGGCATGTGAATGTCATGGTTTCCATATTTCACTAAAATTCGTGCATTAGAAGACATTTAAAAATCGTAGTTTCTTTCGATGAAAAAATGTTCTGCATCACATACGATCAAACCATCTTCAGCCCATGAAGTTATGTAACTCATTCACTCACCATTATCTTGTTGCGGGAGGTAGCCTGCGCCCTCTCGCACTTCAATATATTCTCGGTACAGATCCTCGTCTTCTTGCCGGAGTTCAGGGGGAGGGAGCTGAATGGAGTCAATTTCCAAGGGGAGCAAAACTTCCAGCTCGTTGGACATCTTAGGCCTGGCATTACCTGCAGTCAATATCAGAAATATACACTGAATAAATAAAGAATGTGTCACATTTCAGTGGAGAATTTCTTTTTTTTTTTCATCTTTTCTGTCATAGTAATGCTATGTATGACATTTCAGTGGGGAATATGTGGGTTTTTAGTTTTTTTCTTCCATCTAGCTTTTCTGTTATATAAAAATCTATTTTCTAAATGGGATTTTTTTTCAGGAAATACATGTTTCATGGATGTTTTATTTTGATTAGTAGTTGGAATGGTAAAGAAAACTTTAGGGTAGGGATTTTTTTGAGTAAAACCTTGTCAGGGTTGCTAGGGCACCTAGGCTCCCATTGAAATGTGGTTCTCTTGAATACTAGTATATAATGAGAACCACAAATATATAATGAGAACATACACAGAAATTGCTACAAATAACACATTATTCAGAAATATATTTCCCATCTCAATTTTAGAACTGAAGGACACATACACCCAAGATAATCCTCGCAAAATTTCAAACAAAAAAGTACTTTTTCTTGAAAATTTTAAAGTTTTTGATCAACTAAATCAGGAAATGAGTGCTTTAAAATAAGGGCAAGTAGAACTGTTATTTCTTTATGTATAGATAGTTTGTAACCATACAATTTGGGGGATAACTTTCAGAGGATGAGAAACAGTATTATTTTCTTAGCCTTAATCTACCAATCAATACTTGATCTATTCTTCCTGAGGATGAGAAACATTATTATTTTCTTAGCCTTAATCTACCAATCAATACTTGATCTATTCTTCCTGAGGATGAGAAACAGAATTATTTTCTTAAAGCCTTATAGATCTACCAATCAATACTTGATCTATTCTTCCTGAGGATGAGAAACAGGGTTATTTTCTTAGCCTTATAGATCTACCAATCAATACTTGATCTCCTCTTCCTGAGGATGAGAAACAGAGTTATTTTCTTAGCCTTTAAAATCTACAAATCAATACTTGATCTATTCTTCCTGAGGATGAGAAACAGAATTATTTCCTTAGCCTTAATCTACCAATCAATACTTGATCTATTCTTCCTGAGGATGAGAAACAGAATTATTTCCTTAGCCTTAATCTACCAATCAATACTTGATCTATTCTTCCTGAGGATGAGAAACAGGGTTATTTTCTTAGCCTTATAGATCTACCAATCAATACTTGATCTCCTCTTCCTGAGGATGAGAAACAGAGTTATTTTCTTAGCCTTATAGATCTACCAATCAATACTTGATCTATTCTTCCTGAGGATGAGAAACAGAATTATTTCCTTAGCCTTAATCTACCAATCAATACTTGATCTATTCTTCCTGAGGATGAGAAACAGAATTATTTCCTTAGCCTTAATCTACCAATCAATACTTGATCTATTCTTCCTGAGGATGAGAAACAGGGTTATTTTCTTAGCCTTATAGATCTACCAATCAATACTTGATCTCCTCTTCCTGAGGATGAGAAACAGAGTTATTTTCTTAGCCTTATAGATCTACCAATCAATACTTGATCTATTCTTCCTGAGGATGAGAAACAGAATTATTTCCTTAGCCTTAATCTACCAATCAATACTTGATCTATTCTTCCTGAGGATGAGAAACAGGGTTATTTTCTTAGCCTTATAGATCTACCAATCAATACTTGATCTCCTCTTCCTGAGGATGAGAAACAGAGTTATTTTCTTAGCCTTATAGATCTACCAATCAATACTTGATCTATTCTTCCTGAGGATGAGAAACAGAATTATTTCCTTAGCCTTAATCTACCAATCAATACTTGATCTATTCTTCCTGAGGATGAGAAACAGAATTATTTCCTTAGCCTTAATCTACCAATCAATACTTGATCTATTCTTCCTGAGGATGAGAAACAGGGTTATTTTCTTAGCCTTATAGATCTACCAATCAATACTTGATCTATTCTTCCTGAGGGTTAGAAACAGGGTTATTTTCTCAGCCTTAATCTACCAATCAATACTTGATCTATTCTTCCTGTGGGTGAGAAACAGGGTTATTTCCTTAGCCTTAATCTACCAACCAATACTTGATCTATTCTTCCTGAGGATGAGAAAGAGTATTATTTATTTAGCCTTAATCTACAAATCTATACTTGATCTATTCTTCCTGAGGATGAGAAACAGTATTATTTTCTCAGCCTTAATCGACCAATCAATACTTGATCTATTCTTCCTGAGGATGAGAAACAGAGTTATTTTCTTAGCCTTATAGATCTACCAATCAATACTTGATCTATTCTTCCTGAGGATGAGAAACAGAGTTATTTTCTTAGCCTTTAAAATCTACAAATCAATACTTGATCTATTCTTCCTGAGGATGAGAAACAGAATTATTTCCTTAGCCTTAATCTACCAATCAATACTTGATCTATTCTTCCTGAGGGTTAGAAACAGGGTTATTTTCTCAGCCTTAATCTACCAATCAATACTTGATCTATTCTTCCTGTGGGTGAGAAACAGGGTTATTTCCTTAGCCTTAATCTACCAACCAATACTTGATCTATTCTTCCTGAGGATGAGAAAGAGTATTATTTATTTAGCCTTAATCTACAAATCGATACTTGATCTATTCTTCCTGAGGATGAGAAACAGTATTATTTTCTCAGCCTTAATCTACCAATCAATACTTGATCTCCTCTTCCTGAGGATGAGAAACAGGATTATTTTCTTAGCCTCAATCTTCCAATCAATACTTGATCTATTCCTGCTAGGCGATGAAAAATTTACACAACAAGAGTAGAAGATTTTCTTGATTACCGCGAAGACCTAGGCTAGCACGCAAGGCTATTCATTCTTACACGAGGGATTGCTTGTTGTTTGACCTACTATACATGATATTCTACATTTGACTTTCTATTAAAGCAGCTGAAAATTGTGTTCCCTGATACCTAGCTACTCAGGCATCAATATTAGCAATAATGCAGTACATGTATCCTTTTGAGTACAGTCAAGTAGTATGGATATAGAGGTGTGAAATATCTGCATTCAGAGGGACGCATTAAATGCCCATTAACCCTTCCAATGATTGGGCTACTTTCGTCAAAAACCTAAGGACACAAACTTTTTTGAAAACCATCAAAACACTGTCATGTTCATATTCATTGGGAATCTCTCGCTGATTTCTCTCAGTTGTGTACCCATGTGCAAGGGTTTCAGTGATTATTCAGATTTTTTTTGCATAATTTTGTAATAGCCAAATTAGCCACCAGCAGCATAACGGTTAAGAACCCAGTAATTTCCCTTTTAAGTTCTTTGAGCAGCTCATTATGTAAGCAGTAGCACATCTAGCACAGGCTGGGTAAAGAAATCTACCCATTTATCCACAACTGTTGGCCCAGATATGATTAAGGATTATTCTTATCTAGACTCCACTTTGGTATGTAGTTTACTGTATTAACCGAAGTTTTACATTTAATTTTCAAAATACTGTTGTGCAATCAAGATATCGCCATATCTATCAGACTATTTCCCGTCTGCTCCAGATGTGAAATGGTAAAAGAAAGATTGTGTGAAGACATGATATATAATATCATCACCTGCTCTGCTGTAATTCTCTATGCTGATTGGTCAATAAGTGTTAGACCTGGAGCCGTTCACACTTTGTAGATTCAATATAGAATGGCAGAATTCAATAATATCACTTGAACCATCATTTTAACTGATATTACCACTTAGTCTTTAATCTGACCCCTAGAGGTCAACAGCCATGTTCTAGCCTCCAAAGTTATTCTAAAATTTTATGAGATGTACTAGTATTTGTTCTTTTTTCTTAGCATGAAAGAGCAGGTGATAAATTTGTTACGCCCTGTTGGAAAGCGTGGTCCGGCCTTCTATCCACATAAATGCACATGAATGAGATACATTATAGGTAATATGTAATTTATATATAATACATATTAATATATGATAAAAAGTTTAAAACTTACCTTCTGGTACAGCCATGACAACCACTCTGTACAGCATCGACAGCTGACATCCCTCTATGACCACCTTACAGCGATTACTGTCTGCATCCGGTACAACCTGAAAATAAAGAAAAAATGGCCAAAATAGATCAGAGATTCTTTTGGCTTTTGCAGAACCACAGGAACTTATTTGCTATCCAAATTGCACTTAGAAAACGAGTAAACTGCATTTATTGATACCACCTACTGATTGATATAGGTCTTCATTATTGCTACAAATCTGATATAGTAGTGCCACTTGGTGACAATTTTCAAACTGATATCTCCCACAGCGCCCACTTAACATTGCTGTGCCCCAGGACTAGAAAACTTAAGGTGTGTCACACCAGCTTCAAAACGTGTGACAAACCAAAAACATAAGGCACTGTTCAACTGGGAAATTTTCGCAAAACATGACAAATTGAGCCTATCAGATATTTCACTTGAATTATTTTGATACAAATTGTATCTAAAAACCAGTACACTCCATTCAGTAAATACTATCTATGCATTGCTGTGTTCCAGGACTTACTGTTTACAGCTTTAATTTGGAGTGCTAAAAGTTTGCTTTACAGCCCTGCTGGAGGATATTTGTGCTACTTCAGATTTGCACATTCAAGCACTCAAACAATATATTTTTTAATATATAGAAATTCATTTGGAAAAGGTTATATTGGCGCTATCATGGGGAGCACGAATATAGTGAAAATTAGATACCTGTGAAAAATACTAATTATACACTATAGACTATGCTCCGGGACTAAAATATTTGGAGACCCCTGTAATCTGGGGCAAATTGCACCAACGTGACTCAGGCTTAAACTCAGGCTCAAGTCTCAATTTGATTGTCTACAACAACAGCATCTGTTGTTGTGGACAATCAAGTTGAGCCTAAGTTTGAGCCTGAGTCACGTTGGTGCAACTGGCCCCTGGAGACCCCTGCTATTTTTCTTTGAGTGACTTACCTTGTCTCCGCACTGCTGGCTGTTGAGGTAGAGTCTATAGCCAGAGATGGGAGCGAAGTCTGTTGAGATGGACATCCAGACAATGGCCATTGTGTCTGGCATCTCGGTCACCTCCAATGAGATCACAGGACCACCAGCCTCCGTCGTCATGGGACATTTCATCACCTACAACATAATTGGGATTTGCACCTTTAACCCTTCCAATGCTAAGGCTACTCTCCTCTAAAGCACAATGAGGCAAAGATTTTTGAAAAACATCTGAACCCTGTCATGTTTGCATTCATTTGATAGCTCTTGCTGAGCACTCTCAGATGACTACCTATGTGCGAGGATTTCAGTCATTTTTTATAGGTTTTTTGCATCATTAAGTATCAGCCAAATTTGCTCTTCTTATATGTCTGAAACATACTTAAAAAGGTGAGGTGTAACCTATAAAAAAGTATTAATCCAGAAAAATAATTGAAAGAAAGTTTTCGGTTAGATTCTGAACAGCATTTCTCCTTCAAATGACCTTCGCCTCTATATCATAAATCCTGGATTTTTCCGAAATTGTGTAGCCACCTAGTGGCGGGTCGGGAAATCATAAGGATTAATTTTTAAGTCTGTCAGTAGTAGGCAATTGATATCCTAGCTCCAACAATGATAACAGGTAATGGACTTCAATAGTCATAATCCTGGTTGTTTGATAGGGACACATGTTTTGGGAATGGGGGGCCGTTTCACTGGTACCATAAATTCTCAGTAATTTGGGACACTTTTTAATATTTACAATTTCTATGGGTTGAGAGTTTTATGAAAATACTGACAACGCAGAGTAATAGTTGTCCATAGTGAAACAGCTACCAGTGAAAGATCAAGGGTGGTCCATATTTCCCAATGATTATTTTGCAAACTAATATACTAGCCCAAGTACCTAGGGGTCTAAAATTCGAAGAATTTAGGGTAAATAGGGTAGTAGTGGCCCAAATCCCTAGGGTGGTCTAAATTTCCGAGAATTTATGGCAAATGTGGTAGTAGCACCCCTAGAGTTTCACAACAATTGTCACCTGGATCTATTATACTTTGAACAATAACTTTGGAAATAAGAATGATTTTACATAGTATTTAACGAAGATTTGTTGGTAATG
>OZ012687.1:25510780-25512164 GCA_963942565.1 Maea johnstoni
AATAATAAGAATTCCGAAACTTACCGATGGAGAGGACGTTGATCGTAGAGGCGTACCCAGGTGCACCCTGGGAAGCCACACAGAAGGTACCGACCTCATCGAATGTGTAGAGAAAGCTGTTATTGGGACTGGGGCGGCCGCTGTTGAAGGACTTCCCACCTTGAATCACACTCAATGGAGTCTGCAAAACAAGAGAAAGATCATCACAGTTGTGGCATTGGATTCCCAAACCTGTGGGCTGATCATTGTAATACAGTGAAACCTCTTTATGTGAACACCTCCTGCTGGGAACACAATGTCAGAGTCCCGTCTCCTAACTAACACATTGTGAAAAGACCTCTTAATGTGAACAATTCTGATTCGTGAACATCTCCTTATGCGAACACAATGTCAGCGTCCCATCTCTAACTAACACATTGTGAAAAGACCCCTGAGATGTGAACAACTCCTAATGTGAATATATCTGAGGTTTCACTGTACTTAAGGCTGTGATGCTGGTAACACACAACTGGCTAGTCACGTAGACAAAATATGGCAGGAAAGTGATGATAACCAAAATTTCAAATTCATCAACTGATGGCATGTGGATTAAGCACAGTAAGTGAGGAATTTGCTACAGGACAGAAAACCTAATATATTCAACTTTCCTCTACCATTAAATAGATTTAAAGGGTGTATAGAATGGAAATTCAGTAATAAATTGAAGAAAAAGTTGATTTTCTGTAAGACAGTCAGTTGTTTTACAATCTACTCTAGTTTTTTATGTACAATGAACTAAATCCTTTTAAATGAGGATTTAATCTAGAATGGAAGAAAAAGTTGTTTTGCTAAAAGACGGCCAGTTGTTATACAATTTACCATTAACTAAATCCTTTTAAGTTCGGATTCCATACAGAAGGAAAAAGTTACAATGACATATAAATTGAAAATTCCCAATGTACCGAATTATTTAATCAGGACGACACTAACAGTGGTCCGCTGGCCCCAGGCCAGTACAAATTCCCATAATGGCTTCGAGTCAGTAAAAGAAGACCTCAACTGGGCCTACAAGGCCAGTAAACATTTGGGGAATTCTTGTTTGCTCTCAAGAATGTCCCAAATGTTTTTGCAATAAATGAAAATGAAATAAAAAAAATCTTGTTGGTAAATGATATGCAATGTTTTATGTTTCATGCTTTTTATGTTAAAGAAAAATTTGTAGGACGAGTAAAAAGTAGATCCAGCAGATCCCAGGTTTTACTGATCCTAACCGGCTAGTAACATTTTGAGTTGGCATTGAGGCCTGTAAATACTTACATCACTATCTGGGGGGTTGACATGGATAATATTATGTGCCTCCTCACTTTCCTTCCGGTCCACATCAGACTGCGGCCCTGCAGCAAGA
>OZ012687.1:25512364-25514864 GCA_963942565.1 Maea johnstoni
AGCAGATCCCAGGTTTTACTGATCCTAACCGGCTAGTAACATTTTGAGTTGGCATTGAGGCCTGTAAATACTTACATCACTATCTGGGGGGTTGACATGGATGATATTATGATATTACCAGATACTTACATCACTGTCTGGGGGGTTGACGTGTATGATATTATGTGCCTCTTCACTTTCCTTCCAGGTCCACATCAGACTACGACCCTGCAGCAAGAAATACACAAGAAAATATATCCTAAAGATAAAGCATGATTAACTTAATTATGCCTAAAAACCTACTGGACGTATACACACACACACACACACACATATATATATATATATATATATATATATATATATATATATATATATATATATATATATATATATATATATATATATACATATACATATACATATATATATATATATACATATATATCTCTCACTCTCCATACCAAGATTTCTTCTTTTCTTACCTTTTTCACATTGAGGCTATCTGGATGGAAGCCCTTGGAGTCGAGCCTGATTGTTGCATTGTCATGCCCCTCGTCCACAATCACACTGCTGATGCGAATATCCTCAACTGAACGCGCCTAAAACAAAAAAATAGAAAATTAGCACCATATTATGTCATATTGAGCCATGACTAGGGTTCTACCAGAAAAATACTCACCTCCCCAGAAAATAAGGTTTACTAAAACCTAACATTAGGCCCGAATCAAATATTCAAATATATATACATACATACATGTAAAATGTATATACATACATACATGCAAAAAAATTATATATATATATATATATATATATATATATATATATATATATATATATATATATATATATATATATATATATATATATATATATACATATATATATATATATCTGTAAGATTCTGACATTACAACTAATTTTGTATTGTAGAATCTACTGACATAAATGTCTGTGAGTACACTTCCAAGCAGACTTTGAAGTAAATGTACCTCCCTGCTGCTATTAAACTGTGACTAAATTGCCCACACATGTTGGTGTATACATATTGTGAAGGGAATTACCTAGAAAGTATGCTAAACTTTATAGTAAATTTAAACATATTTCGTTCAGGTGCTTCTGTGCTTTTATAGATTCACCGCAAGTGATCTCTAAAACTTTATGTGAAGGATATATCTTCAAAAAGAAATCAAAGTGCTGCAAGTTATTTATCTAGAAAAAGACACAAAAGTCAAATAGGTCTCAATGTTGTCAAAGGACCCGTAACCATACTTGCTTGAGGAGCATATACCGGTAGTTAGCATATTAGTTTACAGATTGGAGCTTGAGTGTTCTAAAGAAGGTCCTATTCAGTCACTAAATTATCCATACATGTGATAACAAATGGAATATATATTATTGGATAAAATTGGTAAAAATATGCCAGTTACAAAGCTATGTAAAGGGAAAAGGAAAACAGATAACATGATGTAGTTGAAAGTATTCAACCATCTCTAAAATTAAACACTTTATATAAGGTTAAACTTTCACACTTGCCATAGCCCATTAAAGCTCACAGCAGCCAACAGCAGCCTCCTAATTAGGGTGAAACCTTTTATGCAAAACCATATTTAGAATTTTTGAACATCGTAAATTTAACCCCTGTAAAATATCTCAACTGTTATCACTATAATAAGACTATCATCTAATTTGGGTGAAACCTTCTACAATAAACCGTATTTAGAAAAATATTTGAAGAAAAAATGTTGATTAGAGCTGTTCGAACAACTCTCCTAGAAAATATTTTGTAACACAGGTGAACTTGGATATGACGGACCACTGTACGATGGATTTTTGCATATGACAGACGATATGCTTGGTCCCAGTCCGATGCATATAAAGTATTTGTCATATGCATACGATGGATTTTGCATATGAAAGACCAATTTTCCTGGTCCCATTGAGTCTGTCATATCCAAGTTCACCTGTACTTTCTTCATTTTCAAGTTATTGATAAAAGTTTCATAAATGCAGACGACAATTTATGGAGGAATTCTTAAGCATGAAGTTTTACAGTGATTTTACACACATCTAATTTTAGGAACATCTAAGGTGCGGGAGAAGAAGGGTGGGATGGAAAGCGAAAGAATGACTCAACCTCGAAACTCTCAGGAAGAAAAATGCTATTTCTTGACTCAATGCTCCAAGTATCACATTATAAATCCTATAGTAACATTGAGCAAAGACATCGAGGAACAATACATTCATTTACCCTTATGCTGCTGATGGGTAATTTGGCCAATACAAAATGATGCAAAAAGCTTTAGATGGTTTTCAAAATTCTTTGCGTCCTTGTGATTTAGACGAAAGTACCCTCAGCATTTGAAGGGTTAACTGAAACTAAATTTTTTCAAACATTTTTACCATTCCCACCTGTTCGTTGACTCTTTTGCGATGCATTTTTGAACATAGTATATGAAATTAACCTATGTCAAAAATCTCAATTGTTATCACTATAATTATCAATATCATTATCTGG
>OZ012687.1:25519864-25536867 GCA_963942565.1 Maea johnstoni
TATATCTATTGCTGAACATGTATGAAATGTATGTGGTATATACACAACGTCAGTATTCCAGTTGTCCTTTAGCAGTTGTTGCTATAAATTTGTGATACGTTTAAGGTTTATACAAAAAATGATAAGGTTACCTATTGTTTTAGATTGTGTGATATGCATGTGGTATATACAAACCAGTATTCCGGTTTTTCCCTATCAGTTGTGGCTGCTAAAATTTGATGATAAGTATTTGGTACATACGGTACATATAATTAAACAGGAACTCCCTTGTCAACTATTGCTGTAATTATGCGATATATATGTATGGAATTCACATAAATTTAACAGGTTCGCCAATACCAAATATTGCTTTACATCACTGATATGTTCAAGGTAATGAATACAACATTGAACAGTATTTCCCATGTTAACTACCATAGATTCTCAGTAATTTGGGACACATAGGATTTTTATGGTTTGAGGGTGGCCAATGTTTTCTGGAAATACTGACAAGGCAGAGAAATAGTGGCCCAGATTTCCCAAAACCTCAACTCATGTAATTGAGGTTGTGCCTCATTTATTGTGCAATATGTACCCAGTAAATTCTGATCACTATCATACCGACTATAATTGTTGTTAATGTATGATATTTACCCAGTAAATTCTGATCACTATCATAATGATTATAATTGATGTTATTATGTGCTGTGCAAGAGCAAGCCATGGATATATCTCACACCCATATCCATATATTTTGTGGTATAAAAGCTCTCAGTTCTTTTGAACTTGAGCTTTTGACAGAAAATGTGTCCGGTACCCAGCAGCTATTTTATGTACGTAATTCTAGTCAAAATGTCAATGAGAGTCACACTTGGGGAACAAAACTGAAAGAGCAAGTTTGCAGGAGAGGACCCTTACATAATGCATTGACGAAAAAAATGAAATATCTTTTTGAATACAAGAATCAAATTACGTTTTTGAATGAATAAGAACCTTCAGATTTTTAAACATATCAACTATTCACTTGAAATGTAAGATTGAAATTCCAGAAATTCCATTTTATGTCAATTTCCGTAATCCTAAATTTCAATACAAAAAAGATGGACCTCTATCAGAAACATAAGATAGGAAAGGCAATTTTTAAGAATGATTATTATATCCACTAAAATAATCGATTTTAGAATTAAGAATGCTTATATTAAGTACCTAATGGCTTTTTAAATTAATAATGATATTTTTTTTATAAAATACCATATCGATTCCTAATGACATTTTTGATCAATAATGTTTCTTATCAAGTACTGTTTTAAATCTGTAGTTACATTTTTGATTGAAAGCATTCTTTGAAAAAAGCTGTTTCAGTCATTGTCTCCCTGTGTGTCTGTCAATTTAAAGTGTTCTCTGTTGCGTTTACCTCCCCTTCTTCATTTAACCACTCTCCTTGGACCCATTTAGACTAAATACAGAGAACAATAGCGCAGCACAATGAGAACAATGATCTATTGTCTTCAATACAAACAATAAGAAAAATGCAATTATAGATAAAAATTGAAGGAAATATCTGTTTTGACATCACTCATATAACATAAAATAAGTGGCACATTTCTTAGTGGAACTAGAATTTCAAAGACTTCAGATATAGACATTTGTACTAGATTTCCTGAAACATTCCAAGATAACTGTCATTTTTCAATTCTTGTGAATATATGTTCAGCTTAAAATTTTGACAGTATCAAAAAAACTGACTGAAAAATTTTGTAAAAAAATGTGATCTATTTTTTCAAATGTCATGTAAATAGTTCATGAATAAAGGAAAAAGGACCAAATATCAAGAAATACTTTTGAATTCCATAAAAAACATTAGCTTAAAATCAACAATAATACATGTTATTTTTGAGTTTTTAATGTTAGTCTATTGATAATTACATATTGATAGTTTGATAAAAAGACATGTACATTACAATCATTTTAAGGTGAAGCATTCATCGTTAATTTCACAGTGTATCATACATTATGATATCATTTTTTAAATTCTCACATATAGTGTAAGACCCAAGATATGGCCCATTTCTTACCTATACACATAGGTGTGTTATCTGACCACTTCATGCCACCCCTTACAGCATGGGCATGTGTCTTTATTTACTATCAACCAGAGCAATTGACCCATTCACCCCTATGCCACCCTCCAACCTACCCCCCCCCCCCCCCCTCCCCCACCACCATAAAATAGGCCTGACCAGTTTTGCAAAAATCACTACTTCAAAATGTTTATACTTAAACTCCTGAATCCAAATTTTAATTTTCCTTTCAAATGCCTGATGCAAAATTGTAATGGGGATTACTAGCCAAAAGAAAGTACCAGGTTGTTCATGCTTGACAATCTTATAACATTTTGGTGCATCATAGTCATGTCATCGGTATTGAAAGGGTTAAAGTATGATTGCATACATAATAAATTGATTATGGTTTTAGTCATGTCTGAGTAATGATATAATACCAGCAATAGACTCTTGTTGGCCATTTTTGTGCAGCATAATTGGTTTAAATACCACACAAATTGACTATAAGGTTTAGCTAATGAAGGAATGGTTTACAGTCCTTGACCTAACCAGGGCATGTAAGAAAGTTGCCAGTGACTTTGGATTAGGCTGTGGTTTTCAGCAGGTAATCCCATTTCATCCATTTCATATTTATCTTTAAATATGAAAATGGTACCTCTCTCTCATCATTCAAGAAACTATACCTTGAAGAACAATTTTCAATGCTGTGGCCTGAAGAATCAAATGTATAATCCTTAAATCTTAGGGCCACAGCGAAGATCAAATTTTGTATTTGACTGTGTTACCCTTGTGAAATAAAGATTATTATCATATTATTATTATCCACCACTCACGACTATACTAGACATTCCAAATTCCACTCTTCTTTGAGATGCTCATGCTTGGAAAGGGGGTCTAGCTCTGGCTGATAGTAAGACATGCTTTCATAATTGCTTGTTGTTTGGGTATGTTTGGGCATGCTGCTGTGGATGATATACTTGGTGTTATGACATGGATACCCTGCATGCTACTGCATCTATATATACATCCACATCCACAGAGAGAGAATAACACATCCTTCATTCCTTACGCTCATTTACATCTTTCAGATCACAGTACACTTGTATAATGTTATGTATACACATACCTATTGTATGTGTGTATGTATGTATGTATGTATGTATGTATGTATGTATGTATGTATGTATGTATATATATACACATATATAAATAAATATATATATATATATATATATATATATATATATATATATATATATATATATATATATATATATATATATATATATATATATATATATATATATATATATATATATATATATATATATATATATATATATATATATATATACACACACACATACACACACATACATACCGGTACGTATGGATTGCCAATTTTTGTTAATTTATTTGAAGACAGTTTAATTCACATTAAATGTCAAAATGTCACTGCCTTTGTGGACAACGACAGAAACCTCAAATGGCTTTTGTTGTATCATACTGATAAAGTATGGTAAAAAATTAGCACATCAGGAAAAAACCCAAGCATTTGTATTGGAACTGTTGATTGAGAAATGAGCATAAGAAAACAGATATGGCTACCATATTTAACCTAATTACCTCCACCATTTTACTGCCTGAGGTATCCTTAACCTCAAAAACAGAGACCAAAGATCAATCTCATAGTTAAACCCTTATGCTGCTAGTGGCTAATTTTGCCAATACAAAATTTCACAAAAAAGCTGAAAAATGACAAAAACCCTGGTATATGGATACTCATCAGAGTGTGCTCAATGAGAGCTATCCAATGAATACCAACATGACAGGGTTTAAATGGTTTTCAAAAATCTTTGCATCCTTGTGCTTTGGATGAAAGTTGGCTCAACATTAGAAGGGTAAATGATATAAATGCATTAAGAAACCTTTTCCAGATAGAATAATACCTTAAACACATCCAGCAAGCATAACCCATTACTGTCTTAGCAATTCTCTTGAAATTGTTGTCTGGATCTTTGATAATTTTGAAAATAATTTTGGAATAAAAAAATGTTTTACAAAATATTTGAAGTAGAGTTGTTGACAAAGTTCAGAGCAACATATCTCCTTCAAATATTTTCTTAATTTTGTCTGCAAGATTTCTTCTAAATTGCCAGGATGCTTTTGACCGCTGTGCTTTAATAGGCTAAGCAAGCTTGAGAATATGCGTAATCTCATTCAAAATGTTTCTCTTTTAATTGATCTCCGATATTTTGCATTTTTGCAAGGTTTTTCTCTCAAGCTATAACAGTACAACTACATAAGCAACTACATCATAAAGATCAAAAATGTTGGAATACAGATTATATAGGAAATATTTTGAGCATTTCATTAAGAATCTGTCTTGTTTAAACCTATAATTTTACATTTTAAAAAGTTTATAATGGTGTAGAAAAATTCATACTAGATAGTAAAGATTTCTTTTAATCCATTCATGCTCCATGTTGCGTGGGTACATCCATACTTTTTAAAAGTTCATAAGAATAAATCTAAAATTTTGTCAAATATAGTTGGTTGGGTTCTGGGGATGTCATTAGTTAGAAATTTTTCTTGGTAAAATATATTGATAATTTGTTTTCAATTTCGATTATCTTTATAGGATGCATTGATATATCTTCAAAAACGCTATCATTGCCATGATGGAATATCACAAAGGATTGACCATGGTTTTTCACCATATCAAAAGGGTCTTTATTGCTTCCTATTGCAGTTCAACAATAAAAGTGAGGCATGACAATTTGTAGAGAAATGCGTTTAATAAGCATGTGTCCGGCAATGCTGGCAAGATTCAGCACTCAGTATCTTTGATACGTCTCTGTTTTCAGTTTTTCAATATTTCGAAGTGAAAGCAGGCTGTATTGTTTAAGAAGAGTTATAGATATATCGATATGGGCCATATTGATGACACCCATATTGGGTTCTAATTTTTATTTCTCCTTCCACCATTCAATAATAATCCAAAAAGAGGCTTTCAATCATAAAGTAACACCTTACTAGTCAGAATGTGAGAACAGGGTCTTAGCCAGGATTTAAAAACTGGGTGCACAAAATTGGCATTTGTAAAACTTTGGGCATCCTATTCTTCAAGGGAGGCCAAAATATTCTCAGATTACAACCATTTATAAACATGTATTTGCTAATTGAATTAAGGCATAGTATTTGCATACAATATCATGAGAGTTGTATTGAGGTAGAAAAAAAATCAACTTTATGCTTGAAATTGACATCTAAAGAAATTACCCACAAAATAATCTGGGTATCCCAGGTATACGGAGGGTTACTTTTGGTGGATTAGGGTATCTAAATGACACCTAGATGCCCTGCTGGCTAAGACTATGCATAAGAATGAACAGGTTGACCATATTTGAAAAGGGAAATACAAATTTTACCTATGAGGGACCACAACTGAACATAATTATACATATTTTACCTTTTACCTTGTTTTAATTTTCAAAAAATGATGAAATGACTTCATTTCAATAGTTCACCACTTTTGACAATTTTGTTAGAAGTTCTTAATAACATAGATAATACAATACAAATTACTATTGAGTTAGATATATCTAGATAGATGAATAAAGCAGACAAGAAGGTGTGGCTTACCTGTATGATGTTGTGGGGTGTTTTGCCCATCTGCCACACCCACCATACCCTGTCTCCAGGGTGCACTGTCACCACCTTGGGTTCAAAACCACCCTCTTTCACATGCACCGTGAAATTCTGAAGAAACAGATAATATGTTAAAGTCAGTTTACAGTGGAAATTAGGTTATGGTACACAATGTAATACCAATTATCAATATTGAATAGGAAAAAAGTATTATACCATTTTAGATCTCTTATACTGTGCTTACCATTATAAAATTGACCTAACTGCAGTTTCACGACATCTCCACATGAAGGCAGTCCGCTATTTGTTAGTGGAATTTCTGAAATTGACTGTGCTAAATTTAACAAATTTAAGTCGCTGGAGACAAGCAGTATTGAAGAAAAATATATTGTGCAGATATTGTATTGTTAGGGAAACATCAATTTAAGACGTACCTTAGATCCTGGCTGTACTATGACGGAACATGAGTTCATGGTAGAGGGATTGTCGCCGCCCACTTTGTAATGGTACACGCCCACAGAATGGACTGTGTGCATATTGAGGGCCACCTTCATGGCCAACTTAGAGGCTGTCTCATCCATGTACTGGCACTGACCTGATGGAGAGGAAAACAAATACTGTAGAACACGAAATTTCCGCGTGTGTTTATATATAGCGTACTTAGCGTCTGGTGCCGCTTCGCTATATTTAAAAACGCTGTAGTTTGTCTTTTTTTTTAGCCACTGATGGCGCTGACGTCAATTTTGTTGATAGATTTTTTTTCCATTCTGGCGGGCATAGTTTGTTGCTCAGCTGAGTAGTCCTTGGTAGGCTTAGCTCCTTTCAGCCAGGCAAGCATTTTGATAAAAATGTTTAAAACCTAGCATTAAATGATGTTAAAAGTTACAGTACTAGTATTTAAAAGTCACAGACCAGGTTGACAGAAGCCAGAATACTGAGTGAGTGTTGCACATAGCAACCAGAAGGATAGGTGCCCAGCTATTGTTCTGGCGGCCCTGTTTACTCACAAACAAATGCTAAATTTAGGTTGCTTCACTCTGGCAGCATTAGATCAAGAGCTCAGTAGTGTGGCTTCTGTCAACCTGGACTGTGACTTTTAAATACTGTAACTTCTAACATCATTTAAAGCTAGATTTTAAACACTTTTAACACAATGCTTGCCTGGCTGAAAGGAGCTAAGTCTACAAAGGAGAGATAAGAATTGTCCCTAGTTATTGCCAGTCCAGACCGCTCAGTTTCTGAAACTTTAAAACAGTCAGGGTCAGCGTCAAGAAAACGAAAGAGATCGGGCAGCAATAGTTATTCAGCTGAGCACCGGCTCAAATCGCCGACTATGCCCGCCAGAATGGAAACACAGCATCTGCCCGACATTTCAGCATCATATGGACGGAATTCACGTCCGCCAAATGATGTAATCTCTGCTTAAATTAGTTCGTCTTTTTTGCGACAGATGGCGCTGTCAGCGGCGGCTTTTACGGTACAGAGACGCTAATATAAAGATACGCTATGACGCAAAACTCTGAAATTCGCTATACATGGGACACGCGTGAATTTCGTGTTCTACAGTATATATGTTATAACAAATAAAATCAACAGAAAGATCAACATATACCATATTCACCCAAAAAGACACACAGTAGGAATGCAGGATAGGAAAAAATATCACAGAACAGGTGCTTGTCAATGTCATTTAGCTGCACCCCATGGTAACAATACATGGCTGGCCATAGCTTAGGTGCTTCACGCTCTTTTGACTTATGTTATGCCTTGTCCTATTTGGTGCCGGAGAGATGGCACGCCAAGGTCTGACTACTGGTGGAAGACCAATAGTGTTAAGTGTTCAAGCTCTGGAAAATACCGGTAAGAACATTATACAGCCTGTACTGCTACCACATGTAAAGGGAAGGAAAGGGGGAGGTCAAGAATGCCAGAAAATAATGTCGCCCCTTTAAAAAAAATCAGAAAATAGTGGGAGTGCCTCTAATAGTGCGGTTGTTCAGACGAATACGGTATATCACATAAATTAGACAAGTACTTGAGGAAGGCTTGAAATTATTTAGTATAAGACAAATGTACTTTTTAGCAAATGTAAGGATTCACATCCATCAATGAAGATTCTTTTTAATTCATAAAGATAAGTTGTGCCCATTCGATACCCAGTACTGCTTGTTCGCTGTACTGCTTTCTAATGTGCAAAACCAACAGAGCAATATCTAGAAAGTACATGCCTTTAGCGCCCAAAAATAAAATGCTATATCGGTCTCTCTATGACCAAAGCAATTTTCAGAGAAATGTTTATTGAAATCCAATCCAACACTCTCCTTCAAATATTTTGTGAATTTATGATTAATTGTTAAGTTATTTTCAAAAATATCAGAGGTCCAGACGGCACTTTTCAAGAAGATCTCGCAGCATGAATGGGTTAAAAAGGGATTGTAAAATCAAATAGGAATGAGGAATGATATCTATCAGTCAAATATTTTACAAATGTTCTTTTTTTGAAGATTCCAACCATAAGTACATCCCAGATGTAAAAGATTTAATGAAATATACAACTGAAAAAATGCTCACTATTGCAGTCGATTTCTAGATTTGAAGTGGCGGCAGGACTGAGACATTTCTCTGCTTCTAGAATACTGAAATGCTGGTCAAAGTTCTTCTCCTTCCACATCAGATAGATTCTGTCTCCATTCTCCGCATACTGGATATCTTGAGAAAAAAAGAGGAAAAACATCAAATTGCTTTTTAATCAAAGATGAGAGATAGATAGAGAGATTCAGGTATATTCTGACTCTATTCTCCACATACTGGATATCTGGAGGGAAAACAAACAATATAAATCATTAAATTGAACTTTTAGGCAAAGATAAGAGATACAATTCTTCTGGTATATTCTGACTCAATTCCCTGTATACTGAATATCTGGAGCTTTTAGGCGAACACAATATATAGATCAGGGCTTCAGGTATCTTATTTGTCCAAATAAGCACTCCGTGCAGAGCAAGTTAGGAAAAAAATCGCTAAAAGGGGCATTGATGAACTTCCGTTTAATCACACCTCACGCATGGTGTCAATTGAGGCAACAGTCCATGGCTCCCCAGAGGGGGGAGGTTGAAAGCCAGAAAATATTGAAGGACAATTACACCAGGAATGAAACATGAACCAAAGTTCCCACCTCTGTCATCCTTCATACAAGAAGTATATTGCTGTTTAAACACAACCTAGCACAAAAGATATGACACTTCCTATGCTTTAAGGCTACTTTCATCCAAAGCACAAGGATGCAAAGATTTTTGAAAACCATCTAAACTCTGTCATGTTCATATTTATTGGATAGCTCTTGCTGAGTACTCTCAGATGAGTACCCAAGTGCCAGGGTTTAAGTCATTTTTCAGCTGTTTTGCATTATTTTGTATGGGCAAAATTAGGAACTCTCTCTCTGAAATCTACCCTGGAGTTACCTGGATCGAATCCGTCTGGTGAGAGTTCTATGTAGTGCTCTTTCGGGCGTGGCTTGACGATGATAGTTCCGACGTATTCCGCCGCCTCCTGGTAGTTCATGTCAGAGTAGTAATACACACCCGGTGATGCGAACTCATGCGATAGCAAACCACTCTTACTGTCAACAGAGGAAAATACATAATTAAAGGTCAGGATTTAGAATTTCGTTTTTTGTCACTAGCCAGTTGTGACTGGTGGAGGAAACTGGAGTACCAGGCAAAATCTACCGCCTAACCCCAAGTCGCTGGCAACTTTCTCACATGCCCCAGGTGGAATTCAAACCCAGACAGTGGCGAGAGACAGCTAGCAGTCGGTGGCAATGCCTTAGACCACATGGCCATCAGGGCAGGCCCCTTAAAGGTCAAGAATTTCCAAATATGTACATCAATCCTACCTTTACCAAATGAAGCTGGGGATTCCAAGGAATTCCTATACTAGGATAATGCTAGGAAAATGCAAGATTTTCCTTGGCAGGTACCAAGCAGGTACATTTTGTAAGAGCGAAGCACAGCAAACACAGACAATCATTTTTGGAGACAGACTTGAAAAAATTGGTTCACAAAATTTTCGCTTGGTAGCTCTACCATATGAGCCTTTATTCCAACAATAACGATTTGGATCAATTAATAGGCAATGAATTTCAAGTTCACGTTTAATGAAATCTCTATCAATACTTATACCTACAAGAAATTTTTATTTTTATTTGGCCTGTTACACATTTTGAACCTCTGTTTAATACTGGAGACAATGCTGTAAGAATGTACAACACCTTGAAAGACACATTAAAATGTCAGTAACAGTACCTTGGGTTTGGCCACTTGAAGCCTTCTTTTAGTGGTTTGTAGGCCTCACATTCACCATGTGATAGTTCTGGGGGTTGTATCTGATACACACAGTGGGTCTTCTTATTCTGAAAATACACATAAAACAACTCATTACATTTCATCTTATAAGAATAGTTTAACCCTTTCACTGCTGGTGCCTAATTTGGTCAAAACAAATGATACAAAAGACATTGAAATATATGACAGAAACAGTGTCAACCTGATATGTATATGATAGTACTAAGAAAGAGCTTTCCAATTAATACAAGCAGGAGAGGGTTTAGCTTGTTTTCAAACATATTATGGTTATCTAAGGCCTAGGAAAGAATGGAATGGAAAGGGTTAATTAACTGCCAATGAATATCTTTTAAGTTAGATTTCAATTTTCTTTTATTTTTTTTTTTGGGGGGGGACTATTTTTTGTTCAAAAATGTGTACTTCATGCATGCTTCATGTTGATTGGGAGTTGGAAAGGCAGAAAAAACTTAAGGGTAGGGATTTTTTTTCTAAATAGAAACTTGTTAGTGGGTTACAGGAAACACAATTTTTTAGGCCTTACATGAAATCTTTGATGAAACACAAGAATACAGGTTTCAGAATTGATTTGAGAGTTTTTGATTTTCGTCAATTTTTCTGCCATGTTACGAAGAAGTTGTGACTAGCCACTTCAGGTTGAGGAGACTGGAGTAGCTGGCTAAAACCACCGCCTGACTCCAAGGCACTGGCAGCTTTCTCACATACGCCGGCCCAATTTCATGATTCAATTAATATCCAAAACAAATGCTTGAAATAATCAATACTCCTCAACTCCAAGGGCCTCAGGGAAGATCCTTACCATTGGACTGAGTTACCCTATTTAAATAAAGATTATCATTATTATTATTATTATTATTATTATTATTATTATTATTATTATTATCATTATTATTATTATTATTATCATTTCAAAACATGCACTAAATAACCAATGCTCCCCTACGATTAATCAATTTTCAAATATTTACTAAGTAACAAATGCTCCCTTACCTTCAATTTATCCCACGTCCACCAAACCCTGTCCCCTTCTTGAGCAACCAGTATGGGGGGAAAAAAGGAAGTGTCTCTTATCTCAATTTTGAATTCCCTGGAAAAGAATGTTTACATTAACTGCAGCAAAATGATACAAAATTTATGATAAATGACACATAATTGAAATTCCTTAGCCTCATTAGGAGTATACATCAAAGGATGTCACTTGCACATCTTCTTGCTCCCAAGAAAAATATGATATTCAATAAGGATCTGTACCTTTGAAATCTTAACGGTACATTACAATATTGATATGTCCTTAAAAATATGATATATTAACAATCTTTTCAAATATACATGTTCTTAATCTCAATGATACGATACCATAGTTAACTTTTTCTATAGAATATTTTTTTCCATTCAATATGGTATTAGGCACTGTATCAGATACTGGTACTTATCCCTTTATTACCCTTCCAAAAATAGTCTCCATTTTACCACGGGTCAGTGGTAGACCGGTGGCAGACCCCTGATTGACCATTACCACTATTCTACCACGGGTCTGCCATGTGTCTACCATGATGTGTGGTTAGAATGTGGTAGTTATGTGGCACCGCCTAGTTTATGTGGTTAGAATGTGGTAATTACCTGGTGGACCCTAGGTTATAGACCAATCACAAGACACACTTGTACCACAGAACAACCTAGTTTCTGCCACACATGTGGCACAAAATGTTCCAATTTCTTTGTAAAGGGAAATTCCAAGTATCTATGAGTATGCTTAAAGAGTACTTACTGCTGGACATCTTTGACGTGAACAATGCAGAGATGAGTTATCCCAATGGAATCTCCCTCAGTCTGGAAATAGTACATCCCTGGCTTCCTGCAAAAATGGAATCAAATCATTCTCGTAAACACACAGTTGGATTCCTGGAGTAATAGCAAAAACTAATAGATTGTCCAACAACTATTACCAAAAGCTTTTTATTTGTAATTCTAATTTGCCAACTGCGGCCCAGGTACTGCATAAATACTAAGCATATGAATGACAATACAAAGGATGATCAGTAGTAATGTTGTACAATAATGAAGATAGCAAATATCTTGTGTGTGTATCATCCCTTGGCTCTTATGCAGTCAGCCATGGTTAATTATGCAACCCATCAAGGTAAAACACAACGTTTTCCTTCAGTACAGACATTTAATTCCTGCCAGTGCCTGGGTAACATGTCAAAAGAAAAAATAAGTCAAGTGTATCAATGACCCATGTAGCTTGCGAGTTAAAGCTACGTTCAGTTGTGAGGTCATCTATGCACCTATACCCAGGAAACTAGGTGGCTATCGGGCGTGTGGTCATGTATTACGGTATGCCCATGCTGCCCACGCGTTTAGTGCAGGAATCAAATGTCGGCACTGTATAATGATAAGTCTTGAAAAAAAAAGTACTCACTTAAAATCTTGTTGGAAGCTTCCAGAGTACACGGCCAGGTTCTTACTGTAACAGAAAGAGAACATTCAAATCAATCAAAACTTATGTCACAGGATTTCCAAATAGTTTTTAAATTATGCTTTACAAGGGCTTAAAAGAGTGAATCTATCATTCAGCTGTTTGAAATGATTTTACCATTCCTGCTAGGGCTTGGAACCACTTAATGGGACTACCGTAAATTCTCAGTAATTTGGGACACATTACAATAATTATGATTTTTATGGGTTCCGGGTGACCCATGTTGTCTGAAAATACCTTGATGTTTTATCAGCACGATTTAAAGCAGCTAGGCCTATATTTCGTGAAATGGGAACTGGCGATAGATCAGGGGTTGCCAAGATTTCCCATTAATTATTTTGCAAAATAATTATTGTGGCCCAAATTCCTAGGGTGGTCTAAATTTCCCAGAATCTACGAAATATTAACCCTTCCAATGCTGGGGCTACTTTCGTCCAAAGCACAAGGATGCAAAGATCTTTGATACTCATCTAAACCCTGTCATGTTGGTATTCATTGGAAAGCTCTCGTTGAGTAATCTCAGATGAGTACCCACATGCCAGGGTTTCAGTCATACTTCAGGTTTGTTGCATCATTTTGAATTGGCCAAAGTAGCCACCAGCAGCATAAGGGTTAAAAAAAAATATCATTTGGCACAGATTGTTATAACAGGGTTATAATCTTAATGGTCTAGCCTAGTCAGGCAAGCACTATTGTCAGATCCTGAAGGACATTTCCAATCAGTAAGGATCTACCATATTGATATAAGTCATCAAGCATAAGAGGATGACACTTACCTCAAAAAGTGTACAAGAGAGATCCCAAAAATACATCAAAATTCCTGGTGCAAAAAATCTTTGTTAGCACAAGGTCAGTGGTAAATAAGGGAATATGTTTATTTGGTGGAAAAAGTTAATTCAGATATCACTGTGTGTAATATCTATAAGCAAAGCAATTTTTCACTTATTGTTTGTGGTCTTTTATCTGTTAGCTGTGATCTTTTACTTTGTGATGTTTGGAAAATGGGGTAAAATGTGGACTTTGTTGGGTAAACTCAACAGTATGCAGATACCTTCTATACTAGAGAAATAATGTGAAAAAGTACACAATGGAACAAGAATATCTATATATAGATATAGATGAGTGAAAAATAAAATTTACTCAAATATTCTCAAAACACTATCTAACTAAAAAAAAACAACAGATGGGTACTTTAATTAAAAACTAATACAATAATGATTTCTTCTTAACGGGAACAATATCTTGATGTTACATAAGAAAATATATAGAAAATAATTGAAGAAGACGTGTTGTCTAGGTTCAGATAAAAAAATCTACTACCCCAAATTTGCAAGGGCCTTTTGAGGTACTACAGGCATGAATAGCACCTTTATCATTATTCCAGATAAGTTTCGATATTGATACTTTCCTTGTGATGCAATTAAAAACACCTTTAATAATACTGTGTGCTTCCTTATAGGAAGCAAATTTTGTTAAATGCTGTGTAGTGCTGTACTAGTATCATATATCTTAAACAATATCTTTGATTATACTGCATGCTTCCTTATAAGAACATAAATTTGTTGAATTTAGTTCGGTATCACATATCTCAAACGATAACATATTTTTCCTCCTTTAATATTGATATTTGGTATATTATCCGTGTACTATTCTCTAGGCATGAGTGAGTCAACAATCGCTTAAATATCACAGAAACCTTGTGTCTACACCTAAATGAAAACATCACACTGCAAAACTGTCTCTTCACCTAAACAATACTTACTCCTTATTTTCAGCCTCTTGAGCAGGTTTTTTACTGAGTGAAAGGGGATACATATTATATTCAGGTCTCTTATGAGGTTCTGTTGTGAACCTGACTTCACTTATGGTAGACTTATTTCTATTGTATCACACATTGTGTGGTAAATAGTGAATGGTAAAACTGCTCCATACCGGTACATTACACAGGTAAAAGTTGGTTGTGATCTTTTACTTGTTCGTTGTATCAGAGACATGGATTACAAGACCTCTCTGGTTATATTCTTTAACTTGTTGGTTGTGATCTTTTACTTGTTGGTTGTGATCTTTTACTTGTTGGTGGTGATCTTTTATTTGTTGGTTGTGATCTTTTATTTGTTGGTTGTGATCTTTTACTTGTTGGTTGTGATCTTTTACTTATTGGTTGTGATGTTTGGAAAATGGGGTAAAATGTGGACTTTGTTGGGTAAACTCAACAGTATGCAGATACCTTCTATACTAGAGAAATAATGTGAAAAAGTACACAATGGAATAAGAATATCTATATATAGATATAGATGAATGAAAAATAAAATGTACTCAAATATTCTCAAAACACTATCTAACTAAAAAAACAACAGATGGGTACTTAAATTAAAAACTAATACAATAATGATTTCTTCTTAACAAGAACAATATCTTAATATCACATCAAAAAATATATAGAAAATAATTGAAGAAGACTTGTTGTCTAGGTTCAGATAAAAAAAATCTACTACCACAAAATTAGCAAGGGCCTTTTGAGGTACTACAGGCATGAAAAGCACCTTTATCATCATTTCTGATAAGTTTCAATATTGACACTTTAATTGTGATGCAATACTTTAAAAGCATCTTTAATAATACTGTGTGCCTCCTTATAGGAAGCCAATTTTGTTGAATTTTGTGTAGTGCTGCACTGGTATCATATATCTTAAACAATATCTTTAATTATACTGCATGCTTCCTTATAGGAACCTAATTTTGTTGAATTTATTTCTTTCAAATCAGAAACCGGTATCAGATATCTCAAAAGATAAAGTATATTTCCTCCTTTAATATTGATATTAGGTATACTATCTGTGTACTATTCTCTAAGCATGGTGGGTCAACAATCACTTAAATATCACAGAAACCTTGTGTCTACACCTAAATGAAACAATCACACCGCAAAACTGGCTCTTCACCTAAAAATACTTACTCCTTATTTTCAGCCTCTTGAGCAGGTTTTTTACTAAGTGAAAGGGGATATACGTATTATATTCAGGTCTCTTATGAGGTTCTGTTGTGAACCTGACTTCACTTATGGTAGACTTATTTCTATTGTATCACACATTGTGTGGTGAATAGTGAAGGGTAAAACTGCTCCATACCGGTACATTACACAGTTAAAAGTTGGTTGTGATCTTTTACTTGTTCGTTGTATCAGATACATGGATTACAAGACCTCTCTGGTTGTATTCTTTACTTGTTGGTGGTGATCTTTTACTTGTTGGTGGTGATCTTTTACTTGTTGGTGGTGATGTTTTATTTGTTGGTTGTGATCTTTTACTTATTGGTTGTGATGTTTGGAAAATGGGGTAAAATGTGGACTTTGTTGGGTAAACTCAACAGTATGCAGATACCTTCTATACTAGAGAAATAATGTGAAAAAGTACACAATGGAATAAGAATATAGATATAGATATAGATGAATGAAAAATAAAATTTACTCAAATATTCTCAAAACATTATCTAACTAACAAAAAAAGATGGGTACTTAATTAAAAACTAATACAATAATGATTTCTTCTTAACGAGAACAATATCTTAATATGACATCAAAAAATATATAGAAAATATTTGAAGAAGACTTGTAGTCTAGGTTCAGATAAAAAAAAATCTACTACCACAAATTTAGCAAGGGCCTTTTGAGGTACTACAGGCATGAGTAGCACCTTTATCATTATTTCTGATAAGTTTCAATATTGATACTTCCCTTGTGATGCAATTAAAAAACAGCTTTAATAATACTGTGTGCTTCCTTATAGGAAGCTAATTTTGTTAAATTTTGTGTAGTGCTGTAATGGTATCATATATCTTAATACAATATCTTTAATTATACTGCATGCTTCCTTATAGGAACCTAATTTTGTTGAATTTATCTTAAAACAATATCTTTAATTATACTGCATGCTTCCTTATAGGTACCTAATTTTGTTGAATTTAGTTCCTTCAAATCAGAAACCGGTATCATATATCTCAGACGATAAAGTATTTTTCCATCTTTAATATCTATATTTGGTATACTATCTGTGTACTATTCTCTAGGCATGAGTGGGTCAACAATCGCTTAAATATCACAGAAACCTTGTGTCTACACCTAAATGAAACAATCACACCGCAAAACTGGCTCTTCACCTAAACAATACTTACTCCTTATTTTCAGCCTCTTGAGCAGGTTTTTTACTAAGTGAAAGGGGATATACATATTATATTCAGGTCTCTTATGGGGTTCTGTTGTGAACCTGACTTCACTTATGGTGGACTTATTTCTATTGTATCACACATTGTGTGGTGAATAGTGAAGGGTAAAACTACACCATACCGCTACATTATCAGGCTTTCCTGATGACAATGTGGTCTATGGCATAGCCAATGGTTGCTAACTGTCTCTCACCATTGCCCGGGTTCAAAACCTGGCTGGGGTATGTGTGAAAATATGTTGGTGACTTG
>OZ012687.1:25537067-25558067 GCA_963942565.1 Maea johnstoni
AGGAAATATTTTGAGCACTTTAAGAATCTGTCTTGTTTAAACCTATCATTTTACATTTGAAAAAGTTTATATGGTGTAGAAAAATTATTACTAGATAGTAAAGATTTCTTTTAATCCATTCATGCTCCATGTTGCATGGATACATCCATACTTTTTAAAAGTTCATAAGAATAAACCTTAAATTTTGTCAAATATATCTTGGAGAATAGTTGGTTGTATTCTGGGGATGTCATTAGTCAGAATTTTTCTTGGTACAATATATTGATAATTTGTTTTCAATTTAGATTATCTTGATAGGATGCATTGATATATCCTTAAAAACACTATCATTGCCATGAGGGAAAATCACGAAGCATTGACCATGGGTTTTCACCATATCAAAAGGGTCTTGCCTCAATTTTATTGCTCCCTATTGCAATTAAACAATAAAAGTGAGGCATGGCTATATGTAGAGAAATACTTTTAATAAGCATGTGTACAGCAATGCTGGCAAGATTCAGCACTCTATATCTTTGATACGACACTGTTTTCCTTTTTTGGATATTTTGATGCATCGATTTGTGTATTGACAAGTGAAAGCAGGCTGTATTGTTTAAGAACAGTTATTGATAAATATCGATATGGGCCATATTGATGACACCCATATTGGGTTCTAATTATTATTTCTCCTTCCACCATTCAATAATATTCCAAACAGAGGCGTTCAATCGTAAGATATCATCGTACTAGACTGGTCTTTTGCTGAAGGGTCTTAGCCAGGATTTAAAAACCGGGTGCCCAAAACTGGCATTTATAAAACTTTGGGCATCCTATTCTTCAAGGGAGGCCAAAATATTCTCGGATTATAACCATTTATAAACATGTATTTACTAATTGAAATAAGGCATAATATTGTCATACAATATCATGAGAATTGTATTGAGGTAGAAAAAAATCAATTATTTGCTTGAAATTGACATTTAAAGAAATTACTCACAAAAGAATTTGGGTATCCCGGGTATCCGGATAGTTAATTTTGGTGGATCAGGGTGTCTAAATGACACCTAAATACCCTGCTGGCTAGGTCTATGCATGAGAATGAACAGGTTGACCATATTTGAAAAAGGAAATACAAATTTTACCTATGAGGGACCACAACTGAACATAAAATTATCCATATTTTACCTTTAACCTTTTTTTAATTTTCAAAAAATGATGAAATGACTTCATTTCATCAGTTCACCTCTTTTGATAATTTTGAGGAAAAAAATGTTAGAATTTCTTAATATTAGCATAGAAAATACAACACAAATTACTATTGAGTTAGATATATCTAGATAGATGAAAAAAGCTTGTTAGAAGATGTGGCTTACCTGTATGATGTTGTGGGGTGTTTTGCCCATCTGCCACACCCACCATACCCTGTCACCAGGGTGCACTGTCACCACCTTGGGTTCAAAACCACCCTCTTTCACATGCACCGTGAAATTCTGAAGAAACAGATAATACGTTAAAGTCAGCTTTTAATGAAAATTAGGGATTGCTAATGGTTCTCGATAGAATACAAAAAAATCAATATTGAATGGGAAAAAAGTATTGTACCATTTAAGATCTGTTATACTGATAGTGCTTACCAATATAAAATTGACCTCACTGCAAGCTCACAACATCTCCACAAGGAGGCAGTTTGCTATTTGTTAGTAGAATTTCAGAAATTGACTGTGCTAAATTTGACAAATTTAAGTCGCTGGAGGCAAGCAGTATTGAAGAAAAATATATTGTGCAGATATTGTATTGTTAGGGAAACATCAATATAAGCCATGCCTTAGCCAAATCATGAGTTCATGGTAGAGGGATTGTACCCGTTTGGGAAAAATTCACTAAAAGGGGTATGGCAATGGTACACGCCCACTGAGTGGTTCATGTGAAAATTGAAGACGTACCTTAGATCCTGGCTGTACTATGACGGAACATGAGTTCATGGTGGAGGGATTGTCCCCGCCCACTTTGTAATGGTACACGCCCACTGAGTGGTTCATGTGAAAATTGAAGACGTACCTTAGATCCTGGCTGTACTATGACGGAACATGAGTTCATGGTGGAGGGATTGTCCCCGCCCACTTTGTAATGGTACACGCCCACTGAGTGGTTCATGTGAAAATGGAAGACGTACCTTAGATCCTGGCTGTACTATGACGGAACATGAGTTCATGGTGGAGGGATTGTCCCCGCCCACTTTGTAATGGTACACGCCCACTGAGTGGTTCATGTGAAAATGGAAGACGTACCTTAGATCCTGGCTGTACTATGACAGAACATGAGTTCATGGTGGAGGGATTGTCCCCGCCCACTTTGTAATGGTACACGCCCACTGAGTGGTTCATGTGAAAATTGAAGACGTACCTTAGATCCTGGCTGAACTATGACAGAACATGAGTTCATGGTGGAGGGCTTGTCCCCGCCCACTTTGTAGTGGTACACGCCCACTGAGTGGTTCATGTGAAAATTGAAGACGTACCTTAGATCCTGGCTGAACTATGACGGAACATGAGTTCATGGTGGAGGGATTGTCCCCGCCCACTTTGTAGTGGTACACGCCCACTGAATGGACTGTGTGCATATTGAGGGCAACCTTCATGGCTAACTTAGAGGCTGTCTCATCCATATACTGGCATTGACCTGATGGAGAGTAAAACAAATATAAATGTTATAACTGATGAATCAACAGAAAGATACATAAACCATATTTGTCCGTAAAGGCACACAGTGGGAATGCAGATTGGGGAAAAATATGACAGAACTATTTAGTATAAGACAGAAAAATATGACAGAAGTATTTAGTATAAGACAAAGTCAATGTGCGATGCTTTGGATATATTAGGGTCATATTTGTACCTAGAATCTCTTCTGGGCCTGTAAAACTGTTAACTAGAGTTGGGTGGGTCTTAACTGTAATTGCCAGGGGTACAAATGATAGCAGTAGGCCTAAATTCAAAAGAATGCATGTCTTAAACAAATGTAAGGATTCATATCCATCAATATATAAAGATGTGTCCATTTAATTTCTAGTACTTACTGCTTTTCTTTTTCTCTATACTTTCTAATGTGTAAAACCAAAAAGAAATCTCCTTTAAGAAGATATAGAAAATGTTTTTTCACTATAATTTCCTTTGTAGCATAGAATAAAGCCATTAACCTATTTAAAAGCAGCTTGACCATTTTGACTAAATCTTGGGAAAAATATTTGAAGGAACAATGTTATTTAGATCAATAACGATATCTCTAGGTTCTCTTAAGGATTAATGGGTTAATCTCTGGAGTGCATACATGGTATAAGAACAATGACAATATCTAAAAACCATATAACTCCTCTTAAAATATTTGGTGAATATATGATTAATTCTATTTTCAAAAGTATCAGAGTTCCACACAACACTTTTCAAGAGGATCTCCAGGCATGAATGGGTTAATGAGAAATTGAAAAATCAAACAAGAATAAGGAATGAAATCTACCAGTCAAATATTTCACAAATGTTTTTTTGAAGATTCCAACCATAAGTACATCCCAGATGTAAAAGAGTTAATGAAATATACAACTGGAAAAATGCTCACTATTGCAGTCGATTTCTAGATTTGAAGTGGCGGCAGGACTGAGACATTTCTCAGCCTCTAGAATACTGAAATGCTGGTCAAAGTTCTTCTCCTTCCACATCAGATAGATTCTGTCTCCATTCTCCGCATACTGGATATCTGGAGAGAAAAAAAACACAGAATAAATCATTAAATTGAACTTTTAGGCAAAGATAAGAGATACAATTCTTCTGGTATATTTTGACTCAATTCCCTGTATACTGAATATCTGGAGCTTTTAGGCGAACACAATATATAGATCAGGGCTTCAGGTATCTTATTTGTCCAAATAAGCACTCAGTGCAGAGCAAGTTAGGAAAAAAATCGCTAAAAGGGGCATTGATGAACTTCCGTTTAATCACACCTCACGCATGGTGTCAATTGAGGCAACAGTCCATGGCTCCCCAGAGGGGGGAGGTTGAAAGCCAGAAAATATTGAAGGACAATTACACCAGGAAACATGAACCAAAGTTCCCACCTCTGCCATCCTTCATACAAGAAGTATATTGCTGTTTAAACACAACCTAATACAAAAGATATGACACTTCCTATGCTTTAAGGCTACTTTCATCCAAAGCACAAGGATGCAAAGATTTTTGAAAACCATCTAAACTCTGCCATGTTCGTATTTATTGGATAGCTCTTGCTGAGTACTCTCAGATGAGTACCCAAGTGCCAGGGTTTAAGTCATTTTTCAGCTGTTTTGCATTATTAGGAAAAATTAGGAACTCTCTCAGTATAAATGACTGAAATCTACCCTGGAGTTACCTGGATCGAATCCGTCTGGTGAGAGTTCTATGTAGTGTTCTTTCGGGCGCGGCTTGACGATGATAGTTCCGACGTATTCCGCCGCCTCCTGGTAGTTCATGTCGGAGTAGTAATACACACCCGGTGATGCGAACTCGTGCGATAGCAAACCACTCTTACTGTCAACAGAGGAAAATACATAATTAAAGGTCAGGATTTAGAATTTCGTTTTTTGTCACTAGCCAGTTGTGACTGGTGGAGGAAACTGGAGTACCAGGCAAAATCTACCGTCTAACCCCAAGTCACTGGCAACTTTCTCACATGCCCCAGGTGGGATTCGAACCCAGACAGTGGTGAGAGACAGCTAGCAGTTGGTGGCAACGCCTTAGACCACATGGCCATCAGGGCAGGCCCCTTAAAGGTCAAGAATTTGCAAATATGTATATCAATCCTACCTTTACCAAATGAAGCTGGGGATTCCAAGGAATTCCTATACTAGGATAATGCTAGGAAAATGCAAGATTTTCCTTGGCAGGTACCAGGCAGGTACATTTTGTAAGAGCGAAGCACAGCAAACACAGACAATCATTTTTGGAGACAGACTTGAAAAAATTGGTTCACAAAATTTTCGCTTGGTAGCTCTACCATATGAGCCTTTATTCCAACAATAAAGATTTGGATCAATTAATAGGCAATGAATATCGATTGAGTTCACGTTTAATGGAATCTCTATCAATACTTATACCTACAAGAATTTTTATTTTTATTTGGCCTGTTACACATTTTGAACCTCTGTTTAATCCTGGAGACAATGCTGTAAGAATGTACAACACCTTGAAAGACACATTAAAATGTCAGTAACAGTACCTTGGGTTTGGCCACTTGAAGCCTTCTTTTAGTGGTTTGTAGGCCTCACATTCACCATGTGATAGTTCTGGGGGTTGTATCTGATACACACAGTGGGTCTTCTTATTCTGAAAACACACATAAAACAACTCATTACATTTCATCACATAAGAATAGTTTAACCTTTTCACTGCTGGTGGCTAATTTGGTCAAAACAAATGATGCAAAAAACATTGAAATATGACTGAAAGAGTGTCATACTGATATGTATACGATAGTACTTAGCAAGAGCTTTACAATTAATACAAGCAGGAGAGGGTTTAGCTTGTTTTCAAACATATTTCAAGTCTTGTGCCTTAGAAAGAAGTAGCCTCAGAATGGAAAGGGTTAATTAACTGCCAATGAATATCTTTTAACCCTTTCAGTGCTGAGGCTACTTTCCTCCTAAGCACAAGGACGCAAAGTTTTCCAAAAACCATCTAAACCCTGTCAAGTTGGTATTCATTGGATAGCTATTGCCGAGTACTCTCAGATGAGTACCCATGTACCAGGGTTTCAGTCATTTTTCCAGGATTTTGCAACATTTTGTATTGGCCAAATTAGCCACTAGCAGCATAAGGGTATCATATATCAATTTCTTTTTTTTTTGGGGGGGGGGGGGATTATTTTTATTTTCAAAAATGTGTGCTTTATGCATGCGTCATGTTGATTGGGAGTTGGAAAGGCAGAAAAAACTTAAGGGTATGGATTTTTTTTCTAAATAGAAACTTGTTAGTGGGTTACAGCAAACACAATTTTTAGGCCTTACATGAAATGTTTGATGAAACACCAGAGTACAGGTTTCATGATTGATTTGAAAGTTTTTGATTTTCGTCAATTTTTTCTGCCATGTTACGAAGAAGTCGTGACTAGCCACTTCAGGTTGAGGAGACTGGAGTACTTGGCTAAAACCACCGCCTGACTCTAAGGCACTGGCAACTTTCTCACATACGCCGGCCCAATTTCATGATTCAATTAGTATCCAAAACAAATGCTTGAAATAATCAATACTCCTCAACTGCAAGTCATTTCAAAACATGCACTGAATAACCAATGCTCCCCTACGATTAGATAATTTTCAAACGTTTACTAAATAACAAATGCTCCCTTACCTTCAATTTATCCCACGTCCACCAAACCCTGTCCCCTTCTTGTGCAACCAGTATAGGGGGAAAAAAGGACGTGTCTCTTATCTCAATTTTGAATTCCCTGGAAAAAAATGTTAACATTTAATGCAGCAAAATGATACAAAAGATATGATAAATGACACATAATTGAAATTCTTTAGCCTCATTAGGAGTACACATCAAAGGATATCACTTGCATATCTTGTTGCTCCCAAGAACAATATGATATTCAATAAGGATTTGTACCTTTGAAATCTTAACGGTACATTACAATATCGATATTTCCTTAAAAATATGATATTCAATAAGGATCTGTACCTTTGAAATCTTAACGGTACATTACAATATCAATATTTCCTTAGAAATATGATATTCAATACGGATTTGTACCTTTAAAATCTTAACGGTACATTGCAATATCAATATTTCCTTAGAAATATATATTAACAATATTATCAAATATACATATTCTTAATCTCAACAATACGATATGATTCTTAACTTTTTCGATAAAATGTTTTTTTCCATTCAATATTTTTTTCCATTCAATATTGGTATTTGATATCGTATCAGATACTGGTACTTATCCCTTAATTATCCAAGTTTCTATGAGTATGCTTAAAGAGTACTTACTGCTGGACATCTTTGACGTGAACAATGCAGAGATGAGTTATCCCAATGGAATCTCCCTCAGTCTGGAAATAGTACATCCCTGGCTTCCTGCAAAAATTGAATCAAATCATTCTGGTTAAAACATAGTTGGCTTCCTGGAGTAATAGCAAAAACTAATAGATTGTCCAACAAGTATTAGAAAAAAAGGTTTTTATTTGTAATTCTAATTTGCCAACTGCAGCCCAGGTACTGCATAAATACTAAGCATATGAATGACAATACAAAGGATGATCAGTAGTAATGTTGTACAATAATGAAGATAGCAAATATCTTGTGTGTGTATCATCCCTTGGCTCTTATGCAGTCAGCCATGGTTGGTTATGCAACCCATCAAGGTAAAACACAACGTTTTCCTTCAACACAGACATTTAATTCCTGCCAGTGCCTGGTTGTACAAACACACATGGGTAACATGTCAACAGAAAAAATAAGTCAAGTGTATCAATGACCCATGTAGCTTGCAAGTTAAAGCTACGTTCAGTTGTGAGGTCATCCATGCATCCATGCCCAGGCAATTGAGAGGCTATCGGGTGTGCAGTCATGTATTACGGTATACCCAGGCTGCCCACTCATTTAGTGCAGAAATCAAATGTCGGCACTGTATAATGATAAGTCTTGAAAAGAAAAGTACTCACTTGAAATCTTGTTGGAAGCTTCCAGAGTACACAGCCAGGTTCTTACTGAAACAGAAAGAGAACATTCATAATCAATCAAAACTTATGTCAAAGGATTTCCAAATAGTTTTAAAATAATGCTTTACAAGGGCTTAAAAGGGTTGATCCATCATTCAGCTGTTTGAAATGATTTTACCATTCCTGCTACGGCAGAAAAACCACTAAAGGGACTACCGTAAATTCTAAGTAATTTTAGTAATTATGATTTTTATGGGTTCAGGGTGGCCCATGTTGTCTGAAAATACCTTGATGTTTTATCAGCATGAATTTAAAGCAGCTAGGTCCATATTTCATGAAATGGGAACTGGCGATAGATCAAGGGTTGCCCAGATTTCCCATTAATTATCTTGCAAAATAATTATAGAGGCCAAAATTCCTAGGGTGGTCTAAATTTCTGAGAGTCTACGAAATATTATAATCTTAATGGTCTAGCCTAGTCAGACAAACACTATTATCAGACCCTGAGGGACATTCACAATCAGTAAGGATCTACCGTATTGACATATGTCGTCCAGCATAAGAGGATGATTCTTACCTCAAAAAGTGTTCAAGAGAGATCCCAAAAATACAACAAAATTCCTGGTGCAAAAAATCTTTGTTAGCACAAGGTCAGGGGTAAATAAGGGAATATGTTCATTTGGTGGAAAAAGTTAATTCAGATATTACAGTGTGTTATATTGAAAAGAAAGCAATTTTTCACTTGTTGGTTTTGATCTTTTACCTGTTGGTTGTGATCTTTTACTTGTTGGTTGGGCCACTCCAATTTAATTACTTGTCTTACAAGCTTTTTTTGGAAAAAAAATCCTGTCAGACTCCAAAAAAAAAGAAAGAAAAAAGTCGACGTTGGTGTCTTACGGACGAAAGTGGTTTGGAAACTTTCTGTCAGACTCCAAAAAAAAAAAAAAAAAGTGCTAGATTTAAGAATATTCATTGTTAGTGTGATTCAATCAACTCCAGGAATTTATAAATGCTGTAGTAGAGCCTCATATTTGAGGATGTATATCTCCCACCCTTAAGGTTACAGGGATTAATTGATTTTGATTGATTTTATTTAGTTAAGAATAGGCTGTTAGAAACATCTCGCTACCAGTCCTAGTCAGCAGACTCTAAAAAAAATTTTAAAAATAAAAAAAAACACATTTTTCAACTTTTTTTTTATTCCAAAATGGCTCATCTCCTGCCTCCTGAGCACGTAAGACAAGTAATTAAATTGGAGTGGCCTTGTGATAGTTTATTTGTTGGTTGTGATGTTTGGAAAATGGGGTAAAATGTGGACTTTGTTGGGTAAACTCAACAGTGTGCAGATACCTTTTATACTAGAGAAATAATGAAGAATATCCATATATAGATATAGATGAATGAAAAATAAAATTTACTCAAATATTTTCAAAACACTTTCTAACTAACAAAACAAAGATGGATACTTTAATGAAAAACTAAGACAATAATGTTTTCTTCTTAACGAGACCAATATCTTAATATTATACAAAAAATATATAGAAAATATAATGAAGAGGATTTGTTGTCTAGGTTCTGATAAACATTTCTACTACCACCAAAAATAGCAAGAGTCTTTTGGGGTACTACAGTCATGAAAAGTACCTTTATCATTTTTTTCTGATAAGTTTCATTATTGATACTTTTTTTTAATCCCGAAACTTAACAAGAAAAACTGCCCCATGAGCAGACATTCAGGTAAGTCACATTTGCTTTAAAAAGCTGTATAAGTTTCACATGTTTAAAACAATACAGTATTTTTCCTCCTTTCATATTGATATTTGGTATACTATCTGTGTACTATTCTCTAGGCATGAGTGGGTCAACAATCACTTAAATATCACAGAAACCTTGTGTCTACATCTAAATGAAAACATCACACCGAAAAACTGTCTCTTCACCTAAACAATACTTACTCCTTATTTTCAGCCTCTTGAGCAGGTTTTTTACTAAGTGAAAGGGGATACATATTATATTCAGGCCTCTTATGGGGTTCTGTTGTGAACCTGACATCACTTATGGTAGACTTATTTCTATTGTATCACACACTGTGTGGTGAGGAGTGAAGGGTAAAACTGCTCCATACCGCTACATTACACAGGTAAAAGTTGGTTGTGATCTTTTACTTGTTGGTTGTGATCTTTTACTTGTTGGTTGTGATCTTTTACTTGTTGGTGGTGATCTTTTATTTGTTGGTTGTGATCTTTTACTTGTTGGTTGTGATCTTTTACTTGTTTGTTGTAATCTTTTACTCATTGGTTGAAATGTTTGGAAAATGGGGCAAAATGTGGACTTTGTTGGGTAGACAGTATGCAGATACCTTCTATACTAGAGAAATAATGTGAAAAAGTACACAACGGAATAAGAATAACTGTAAATAGATATAGATGAATGAAAAATAAAATTTACTCAAATATTCTCAAAACACTATTTAACTAACAAAAGAAGATGGGAACTTGAATTAAAAACTAATACAATAATGATTTATTCTTAACGAGACCAATATCTTAATATTATACAAAAAATATATAGAAAATATAATGAAGAAGATTTGTTGTCTAGGTTCTGATAAACATTTCTACTACCACCAAAAATAGCAAGAGTCTTTTGGGGTACTACAGTCATGAAAAGTACCTTTATCATTTTTTTCTGATAAGTTTCATTATTGATACTTTTTTTTAATCCCGAAACTTAACAAGAAAAACTGCCCCATGAGGAGACATTCAGGTAAGTCACATTTGCTTTAAAAAGCTGTATAAGTTTCACATGTTTAAAACAATACAGTATTTTTCCTCCTTTCATATTGATATTTGGTATACTATCTGTGTACTATTCTCTAGGCATGAGTGGGTCAACAATCACTTAAATATCACAGAAACCTTGTGCCTACACCTAAATGAAAACATCACACCGCAAAACTGTCTCTTCACCTAAACAATACTTACTCCTTATTTTCAGCCTCTTGAGCAGGTTTTTTACTAAGTGAAAGGGGATACATATTATATTCAGGTCTCTTATGAGTTTCTGTTGTGAACCTGACTTCACTTATGGTAGACTTATTTCTATTGTATCACACATTGTGTGGTGAATGGTGAAGGGTAAAACTACACCATACCCCTACATTATCAGGCTTTCCTGATGACCGTGAGGTCTATGGCATAACCAATGGTTGCTAACTGTCTCTCACCATTGCCCGGGTTCAAATCCTGGCTGGGGAATGTGTGAAAGTTTTTCGGTGTTAATAGTGAAAAAGTGATGGGAATCAAAATTCCAAAATTCCAGTAATCTAAGGCAATGTTATACATCTAGACATTCTATTGAACCAAGTCATTTGTCTAACTCTAGCCCACGCATAATTCCCATAGGTCTCAATGTAATTAATTTCCACCTGTGCATTGTTAATTAAGGTTTGACTCTCAGGAGAATAAGGTTATAACACAGCTCTTACACAAGGACTAAATTATTCATCACACGCTCTTTGAAAAGTCTAGATAATCATCTAAGGGTATGATCTCTGGCAAACTAGGATGACCTACACTAGAAACAATGTTGTAATTGTATTCATGTTTATACGTATACATTTAGACATACACACACACACACATATATATATAGTGTATATATATATATATATATATATATATATATATATATATATATATATATATATATATATATATATATATATATATATATATATATATATATATATATTATTATTATTATTATCGGTCAGATATGCGGCAGAATGACTAAAAAGAAAGTTTTCTATTAAAACCTAAGGCCACTCCAATTTATTTACTTGTCTTACGTGCTCAGGAGGTAGGAAATGAGCCATTTTGGAATAAAAAAAAAAGTTGAAAAATGTGACTTTTTTTATTTATTTTATTTTTTTTAGAGTCTGACGACTAGGACTGGTAGCGAAATGTTTCTACCAGCCTATTCTCAACTAAATAAAATCAATCAATCTATTAATCCCTGTAACCTGAAGGGTGGGAGATATACCTCCTTAAGTCTGAGGCTCTACTACAGCAATGATAGCTTCCTGTAGTTGATTGAATCACACTTACAAAAAATATTCTTAAAACTTGCACTTTTTTCTTTTTTTTTTTGGAGTCTGACAGAAAGTTTTAAAACCACTTTCGTCCGTAAAACACCAAAGATGACTTTTTTTTTCTTTTTTTTTTGGAGTCTGACAGGATTTTTTTTCCAAAAAAAGCTCGTAAGACAAGTAATTAAATTGGAGTGGCCTAACCTACAACCTTTAAACAATGTCCTAGTGTATGTGTGTGATGTGCTCAATTGGGATATGGTGTTTTCTTTTTTAGGTGTTTGTGTTGCACACTATAAGCCTATTATCAAGGTTAGTGTTTGTGTTCAGTAACTAGTGTTTAAAGAGTGTTTAGAGTGTTAAGTAAGTATGGGGGTGGTTTGTTGAGAGGAAGGATGTGTCTAGAGTCCTTAAGTAACATAATCCACACATTGGAAGATTTCATTGGAAAAATTGTTAGATTTCTATGTCAGTTCCTATTTGCTCTTTTTAGTAGATCACTTTACATCACAGTTTGCGTCCGTGAAATGCTTCGCTACCAAGATATAGCATGAAAATAACTCTACCTATATATATATATACATATATATATATATATATATATATATATATATATATATATATATATATATATATATATATATATATATATATATATATATATATACACATATAAGTATACATACACATATATATATATATATATATATATATATATATATATATATATATATATATATATACATATATATACATATATATATATATATATATATATATATATATATATATATATATAAAAATATATATATATTTATATATATATATATATATGTATATATATATATATATATATATATATATATATATATATATATATATATATATATACACATGCACATGTTTAATTTACATGTTTGATGGTAAACTTAAGTGTTTTCTTAGTTAAACTTTGATTTTGAAACATATACTTGTTAAAACAATTTTGATGTGAATGATAAAAAAAATGCTTTTCCTTTTTTATATCATTTTGTTTGTACATATAGCAAATATATGACTTACCCGGAGTTCTCGGATTTGATGTAGCTTGCATGTTTTGGGCAGTATTTGACCTCCTCCACACTGTGGGGAACGGAGCAATCCTTCCACGTCCAGCGAATACTGTGCTTCTCGTCAATACGTATGATAGGAGGCTTGAAGCCCTGGTCGTTTATCTCAACTAAAATCTCCTGCTTGGGTGTGACGCTTATTGTTAAAGGTGTGCATCTCAATCCAGCGCTGAAAGATGTTGGGGGTAAATTACATCAAAGAGGATATTCAGTACATATTTGCATATGCACACATATACAAAACATATATATATATATATATATATATATATATATATATATATATATATATATATATATATACATATATATATATATATATAAATATATATATATATATATATATATATATATATATATATATATATATATATATATATATATAAATATATATATATATATATATATATATATATATATATATATATATATATATATATATATATATATATATATATATAAATATATATATATATATATATTTCATTCATATTTCAACATTTTTTGTATCATTCTCTTTTGACCAAAGTAGTCACCAGCAGCGAAAGGGTTAATGATTCAAACATTTTCCTTACCTGACAAATTTGTACTCTCCCTCCATGTTGAACTGCTGTTCCCATATCCCCTTGAGTGCCGTAGGTCCACTATTGTAACCTCCCACGACGGGCCTGAACTGGTCTCCATCGTTGACAACCTAAAACAATACAATCGCAGTTAGAAATTTCATCATCCCATTGTTGTACTCACAGCAGCCAAAGGAAACTGACAATTTTGTTGAAGCAAATTGGGGTAAATAATTGAAGGAGAAAAATTAATCAAATGCTCTAACAACAACATTCCATGCATTGTCAGACAGTATAGAGTTACTATTTCTATTATTATTATTATTATTATTATTTTTTTTTTTATTATTATTATTATTATTATTATTATTATTATTATTATTATTATTATTATTATTATTATCATTATTATCATTATGATTATTATTATTATTATTATTATTATTATTATTATTATTATTATTATCATTATTATTATTATTATTATTATTATTATTATTATTATTATTATTATTGTCATAATGATGATAATAATATTAATGATAATCATTATTATTACTACTATTATTATTACTATCATTATTATTATCATTATTATTAGTAGTAGTAGTAGTAGTAGTAGTAGTAGTAGTAGTAGTAGTAGTAGTAGTAGTATCTTTATTATTATCATCATTTGTATTATTATTACTATTATTATTATTATTATTATTATTACTATTATTATTATTATTATTATTATTATTGTTTTGATTATTATTATCATTATTATCATCATTATCCTCGTCATCGTCATCTTTACCTGGGTAACGTTGAATCCATTGCTTTCTGGTTCGTTCCAGGAGAAGATGACGATCTGGCCCTCGGATATGGAGAGTCCCGGCACAGAGAACCCTGTCTTGCTGATCTTCACCAAATGCTTGCTGTCAACTGAAAAAGTAGCAGAGAATGCATGGTCAATTGGCAGCATGCTCAAAATCATATTTCGTCATTTCTGGCACCTCTTGTTAATTTTCCTATGTTATAAAATCCAAAATATATTGATAATTATAACTAGGGCTGCATATCGATTAAAATGAACCGATAACGATAACGGTAAGACAAAACGATACAATAATTAACGATAATGGATTGATGGATTCAGCTTGCTGTGCCTCAGTCAGCTTCCTTGGCCCAGCCTGAGGGTCAGGGAGTCTGTCTTTCACTGAATATCCAAGAATAGCCACCGGTGTTTGCTATGTTATTTTGTTGTATATTCTATTAAAACTTTTCTCAATCTGTACCAGTCAAGTGCAGATACAGCATTTGAGAGAAAAGTAGGGATTGGCACCTTGAAAATGTTCACAATATGATTCACAACCAATATTACCTTTATGATACTGTATCAATAAAGTGTTGGTTAATCAAGATGACCAGTTCAGAATTAGGGAGTGGCACCATATATTTTCACGCAATTCAATATTCACACTCCTTAACAATATGATACCTTATCAATATTCTAAACTATATTGCCTGCCTCCAAAAGGACCTAATTTTGTTAAATACAGCACTGTCAGCTTTGGAAATTTCACTAGTAAATAGCAAACTGCCTTTGTGTAGAGATATCCTGGTAGCAGTAAGCTCAATTTTATATGTATATTAAATCAGTAATGATGCTGTACATTTTTGATTCAATACTTTTTCCCATTCAATATCAGTATTTGGTATTGTATCAAGTACCAGTATCTATCCCTAGAGAAAAGGCATTTAAGAGTCGCTATGAAGTAGAGAAAATGGCTTCTTGTAAAGGTAAAGGTATTCGGTTTATGGTCCTGTAATAATCCACCGAAATGCTCAGACGACCTTCCTTCCCTGGCAGGCCTGTACACATAGAAACCATTTCAATCCCCCGAGGGATATTCCAGAGCAGCTGGCAGCATAAAGCACACAAGCTCTAAGCACTGCCTGTTTAATGTCAGGTACCCATTTTACAGCTGGGTAGCCTGAGGTAATATGGAATAAACTGTCTTGCCCAAGAACAGACCAAAGTGCCCTGGCCGGGAATTGAACCAGCGACCTACTGATTACTAGTCTGACACCTATCCAACTGAGCTACTTTGTCCTTTTGTATATATGTATTTTTTCAAGTCTTATATCTATATAAGAATTTTTAAAGATTCTTATTCTCATGAACATGAAAAGGTATATTTACGCAATAATGTTTGTGTGTACCTCTATAGCCCAGACGCAAGCATGTTTGTCATCTAAACGGTTCATTTATTCTATTTTATTTGTTTGTACCTTTATGCCCTACAAGCAAACATACTTTTCATCTCAAAGTTTAATTTATTGTTCAATAATGTTTGTGTGTACCTCTATGCCTTTATACAAGCAAACATATTTTTACTGATTCTTTATTTATATGTGATGTGTATATAAACTCCTGAAGGTAAAAGTGCCATGTATGTACCTACATACAGCATATAAAGATGAAGCATGTGTGACATGTTGGTACCTTTCTATCCAAAAAACACTCATAGCTCATAGTTCAATGTTGCAATTTAATAAATGCCATTAATAAACTAAACAATGTAGATATTTTCAATAAATGTTGAAAGTCCCCAAGCATGTTTGTCATCTAAACAATTCATTTATTCTATTTTATTTGTTTGTACCTCTAATTGCCCTACAAGCAAACATGCTTTTCATCTAAAGTTTTTATTTTTTGTTTAATAATGTTTGTGTTTCATTTATTTAGCAATAATGTTTGTGTTTCATTTATTTAGCAATAATGTTTGTGTATACCTCTGTGCCTTACAAGCAAATATATTTTTCATCTAATAAGTTTCATTTATTGAGGTATATTGTTTGTGTGTACTTCTATGCCCTACAAGCAAACATTTGCACTAGAAGGTTCCAGAGAGGCAAGGAGGGAGGAGGAGAGGGGGGCTGTACTTTGCCAGTAATCAATGGGGTAGTGCCAAAAGCTTAATGCTGCATGTAAAGAGGATACTATTCATTTTTAAATGAATTAGAACGTTCAAACTCACAGTTATAATAAAATGTTAAGATGAAACTCAAAGTTTCCCATCCAAATTTACATAAATTCTTTGATCTACAACCCTGCACCCTGAAAGCTCTAGTTTTGAGAAGCCATCATTGCCTGATTACAGTGATTAGCAGTAACCTAAGGACATCAGCTGAGATATTCATGCATTACTAGCCATCACTCCTAACAGGATATGTAACTATGTACATACCTGTATAACTGGTATTTCTACAGGCATTTAATTTATGCTATTTTTGCGCTGCCAATGATGGCTCCAAAATAACATCCTTCAAATAAATATCTTGCTTTGTCTCTGCTTTGTTTGGGTGCTTGAATGTGTGAATTTAAAGTAGCACAAATACCCTCTTGCAGGACTGTTGTAAAGCAATTTTTGTAGCACTCCAAATCAAAGGGCGTTATAAAACAGTATATAGGACTGCCTCAAAAGAAGCTAAGCTTTTCTTCCCTGTCTGTATACCACATGATTGAAGTATTCCCCCTCCCCCTATAAAAAAGGAGTCCACCCCTCCCCAATGATGTTCAACTACTACATTCTAGCTCTAGGGAATACCTAGGCTACTCTTCCCTGTGTACTTTAAAAAAAGAGTCCACCCTCCCTAAGCATCTTGAAAGTTCCAGCATTGCCCAACTAAGAGTGTAAACCAGAGTATGAAATATTTATGTCCATATAAATACAGGTGTCATAATAAAATACTAGCCTTCTAGTCCCAGGAATACCTTGGGGTACCCCTCCCTGTGACCAACAAAGGTGGAGACCCCCCTCCGCCAGCATCTTGAAAGTTCCATGAGTTCTGAGAATCCAGCATTGCCTGACTAGGAGTAGGCAGAACATGAAATATTCATGCATTACTAGGCATCACTCCTAACAGGACGCTGGGAATTGATTGAACCGGCACAACACAGCAGAGATGTTTTGGTCTCTCAATAAAGCCATATTTTCTCTCATCAATATTACATGACGATCTGCAAACCAACTTAATAACCGCGCCCACAAACTAACCCTTTCCCGTCTTTAAAAAGACAGAGCATGACAGAGATGTTTTGGACTCTCAATAAAGCCATATTTTCTTTTATATATATTACATGATGATATGCAAACCAACCTAATAACAATGCCCAAAAAACTCTTTCCTGGCTTTAAAAGACAGAGCACAGCAGAGATATTTTGGAGTCTCAATAAAGCCATATTTTCTCTCATCAATATTACATGACGATCTGCAAACCAACTTAATAACAACACCCACAAACTAACTCTTTCCCGGCTTTAACAGGTGGAATTTTAGTAGGAGCAAAATATACTTATTATGCAAAGCAAAGCAATTTGGCATTGATCATGAACACAGAACACACAATTCATTATCTCACAAACATTTTGTACTCCACTTTAAAATACATTTATTATGTGCAATCTTAGGTACTTTCGTGATTACATAAAATTGTGATATTCTAATGGTTGTGTCTCTACCCTAAAGTGGTATCTTAATTGTTATCATACCCTAATGTGTTGTCTTAAATTATGTTTGTAATCTTAGTGATTTTTAGACTACTGTAATAATACATAGGTATGGGTACCGGTACTTGATATGGTACCAAATACCTATATCACAACAGAAAACATATCATACGGAAAAAGCGAAGTATCTTATTGTATCGTTTAATATTCTAAAAAAAGTAAAATTGGCGCAATTGCTACATTGGACCTCTCTGCGCAAAGGAACTTTGCTATTCATAAGTGAAATTTACAAAGCTGACAGTGCCTAATCTAACAAATTTAGGTCCCTGTGAGGCAGTATCTTTCAGGAAATATTGATATTGTATCATATCGTAAAAATTCTAAAGGTGCCAATTCCTAATAAAACCCATTCACAATTGTCTTGTTTTGTGTTGTGCATATACTGGGGAGTTTTGATTTTTCTGTTGTAAACTATTGAGAGGTCTTATTTATGCTCTGAGTCACTTTGAGACCCCTTTATTGGTATGAACACTCTTGGGACATCTTAATTACTTTGTATTATAAAATACAAAATTATCATATCTTGTGATTTTTAGCAGCTGTGTGCAAAAACCTATTGTGATGTCTTACTGCCATATTTTGTAAACCGTTGTGATATCTTAATTGCTTTTTGTTGTACATTTTACACTTTTCTGATGCCCTTTTTTGCTTTTTTTTATGTTGTATTGCACAACATTGAGATGTATGATTTGATTTCTTTGAATTGCTTAATAAAGAGATGTTGAATTAATGTGTGTGTTTCATACTAATGCGATGTCATTACATAGAATATATGATATTACATTTTATGAAGATAGTTTTGAATACCAGTAACTGTGTTTTCACAATTGCTATACTTTTACCAGTTTGTGAGCATATTCTATATCTAGTTATGAATACCGGTTACCCTGTTGTCACATTGGTTGTGCTGCTACCAGTACTTGAGCATATTCTATTTCTAGTCATGAATACTGGTAACCCTGTTGTGACAATTGCTGTACTTTTACTTCTTTGTGAGCATATTCTATTGTGATATCTTAATCAAAGACGGGACATGTCTAAGCAGTGTGATTTTCCTTAATTACATTATAACAAGTCTTAAATTACCCTATTGACGAAACTGATCGTTTCTTATGATATCTTGATGACTGAACACATCTATACAGCGTGGTTTTTCCTTCAAAATATAACCTACCTGTAGTATCCCATAAGACTTAAAATTAAGCAAAAGTTCATATATGTAAAAATAATAAGACCCACTAAATAATGGAAAAAAATAGATATTAAGGAATACATTTATTACATAACAGGTTTATACAATCTACCCAATTGCAACATTTCTGTTTTAAGACATATTGTAGAAATATTTCTTAATGTTTAATTTGTCAAACATACTGGAAAAGATTATAATTGGTTATCGTAGTGTGTTATTCTTAACCTTTTGCTGTTGATGGCTAATTTGGCTGATACAAAATGATGCCAAAAACCTAAAAAATGATTGAAATACTGGCATATGGGTACTCATCTGAGAGTACTCAGCGCGAGTTATCGAATGAATACCAACCTGACAGAGGTTTAATGGTTTTCAAATTATTTTGCGCTCTAGTGCTTTGGGTGAAAGTAGCCTCAGCATTGGAAGGGTTAAGAAAATACACTAAAGATATTTCATTCCTGAAAAAAAATGAGGCATTTAACATAACCACATAGGTACCATAGATAACATCCCATGCCTGTAATGTCACAACTTAACCCTTCCAATGCTGAGGCTACTTTCGTCAAAAGCACAAGGATGCAAAGATGTTCGAAAACCATCTTAACCCTGTCATGCTGGTATCCATTGGATAGCTCTCGTTGAGTACTCTCAGATGAGTACCCATTTTCCAGGGTTTCAGTCTTTTTTCAGGTTTTTTGCGTCATTTTATGTTGCCAAAATTAGCAACCAGCAGCATAGGGGTTAACCCATTAATGCTCGAAGCGGCCAAAATGCCACACAAATTTGGTGAAATCTTTTAGGTAAAGGCATTGTTGAAAAGATGTTTGAAGGAGAAATATTGAATAAAACAAATTACCAACAACTTTTCTTCAAATATTTTGTAAAATTATTTTCAATTCTAGAGATATTGTGAAAAGGTATTAGAGATCCAGACAATAATTTTTGAGGATTGGATTTTGATAAACATTTCCCCATTAATGTCATTTTTCTTAAAAACTATCTGTGTCACAAAGATATCACCAAAATAGTCATCCAAAATAGTAATCCAAAATTGTATGTTTTTGGGCACTATAGGCCTGATGGAAATACAAATTCTCCCTACCTGATGATCCTGGTCCGGGCTTACGCCGCTTCACTGCAGCCAAAGCCTTTTGCTCAGCGGCTAATTTTGCCGCTTGTTGTGCCGAAGTTCCTTCCTTGGTACCGGATGCTGACGCCCCTCTTGACCCTTGACCTCCGGTTTGCTTCTGGACACCACCAGCAGGTGGCGCCTGTGGTTCCTGCTGCTGCTCGCGGATCTCGATTGGCTGCTCCTCGGCCGAAGCGCCCGAACCCATGATTGGTTGAAAAAATTACGATAACTATGTGTAAAACTCTGAAATGAGAAAAAAAAGGCCTAATTAAATTGCTGTATGAAAATCAGCAGGCATCAGCATATGATATGTTTGCCGACTAATCATGCCATGTAAAAATGGCAAAAACAGACAAGTAGAATTTATAACTGACTTGACTAACATGGCAAAAGATCAAGTATGTGCAATATTGGACTTGTCCAAAGTCACACAGGTATATGAAGATTGAAAGCAAAAAAAGTTCAATTGTGACTTTTTAAGTAAAGGTTCAGGCGGGCCCCTAATTCTAGGGAATTAAAGCCCAAATGAAAATTCAATTGTTTCAAAAGTCACTAGAAATCTTTTTAAGAAACAATTTAAGGGCAAATGTTTCCATCAATACTTTGAGAATGAAACTCAAAGGAATCTTGGCACAAAAAGCTGACCTGTAAATTCTGTGAGTCTAATGATCACAGAGTAGGAC
>OZ012687.1:25558267-25619267 GCA_963942565.1 Maea johnstoni
GCTTGAGATTGACATTTTAAGAAATTCCTCACAAATTTATTTGGGTGTCCTGAGGGTCGCTTTTTCAGGGTTTGGGTGTCCAAAAATACACCCAGACGCCCTGCTGGCTACGACCATGGTTGTGGGGGTCTCCCGGCTCTCCCCTAATTACTGTGTGGTCTAATGCAATTGCAACTGCCCAGGTCCTAATCCTGGCCGGGGCATGTGAGGCTCAGCTTTGTATAATCTTTAGTTCCTCTCAATTCAAATGGGCAGGTCAGCTTTAAGGGAAGCTCAACTCATTAATGTTCACAGCGGCCAAAAGCAGCCCGACTATTTTGGTGAAATCTTGCAAGTAAAAGTGAGGTTAGGAAAATATTTGAAGGAGAAATGGTAATCACAACTCTCCTTTCAATAAGTTTTTGTCAAAAGTGCCGTAGACAAAGACAACTTTTTCACTGGTCCTACAAATAATTATTTAACATAACAAAAAAAACATTGCATAAAATTCACTAATAACATTTATTTTAATCTATTTTATCTTCATTTATTTCAAAAACATTTGGCGACATTCTTGAGGGAAAACTTTTTAACAAGAATGTCCCCAAATGTTTGCTAGCCCTGTAAGACCAGTTGAAATATTTTTTTACTGGCACTAAGCTGTTTTTGGAAGTTTTTACTGGCCTAGGGTTAGCGGTTCACTGTTAGCGTTGAGCCCTGGTTAAAGAATTTTTAATCCCAGGCTACAATTAGAGACTTGTTTACCAGTTAACGAATGCTGCCTGGGCAATTTTAATAGCCTGATTGCATGTTTTACCATGATCATTGTCCTGCACACACAGAGTATAGGCCAGCTAATGATAAGCTAGAGGTCTACGCCAAGATTTAGAACTTTCTGGCGATCTTGAAATTTTGGGGTATCCTATCTTTCTAGGGAGACCACAATGTGCGTAATTCACAACCATAAACATGCACCTATTGAAATTAGGCATAATATCCTTATACAATGTCCTGCCATCTATATTGAGGTGAAATCAATTCAAATATGTTTGAAAATCACAAAATTACTCCCCTAAAGATTTGGGTGATCAGGTGTACCTGGAGAGTGATATTTTAGGGTTTGGGTACGAAAACAAACTTAAGGTAGAATTGAGAAAATACAACAGAAAAAAACAGAAATAAGTGGAAGCAAAAATTCCATATAGTGAAAACAAAATAGTTGAATGAAAACCATATTTTTCTTTATAAAAAGCAATCTATATTCTTCAAATATGCTTGCAACATTGTGTATGGAACGTGCGCATTTATGGGTTACATTGTGAAAGGAATGGTGTTCAAGGGGCATTCAGGTTTAAGCTATTAGTACTAAGCTCTTTATACCTTCCAACCATAGAATTTCCATGTTAATTCTTTAAGAACCGATTGTCTGCATACCGTTTCCTTATTTTAAGCTTTTTAATCCTAAGACAGACTGCATAACAGACCAAAACAACACAATTTTGTTCAGTAACAACAAAGAGCAATTCCAGACAAGGAGTATTTAAGAAATTTGAGAGTTAGTGTTTTAATTGTAATGAATACTTCACAAATGAATTAAATTGTAAAAAAGGTGTTGTTATAGTCTTTTTTACCTGCAATAACAATTATGCAACCTTCTGGTGTATCTTTATGAATAATTTATTCCTGCATAATTCCCTAATCTGATTGAATGTTAGCACCTAGATTGACAGCTAGTCACAATGATTGACAGGTACACCTGGACTAATTGCAATTGGGAGTACCTGGCTACCTGGCCCGCTGGGATTTTGACAAATCCAATTAGACACACCTGTCAGGAGGCCATGCCGGCTGCCCTGATAGCCTAGTGGTTAAAACATTAAAACCTCCTAATGTAGGGCTGCCCTGATAGCCTAGTGGCTATCTATCTATCTATCTATCTATCTATCTATCTATCTATCGATCTATATCTATCTATCTATCTATCTATCTATATATATATATATATATATATATATATATATATATATATATATATATATATATATATATATATATATATATATATATATATATATCTATATCTATATATATATATATATATCTATATATATATATATATTTCTTTATATATATATATATATATATATATATATATATATATATATATATATATATATATATATATATATATATATACAATTAATTAATATGTACAATGAACTGTTCAGCACCCATGAAGAAAGGGTTAAGTTAAACAAAATCAATACATAAGCCCTCAATTCACAGCAATGCATAGTGTAATTAATTAACAATACATGGGGCACCCATTAATAAAACAGGAAAATGACCTGCCTAAAGCCATTTGTACTGCAGTAGATTATTAGTAAAATGGTGCATTGTCAGTTTATTCACCATTATGTTCATCCTTATGCCCACCATCTAATTGTCATTTCAGCAGAAAAACTTTGTTTTTTTGGTCTGATCTATCGGAAAAAGGTACCTTTGTCTAAATTTTGGGGTCAATTACATAAGTGGAAGAGTATCTACTAGCCCAGACGGAGCATGTCCATTTCCACATAATATTAGTGAAATATCTAATTAATGCATTGCTCCCCATTTCTACTCTTGCACAGGTACAAGGGGCAGCATCTAATAAGCCAATCAACCCATCCAATGCTATGGATACTTTCGCAAATATTTTTGAAAAACATCTAAAGCCTATCATGTTGGTATTTATTGTATAGCTGTCAATGAGTACTCTCAGATAAGTACCCATTTGACAGGGTTTCAATCATTTTTCAGGTTTTTGCATCATTTCATATTGGTCAAATAAGGCACCAGAAGTATTAGGGTTAAACAGGCTCTTTTTCTACAATTGTAATAGTCTGGGCTAGTAGGATTAACTATTTTGCAACTATTCTTTGTAATTAAGTTTCCAGTCAAAAAAATTACATATATCAAGTGCATGCCCTATATCATTATGGTCTGAGGCAATTGGAATGCCAAGGTCCTTTGTTTGGCTCTCAATGCACGTAAGAAAAAATTGCCAAGTACTTTGGGTGCTTACCCTGGGTACTCCAGTTTCCTCCACCATTAGCAACTGGCTAGGCACAAATTTATCCTAAATATGGCATAAATGGTGAGGATAAATGAAATTCCAAACCAATTCCCAAATTGTGGACCAAGTCAGCATGGGAATCGTTGGCTAAGCTACATGGCCAATAATTGCAATTCAGTGTCGGAGAAGGAGGAAATATTGATTATTTAGGCCACAGAAGAGTTATAATCTCTCCTGACCACAGCTATTGTGCATGGTCAGTTAACCCATTAATACTTTAGAGATCCTCTAGAAATTGCCGTCTGCATCTATGATACTTTTGATAATATCTTTGGAATAAAGTATGATTTTACAAAATATTTGAAGGAGAGTTGTTGGTGAAGTTCTGAACAACATTTCTCCGTGAAATATTTTCTCAAATTTGCTTTTGCCAGCAAGATTTCATCAAAATTGTCAGGCTGCTCTTGGCTGCTGTAAGCATCAATAGGTTAATTATGAAGGGAGGGAGGGGGGATTAGGTTTTACGTCGCTTTCAACATTTTAGGTCATTGTGATCTATTGTGACAGTATAGAAACCTAAAATTCTTTTTTCTTCTCAAGTAGTCCCGACTCCGGAGTGTCCTTCCAGTATTGCTAATATATAGCAAACTTCCTTCACACTTAGACGTCCAAGTAGCAATTAAGTTTATTTCATATATATTTCAAATCTTAAACGATGCAATGTATGTATGTATGTATGTATATTTATTGACTGTATAGAGATACAATACTTTTTTAATAAATCATTTTTCGCACTAGGTATTTTGGGATTGTATCGAGTAATGGTACCTATCTCTATAGTATAGTAGTGGCATTATACGTAACTCAGTCTGAGAACAGGTTATGCATAGTCTAGTAGCCATGCTTCCTGTCCAGACGCCCCAATAGGTTAGTGTGTCTAAATCCTTAAGTCAACACTGCAACACAGACTCTGCTATGGCAACCTGTTAAACACAGACATGTACACACACACACATGTGGCAAAACCAATAGATCTTTCATGCGTTTATAGGGTCACTACTCAATGACAGATTAAGTAAACCTTATTGAGTCATACTCGTTATGGTCAGGAGGAGGGCCTTATCATAAATTCTCAGTAATTTGGGACAGTTTTTAATAATTACAATTTTTATGGGTTCGGGGTGACCCATGTTTTCCAAAAATACCTTGCTGCTGTATCAGCAAGATTCACAGCTAGTTCCATATTTTGTGAAATGGCAACAGGCGATAGAGCGAGGGTTGCCCAGATTTCCCATTAATCATTTTGCAAAATAATTATAGTGGCCCAAATTCCTAGGATGGTCTAAACTTCCGAGAATTTTCGGTAGCTAGAATCTTAAAAAATGGCTTTCATAATTTAGGGCAAATTAGCTTTCATTAACCCATTACTGCCTGAAGGTCAACTTGGTGAGTGTTCTCTGGACCTGTCATACTGTTGAAAATAACTTCTGAATGACGTATCAATTTGTAAATTGTTTGATAGATAAAGTTATAATGAACAACTCTCCTTTAAATATTTTCCATAGACGATAAAGAGAGAGAGAGAGAGAGAGAGAGAGAGAGAGAGAGAGAGAGAGAGAGAGAGAGAGAGAGAGAGAGAGAGAGAGAGAGAGAGAGAGAGAGAGAGAGAGAGAGAGAGAGAGAGAGAGAGAGAGAGAGAGGAAGGAGGAATCTTATCTTATCTTATATGGACATTATGCTTGTTTAAATACATGTTTATGGTTGTATTCAGAGTATACTGTGGTCTCCCGTGAAAAATAGGAGGCCCCAAAAGTTTACAATGGCCAATCTTTTGCATCCAATTTTTAAATCCTGGCCCCAGTGTTCTGAAAAAACACTGATTCAAACAAAACTGAAAGGAACCCCCTTACTCCTTCTCTGAAAAAGTTCATCTATCTCTGCCTTCATTCTGCAGGTGATCAAAAAGAAGACCTGATTCATATTACATTGATTAATTTGGCAACACAAAAAACATCAATTACAAGCTCATAATGATATATAGATGCATGCATTCTGTTGTTTATAAAATCTAATCAACGCCTTTAATGAATTATTGATAAGCCCTGATGTTTGGCAAACATAATTACTTCATTGATGAAAATGACTGATATCTCTAAGGACATTGATAAATGCACTGTTACATATTTTACTCCCTATCCCCCCCCCCCCTTTAACCCTAGAGGACATGAAGGTATCAAGAATGTGCTTATTTACAGAAGGGACATGCCTGTCAGTCTATAACGCCTGACTTAGTTATTATTCCCCTTACATTTCCTTACCATTGGATCCCTACGACTTTGGGCTCCAGTTAGATATAAAATTCATGAGCATTATCTTCAATGATTGTACTCTCTCAATGCACAATCTCTGTATACCTGATTCAAGCTTAAGAGTTACTCTTGAATTGTTGTTCATGAATGTATATGTCGTCAGAGATTATTATTTTACTGTAATGAAATTCCCTGATGTCGTTCATGTATATTTTGAAGGAAATAAAATGTAGATTGAATATGAAATTGAAAATCATTTGAAAGAGAGTTGTCTTGGGTTTATAAAAAAATCCTTCAAAAATGTTCTAAACCATTATTATGTTGTAAACATATGATAAACATAGTGCAGTTGTTTTGAACTCCTGAAGGAATATTAAACCGATTTAGCAACACTCATCAATATCTTTCCCATAGAAATTTCATAATGGAAATGTCTTTTTCAAATTCATGAATCATTCTCAAGCCTTTCAATGCTAAGGCTACTTTTGCCAAAAGTACATGGATGCAAAGATTTTTGAAAACCATCAAAACTTGTCATGTCGGTATCTATTGGATAGCTCTCACTGAGTATTCTCATATGAGTACCAATTTGCCTGGGTTTCAGTCATTTTTCAGGTTTTTTGCATCTTTTTGTATTGGTCAAAATAATGGTTAATATTCAAAGGAGTACATTAAGATATTAGAAATACATGGCAATTATTAACTTTTACCATGGTTCAAAAAAGAAACAAGCTTGAAATAAACATATATGCATACCTTTCACAGTATCTCTGAATGGCTTACTTAAACAAATGCAAAATTGTGTTGTACACACAATTTGCACAATTCATGGACGCCGAAAAATAGCAAAAAATTGTTTGTTACAGACAGTAATTGTTTGATATGCGATGTGCAAAAAATGTCTGTTACAAACAATTTGCACAACTGCTGGCTACGCATAACTTGTATGATCATTTGTTACACACAATTTACTCAAGACTGGTAAGAAATAGTAACAAAATATCTGATTACCCAAAATTTACACAGCTGCTGGCCCAATACAATTTGCCAATTGGCAATTTGTATGAAAAAAAAGCCAACTGCAGATTAACCTAATGAATAATTATGTCCTTAGCAGGTGTGAGACCTAGCAAAGAGTTTTTCTGTTTTTCTATTATTGTTTATTTTCCTGCTTGTCGAGCACCATGGCTATGCTATTTAAACAAGTTATAAATAATGGCATTGCTATCCCAATATTTGACTAGTGGTACATTGAAAAACATGAGGATATAATGACTTATCTATGTTGTACCTTAACCCATTAATACTCACAGCTGCCAATTTTAATGATAATTTGCAGGCAAAAGCAAAGTCAGGAAAATATTTGATCGAGAAATGTCGATCAGGTCATTACCAACAACTCTGCTTGAAATATTTTGTAAAATTATGCTTGATTCTAAAGTTATTGCCAAAAGTATCATAGATCCAGACGACAATTTCTAGAGGAGCTCTTAAGCATTACTGGGTTAAAGAAATTGACTATTTTGTTTATAACATGTAGACTTGTCTAGTGACAGAATGTTGAATGTATTCATTATCATCCCTATTTACCATATTGTTGGTGTTTTGCTTCATGAAATAAAAAGTTTTTCAAGGTATCATGTGTTACATCTCTTCTCAGCTATTTTCATAACAACTTTGCAACATCAACCATTTTTTCAAAAAACCTTTTTTCCTTATTCTATATATAAACTTCTCATATGTATACATAGTTTTCTACTTCTGCACACAGCAAAAAGTTTGTGTGTATCACACTGAATCACTCAGCCATGGGGCAGCTCATAAGAAAAAATTCAAAGGAGGGAATAAGAGCTCACTTGCCAATCAGGGCAGGTAGGCTTTAATGTTAATTTGACACAAATACACAATATTATTTTTTTTACTGATTTTTGAGATTATTCTTGCTTGATTTTTTCCATGATATTTATCATCTTTATTTTAGACCAGACAAGGTATAAACTGTGCTATTTTTAACTTCTTTAGCCTCTCACTAATGAAAGGTTAAAGTGAGAGCAAATTTTCATTTACCATTTTTTTTTTATTTAGACTTATTTGTGAATAGCTGATGTTAATGGTAAAGTTAATTAGAGTTTTATTCGAAATCGACCACCTAACCCTTAGTCAGTGATAACTTTCTCACATGCCTTGAGAAAGAAATTTGAGAGAGACTGGCAGTGGTGAGAGACTGGGGCAGTCAGTAGCAATACCTTAGACCACTTGGCTAATAGGGCGAGCCCTGGTGTAAGTAATCTATATTGCATGCACCTAGCATGATTCAGATTTGATGTTTATCCACGGAGAGTCGCTACCGAGCGATTGTTTCCCTAGCAACAAAGGCCGGGTTACGGGGGACTGACCCATTTCATTCTCAGAGGTTGTACAGTCAAGCCATCCCTAAAGCAAATAGTTTTATAGATTTCTGCTGAGTTTACTCACCAAACATACCTGGCATAGATCATTAGTTCTGGTTTGATAGGGGGTTTCAAGAGCCAGCAGGGCAGGGTGTCTTTACTGTCTTAGTATTATTTTGATTCCCATATAAATCATTTAACCTTTATGCTGCTGGTGGCTAATTTAGCCAATACAAAATGATGCAAAAAACCTGGAAAAATAACTGAAACCCTGGCACATGGGTACTTATCTGAGCGTAATCAGTGAGAGCTATCCAATGAATACCAACATGACAGGGTTTAGATGGTTTTCAAAAATCTTAGCGCCCTTGAGCTTTAGACAAAAGTTGGCTCAGCATTGGAGAGGTTAGGCCATTCATTCCTGTAGCGCCCAAACACCCCCTGTCCACTTTGGCGACATCTTTTTAGGAGACATGTTGAACAAAATCCAACCCAGAACTCACCTTCAAGTATTGTGTGAAATTATGATTACTACCATTTGAAGTTATTTTCAAAAATTACCTAAAGTCTAGACAACTATAGTCAAGAAGATCTTCTAGGCATGAATGGGTTAAATACAGAAGCCATTACTCTGAGAATATTTTAGTCTGGAATCTCTCACTATGGAAGTTCCTGGCTAATTATTCAAGAATTTTACTAAAATATATATATTTGGGCATAACTTGAAGATTACACACATTTTTGCACTAGTAGGTATTTTATTTACCCAAACATTTTCTGTCTCCCTCCAGGAATATGGCACCAAATATTGCCAATGATTGCTAGCATATGTGAAAGAAATTGTCCATTTATTCAACTCTATTAATTAATTTGAAGTATGTTCAGCTATAAACAATTATCTTTAGTACAGACATGGTACTAGAATGGCAGCAACTAACAATTTAAAATAAAAAACAAAAAATACTAATACTCATGCAGGACTTCTGTGGCATTTCTGGGTAACCGAATAAAAACTATCATCTATTTTTTGTTTATTTCTTTAGAAATTATTTTTTCTATAATTATCCCAGCGATTTAATCAAAATGATTGATTTATTGATTATACAATTAATAATCACAAAACTATCGATTAATGATTGCCCATTTTCAAATCTCTGGAGGACTTGACAAGGGTAGGAAAATCAATATTATATTTCCAACAGACAAGTGAATCTTATTAAGCATTGATGTCAACAGCCCTACTAGATGACCTTTTAACACTTAATGTTCTAAGAAAAAATGGTTTCAACAACTAAAACTAAATTCAATTGAGTCCTTTCATTTACAGATAGTCATGGAATAATTTGAAACAATTACGTTACTAACACTATCTAACAATAAACAACTATTTTAGCAACAAACTTGCAACTGAACTGATATTCTGTTATTCAACAACTGGAACTTAATTGAATTCAGCCCTTTTATTTACAGATAGTCATGGAATAATTTGAAACAATTACATTACCAACTGTATTTTACAATAAATCTCTATTTTAGTAACACACTTGCAACTGAACTGATACTTTATTAATCTAGTAACAGGATAAAGGACATTTTCAATTTGTAGGGGTGTGGCTGTTTTAAGTAATAAAATGTTGGTTGGGGGGGGGGGGGGGGGAAGGGGGATCCAAAAACAATTCAGAATTCAGAGGAGAGAGGGGGTAATGACAATTCAGAATTTCAGGGGAGGGGGGTGCTGGGTATTTGGGGGAGGGGGTCATAGAAAAAGGAAAAGCAAAGTAACATTTTATCTTTGACATTGAAGGGGTTGATATGGTTTATGGAAACCCTTAAAACATGTCAGTACCAAAAGGTAACATGTACATAGTTCGTTACCACAACAAGAGAGCTATTTAAAATAAATGACTTTCAAGGCTACAAACAGCATGAGAAATTTTGCTGGGCCATTTATATGTGTAAGCTCTGAAAAAAGGCACATTCCCAATCAAGAACTAATCTAGAGAGATTCCGGACACCTGGGACATTTTTAAAGTGCATAGAAACAACTTTTCTCTGTTTTTCGATTTAAAACAAACCCAATCACTAGAAATAGATGTCCCCTCCTCTAAAGTCCTTTATCTATTGATGCATACAAGTAACATACAAATTGGTCAAACCACCAATTTATTTCCATTATCTACTTAATAAGATAAAGCTGAAAAAGATTATACCTTTTTGTGGAGGTATGGGGGGGGGGGGGGGGGGGGGTGGAGATGCAAATACATATGCAAAACTGAATGCTATGCTTTTTCACCAACAATAATAGAAAGTTTCTGCTTACAACCGTATTTTCCCATCCCTTCTTTATACCTTTAAAGCTACAGCCATTTTTTTTCTTTTATCTAAATTACCTTTTTGATCTTATCTATATCTATATCTTTATCTATATCTTTATCTATATCTTTATCTATATCTATATATATAGTCCAATTCTCAAGCAATTTTCTAAAATACTTGTCTAGTAAGAGCATAAAACTAATGGCCGAAATAGTAGCAACAAAGCGCCATTTACCAGTCCAAGGTTCTTTTGAAGCAGACAAAAACTTTATAAAGTTTTGAAATATATTTTGATATAATGGTCATTAACTAGGGTTATAGACAATGTAATCAAGTTGCAATGTTATTGATTATTTAAATTAGATGACCTGAGGCTATTAAATTAATCCAAATAATTGCTGTAATAAGATTAATCCTTACAAAAGATATTGACATCTTTCAAATGTCAACCTGTTACGATAAGGTAATTGAACATTTAACACATACCTGAGCATCACATGTATCATGACCAACTAAAGACCATTAAATGAGACCAACACACCTTTCATGCTAGGTACTTAATAAATAATTCAACAATCCTTTTTATCTAATGATGTACACATTTGACAGCTGACAACTAAAATAAAGTAGCAATAAATAACTTCTATTAAAGTTATATTATTATACACAGCTGGCATTTGCTACTTCATTAATTAATTCCACATGGGTTTAATAAGTTCTCTCTTCATCATGAATTTAGTCTTATCAGTGGGAGGGGGGTTATTATTAGATTATCAGTCATCGTGCTGACTGGAAATAAATCAATGGTAACTTTTCATGACAAGTAGCCAAGTTAATTAATAATTCAAACAACCATTCCTGCTAGGTTCTGGGTTCCAGCCTACCTGGTCAATGCACTCAGATAGCCATCTCACTCGTGAGATCGCCGACTTTTAAAACGATGTTTAAACACTTATCCCTGAAAGAAAACTTCTCAAACTGTGGGAAAGTGTAGCTGAGAAGTCCATCGATGATTTTCCCAAGTGATCTGTTACTAGTTGCAATTGTCAGAAGAGAAAACAGCTTGTACTCACCAGCTAGTACGCGCAGGTAATCCGCATCTCCATCTTAGCGATTGGATGTTGCCAGCCTCGTTATCGCCGTCGTTGGGGAAAATCCATAGTCACGTGATCAATTAGTATAGGGTACAAAGTTCACTGGTGGTGCCCTATCCTACATAACTTTTTTTCAATGTTAAAAGTAAGTTTACGATAGGTGATTTTGATTCTGATTTTGAATATTGAAGCCATTTTGACAATATTAATGAATGTGTAGCTTCCATTAAAATCGCATTTGATCATAATCGATTGGGTGAATATATATGGTCGGTAATTGATCGCTATCGAGACAAGGCACCAGTTGAGGGGTATTGTGGGATGCTATCCCACCTGTAATGTGACACACTTCCTGGTGAAAGCGACACGGCCGAGAGTGTCAAGTGGATTGATAACTTCCGCACGTATTACTATTACGCCAATATGTGAAATCATAGAATAACTGCGTTTGTGATGTTGACATCGCGCTCTTTGAAGCACCCATTGGTTTACGCGATTGCAACTTAGACGAAGTCCACACCTAACTTCCTTGAATGCCCAGTTTCAAAGAGGAGTGAAAAGGTATGCAGATTTGTTCTCGACTTCATGACAGTTATACAAAGTATCATTTTAGTTGCAAGTTTGTGTCAGGAGTGACGATTGCATTTGATTTGAAAACATTGTATTTGATTGCAATCATTCCTTGATTACATGTAAATGAAATGTCCCGATCATTGTAGATTTGTGGGTGGTGCTTTGTAAGTTAAAAAATATGTCACATGCTAACTCTTTAATTGTGCATGGCCCTTAGGATTTCTGAGTCAACATGGGACCACACCTTTAGAATGTTTATCACTTAATATTCTGATCAGGAACTATCTCAAAATCCATCTCGTCCATCTATTTACTAGTAGCTTGCAGGTAGATGTAGTGATAAATTGTTTCCAAGTTTACTGCATGTGCAAGTATATTGGGTGAGGTTTACACATCCATGTGGCTTATCATTAAGGTGCATGACTCATGACATGTCAGGTGTCAGATCAAGCAGAAAAAAGATGTGCACTTCCAGGTTTCTAATATAATGCTGGCTGGGCTCCGAGCATTTGGGGGTGATAACCAACTATTTTTCTAACAAACCATCCTCTATGAAGTGACTGATGTTTGAATTGCCCCTTTAAATGTACTAGTACTAGAGTATAAGTATTTGAAGTAGCTGACTAGCTTAATCTTGATGGGCAGAAATTGTGCTGTTTTGGCAGATTTGAAAAGAAATGCCTACAGGTCTGAAACAGCAATCACATTTCTATTCAGCCACCTTGAACAAATCCTTATGCAAACTAGATTTGTCTCAAAAGGGGCTAATTGCTCTTTGGCCTAGTCTTATGAGATGGTTAATAGGAAAAAGAATTGATCATCACTCCAAAAAAGTCATAATTAGGGAAATTTTAGGAAGAGAAATATTAGCCAGGACATTTCCACCAACTCACCTTCAAATATTTCCTTCAAATCATTCTGAATTTCAGAATTTTCATCAAAAGTATTAGAGATCCAGACAACAATTCCAGGAGGAACTCTTTGAAGTATTAATGGGTTAAGAGTAAACTACTCTGCTATTTTAAATCCTTATAACTTCTTGATCACAATGGCCTATTTTGTCATTTGAAAAAGGGTAATTTACACTTGGCCAATGTCTAAGAAGATGGTTTATTTGGAAAAGATATGGCAATTACCCCCAAAAATTCCAAACTGAAAATTCTTCATAGGAAATTATTGCCTGTCCAAAAGAAAGGCTGGACCGGTCCTGGCTAAGTCCCTTGTTAAGACCACTTGGCTACTGGGGCAGGCCATGGTACAGGTAGAGGTGGACATAGCGGAAGAAACTAATAGCACTTGATGTTATTGTTGAGTTGATTGAGTTTGAGCAGGGGTTTAGCCAGGATCCCTTCTGCCTGTCTTTTGGACAGGCAGTTTCATGAAAACCTCCTTTGTGGAGTGACAAAAATTGTTAAATTTGACTTTTTGAAGGTAATAGCCGAAATATTTTGCTAACAAACCATGTTCTGGACATAACTGAAATATAATCAAATTGGCCTTTTTGACATAATAGGCTATTATATATAGTTGGTATGAGGATTTGAAGAAGATTAGTAGCTAAATCTGGACGGCAAGAAATTTTGGAATTGCTCTTTTGTACAGGCATTTTTGAAATCTCAGCTAAGACCCTCAGCTGAAGTTGATATTTGTTAAAAAAATATGAACTTTTATCTTCTCAGTGAGAAATTTGTATCCACACTTCAGTGGATCCTAGGTTCTGAACATGTGATATCTGTATGTACTTGATGTTCAATTAGAATATATATATATGTATTTTGCCATCTCAGTGAGAAATGTGTATGCAAACTGCCTTTGATACTGATTTCTGATCAGTTGGTATTTGTTTATAGTTGACATATTCAATTGAAATATCTATTTTGTCTTCACTGTGAGAAATTTCTATCCAAACAGCTTTGGATCCTTATTTCTTAGTAGTTATTAGTTATTTTTTATGATAAAGTTGTTCATGATATTTGTTGAGAGTTAGTATTTTATCTTTACAGTGAGAAATTTGTTTCCAAACTGCCATGGATCCTGATTTCCGAGCAACCCCGGTCCCCTCGCGGATACCTGTAGCACCTGAGATTATGGCATTGCCCTATTATCACCCTGATATGAAAGACAAACAAAAGGTAAGTCACAAGAAGTGGTGGACAGATAGCAACTCTAATACTCCATGCCAGGAGTGGATCCAAGATTCAGGAACTGTGCGCCCAAGATTGGTAATTGTAAAATTTTTGAGTGTCCAAATGAAATCATAATATACTCAGATTACAACCATAAATATGTATTTAGTTATTCGAGTAAGGTATAATATTCATATTCAATGCCATGGGAATTTTATATATTGAGGTGAAAATTATTCAATTATATGCTTGAAATTGACATTTCAAGAAATTCCTCCCAAAGAAAATTGGGTGACCTGAAGGGTGGTTTTTAAGGGTTTGGATGTCCAAAATGACACTCAGGCACCCTGCTGGCTAAGATGATTACTCCACGCCAGGGGTGGATCCAGGATTTCATAAGGGGGGTTCACACTTAGTTTTGCGGTTGACCACCAGGTGGTGGAACTGGAAGGTATAAATTCAGGGGTTAACCATTTGTCGAGCCACTAAGTTGTTAATGTCAAAAATATGGTATTTGTCTCATATCTAAAACTAAAATCTATTAAGGTTTAAATATCAAGGGTAATTCCTTCATTCTTTTTTATACGAAAAAGCCACAATGAAATTTTGGCAGTGTCATAGTTCCAAATTTTACCACTGGTGGCATGGTGGTGCTTAATGTGTCACCTTGAAGGGTGGGCTCACATGAACCACTGGAACACCCAAGACCCCCTAGAACCACCCCTGAACTCAAGGTTCATCCTAGCTTAGAGAGCTTTTGATCAATGTTAGGTTTCATTTGATGAATTCTCCTCATGCAAATTATAGCCAGCTTTCACATGCCAATATAAGTTAAATAAAGATTATTATTTCTGTTGTTATTATTATTATTATCATTATTATTATTATTATTATTATTATTATTATTATTATTATTATTATTATTATTATTATTATTATTATTGTTATTATTATTATGATGATGATGATCACTACTACTATTATTATAATAATAATAATTGTTGTTATTATAATTATTATTATTATTATTATTATTATTATTATTATTATTATTATTATTATTATTATTACTACTGGTTATTATTATGCATCAAGATATAAAAAGAAATAAAAAAAATGGAGACTTATTGGAGAAGCGGTGAGCAACAGGATCTTACCCCATTCACACTCAGGGCAGCCAAAAGAGGCCTGACGATTTTGGAAATTTTTCACTTACAAAAGCATGTTCTTGAAAACATTTGACAGAGAAATGTTGATCAGAAGCCAAACAACAACTATCCTTCAAAAGTTTTGTGAACCTTTGCTTAATTCAAAAGTTATTTTCAAAAGTATGAGAGTAGCAGACTATATACCTTCTAAAGAAACTGGGTGTTAATGGGCTAACAGAGTTGTTGCTTACCTGCTTCCACCATGTTTGACGCATTCATGGTTGACAATCTACTTGATGAGTGTCATCTGGACCTGTTATACTTTTGAAAATAACTTGGAAATGAAGCATTAATTTGCAAACTATTTGAAGGAGAGTTGTAGATAAAATATTGATTAACATTAATTAACAATGTGAGAAAGTCCCCAGTGACAAGGGGTTAAGCGATGGTTTTGGCTGGGTACTCCTGTTTCCTCCACCACTTACAACAGGCTAGTTACGACTTAGCTGCAATATGGGAAAAAAGTAGGGCTGTCATTGATGAGAAATATTTATCGATTCGATAATCAACAAAATCATTACCGATATGCTACTTCGATTCGATTCAGCGAATCAAATTCAAAATGAATGAAAACCAGCTATGTGCTTATGAGGAATGGTTGTAGTTCGCATTTGGGGTGATTTTTTGACCTATTGATCACAGCCCTAAGCCCCTAACACATACACATTCATCTGTGTGAATTCAATGATAAATGGAATGGACACACACAGTTGTAGTTGGTAGTTCATGTGTGGTTCAAGCCTTAAAAATAGTTCATTTACCTAGTTTGCATATGAATCGATATGTTGTGCCTTCTTCAAAATCGATAAAGTTTTTTTGTCGATTCATCAATACAGGCGTTATCAATGACAGTCCTAGGAAAAAGTGACAAAAAGCAAAAAAACAAATACAAATACCACTAATTTTGAATAGAAATGTTTTTAAACAATGACAGCTCTTTCATTATAAGAGAGTCTGTTATTTCTATTTTTATTATATCATCACCACTAATTCATTTCATTGCTGTCTTTTCACAAGCTACGAGAAAAGGTGAAGGGATACACAGAAGCCAAGGAGTATGGTGCCTATCTTTTGAGGAACAGTTTTTCGGTCCCAGGAGGATTAACAATGACTGTGACGTAAGTATAGCACACAATACAAATACCACTCACTTACCTGTAAGGGCCTTTTGTTTATATTCGAAATATCTTTTGGTGATTCCTTTGGGTTTTATACTAGGGAAATTTTTATTTTGGATTAGAAAATTGTGAAAACATTGTAACAACGCAACAATATGGAACCTAGACAGGAAATAAAACGTATGTTTTGAGTTTGCTAAGGAACTCTATTCAGGGGACTGCAAACATATTTGAGGATCATCTTTCCATTCCTGATATATGATAAAACAAAAACAGCAGTAAATAATAGAACAGAACAAAAAGCATATTTTTTAATGTTTTTATTTAGAGAATTTATGAATGTGGCCTCATTTTACAGCTTCTATCATTTTACTTCATACATTTTGTTTACTTATCATTATTCAATTGTATTGTTTTGTATTGTTATTAAACATATCATTGTTTTATCTTATTGTTTTGTCTTATCTTTCACTTATATATTATTTTTGGTCTTATTGTTTTGCAGACATCCTCAGGGTGTGAAGCACTTTCCTATTTCGGTGGACCCAGACACCTATTATCTATTGGACAAGCATTTTAAGAGTATGGATGAACTTGTCAAGTACTATGGAAAGCATGAGGTGCCTAATGTGGAGAGGGTGCCCAATGTCAAACTCAAAATGCCCATCATGTACTACAATCCAGCACCGGAGGCGCACGGGAAAGTCTATCCTTGGAACTATAACGATCGCCGTGATCCCCGCCATACCATTCCACCCCGTGCCAACAGCGAATCCAGCATCCCGACACACTCGTTGCACTCGATCGCGGAACGGAAATACAGTGAAAGCACGATCACCTCCAGCCAGCTGGACCAGGTGGTCAAATTGGGCAATAAGGTTTCGGGCAACTCTGGTTCGGTTGGCAAGTCCTCGGCAAGCCTCCTGGATGTCAATGTCCCCACCCCCATCAGACGACCGCCGCTTAAAATAGAAATCAACACCAACACCAGACCCCCGCAGCCTTTGCCGAGGGATGCCGCTGCCATCAGAAATCACTGCGAACTTTTGCGGGAGTTTTTCGCGAAGGCGGAGTCGAGTGGGGACTACGCGAAAGTTCGCGACACAGAGGAAGACCAGACTAACGTGCTGATTTCGCAGCTGCGTGAACACGACGAGATTTGGAGTAACCAGAAATGTGAGTGTGGGATTTATCACCGAGATGCGCAACTGCCCGGTGGTTGGACGATACATCGCAGTAACGAAGAGCTCACCAGGGGGCGACTCTTCTTCATGAACGACACGACACGGGAGACGGCTTGGCTTCTGCCAACGGACATTTACATGGCGCTGCAACCGGAGGAAAAAGGCAAAATCTTACAATACAGTGGCGGGCGCCCGTTCGCCCAGCACCAGGTTCGGAATCGCATGCCCGTTGCGGCCAGTCCCACCACATCAGGTAGTCCCGCGACCCCTGCACGCACCGCAGGATTTACATTCCAGTTTCCCGATGCGGAAAGTGGCATTCCGTGCTAAGACTCTACTGTGATTGGCTAATTTTCTTGGTCAAACCTTGTGAAGGATTCATAAGCAATTCAAAATTGCATGCTGATATATTTTGTATTTACAAACATGTAATTTTTTACCGGATATTTTTATGAACTGAGATCTGAATGGGACCTGTTGGCCTTATTTTGTGTAAGACCAAAAAAGAAAATGGTTTGGCTCTTATCTTCACTAATACCAATATTTGACCACGGAATTCATGAAATAATAAAACGAAATATAAATTGTCTAGAAATGATATCAAGAAATTGCAATATTAGCAAATACTAACCATTTTAGGAGATCTTCAAGTTCTTTTTTATAAGTAGCAGTAGTAGTTTTCTCAAATTTTATAAACCTCTTTTTGCCTATGCTTATCCTATTTGGTAGCATGTTTTTGGATACAAACTTTTTCTTCTTTGGTCTTGTGAAAGGTTATTTCTAGAAAGGGTTGTGATATACTAGAATCATTTAAGCCATTTATATATCAAGCGCTTAAAACTCACAAATATTTTAATTTCTTCTTTTAGAATTTAGTAGATATCTGATAAATCAGATGTATTATTTATCCCCTCTTTCAAGACAATTGTAAACTGTAGAAAGAGAAGTGGGGAGGGGGGGGGGCACTTTTTAACCCATTAATGCTCACACAGTAGCAAAAAAAAGACAGTCTGAGTGAGAATTTTGATGCAATTTCGGAGGCACAAGCACCTCCTGAAATCATACAGGTGAGTGAGGATGTGTGTGTTTCATCACAATAAAGATAATGTCAGTGAGCGAAGAGTGACGCTGATTTCAATAATTCATTTCAAAACATGAGCGTGCTACCAGAGTCTTAGCCAGGATTTAGAAACTGTGTGCCCAAAATTGGCAACTGTGAAATTTTTAGGAAACCTATTTTTATGGGAGACAACAATATACTCACCTTACAACCATTGACATGTATCTACTTATTGAAATAAGGCATAGTATCCTTATACAATGTAATTTGATTTATATTGGGGCAAAAAAATCAATTGTTTGTTTGAAAATGACTGTTTAAGAAATAACACTTCCAAATTTTTGGTGCGTCCCGAGGGATGAATTTCTAGGGTTTTGGTGCAAATGACCGCAGATGCCTAGCTGGCAAATACTAAGTTTGTTAATGCATCAAAAAAGAGGCTTTGGTTATTGCAGGTAAAGGCCGGATGGGAAAGCTCACACTTATAAACTCAAGACAGTGACAATGTCTAGTATAAAGAATATAAGATGCATCACTTATTGACGTAGCAAGCTTATGTGGAGTTGTAATTGACATCTAAATTTTTCAGTTAACCTTTATGCTGCTGATGGCTAATTTTGCTAATACAAATGATGGATAAGTCCTAAAAAAAAATGACTGAAAACCTGGCACATGGGTACTCATCTTAGACTGACTTAGAGTATTCTGTAAAAGGTTTAACTTTAAAATAATAACAAAGACATTTCTTGAAGAATTGAGCATATATTTGGACTTGCCAATGACTAGGGATTGGTACCGGTACTCGATACAATACCAAGTATTGTATCGAAAATGTTAAGTATTGAATAGTATTGTTAAGAATTAAAATATATAGTGAGTTGACTTAATTGCTACCTGGATCTCTCAGCACAAAGGTATTCCGCTATTTATTGCTGAATTTAACAAAATTATGTCCCTGAGGGGCAGGCAGTATCATTAGATATCGTTAAAATATTGTATTGTACCATAAAAATTTCAAAAGGTGCCAATCCCTACCACTGACGACTAACTGACTCTCACCACTCTCGGTTAGAATCTGGCTTTTTTGTGAGAAAGCTGCTATTCTCTATAGGTTAGGTGGTGGTTTTACCAGGTTCATCTATCGCTTCCATCAACAACTGTTAGTCAATATTTAGCCTCAATATGGTAGAAAACGTTATGATAAATGAAATTACATATCCCACACAAATTTCTGGATGCTTGAAGTATGAAAAGCTTGTGGCGAAGATTCCAGGCAAAAAAGTCCTCTATCAATTATGTTGCCAGTGATTGACCCCTCGAATGCTAAGGCAACCTTCGTCCAAAGCACAAGGACGCAAAGATTTTTGGAAACCATCTAAACCCTATCAAGTTGGTATTCATTGGATAGCCCTCCATTAATACTCTCAGATGAGTATCCATCTGCCAGGGTTCCAGTCATTTTTCAGGTTTTTGCAACAACTCTCTTTTTGAAGGAGAGATGTTGGTAATGTTCTGAATAACATTCCTCCTTCAAATATTATTCCAACTTGGCTTTTGCCTGCAAGGTGTTTTCTGCCACTTTGACGTAAATCCTGGCCTGCCACAGAGGTCGGGCTTTGGTTAAAAACCCTAAGAGACCACCAGACAGACCACCAGACTTCTGGTTTTCAAATCGCCATAGCCCAACCCAAGATCTCAAAGCCATTGGTTTTCTGAATGCTGTAGTCTGACGGCAGTCCTTCCATAAAAACAATTTGTGAAGGTACAAGCTATCTTTTCTATGGCATATTGGAATTGTACCAAAGGACAACTGATGTGTCAAATAAGGTTGTTCAACTGATTTTATCTTTGATATTGCTCTGAGCATGATCTTAAACTTTCACTTTTCTTATAGCCAGCTTATAGCCAGCCGGGCTACAAAAGTAAATATTATTATAGCCCAACACAATTTTCTTTAGCCATTGGGTATGGGGCTAGTGTCTAGCTGGACCCCTGTGTCAGTTATTAGCGTAGAAGGAAACCGTCTTACCTCATACAGTTCCTAGTGGGTTTTACAATTGGCTCTTGGAAGAATAAGGCATTCCAATGAGAACAAAGCTGTATAAGTACAAGCCGCATTAATCCATCCATGCCTAGAAATATAATTGAATGAGAAATCGGCACTAATGAAACTTTCGAAATAACTTCAAAAATTCAATTGCTGTAGAATGGCCAATTTTTCTGTGAGTTTTATTTTCCCGTTTTTTTCCGAATGCCTTCAAACGGGAATAAACAACACAGGAAAAACAATACAGAACATGTTAGGACTTAATAAACACAGAGAAATCCTGTGCTTACCCATTGATATTTACTCTTTGGTGTATTAAAATTAGAAATCTTCTTAAAATGGTAAAATTAGAAACAAAAAAAAACATGTCCTCTCTTCAGAAATATTAGAAACGGAAACACCCAAAAATTAGGGAAAATTGTTACACAGAAAAATTAGCCATTCTACAGTAATATTTGAAGTAGTAATTTGGGGAAGAAGTATTTTGGGTATGAATATCATTTTTCCTTTAAATATCAAAAAATGCCCTGGCCATAAAGATATTAGCGAAATGGAATTTTTTTTGTCACAATAGAAATGAATGAGTCGAAAGTCAGAGTCTTTGAATATCAAAGAATCTGACAGAATGTGCTTTACAAAGCTATTTTAGTCTTGATTTTGAAAAAATGTTTTCATTATTTTGATATATATCAATTTGATAAGACTGTTATGTACATTCCTGGCACAATGAAACAAATATAAGGAGAAGCTATTGAGAAGATTTGTTTGTTTTACTTTCCTGCATTATGTGCGTGACTTTCATTTTGAGGGGTTGTAATTGTTTTTTACTTCACTGGTAAAATAAGCAACCATTGAACTGTCAACATGACTATGATAACACATTCATACTTATTAGAGATTTAAAGAGTTGTCTGGGTACATGAAACATATTTGTTGCTGGATAAACATTTGTAGAAAAGCTTTGGAATACCTCCCAATCAAAGCAGGCCTGGGGGGGGGGGGGCATATGCCCCTAGATTTTGCTGTGGGCCCCTAGATTTTTCGGGCTAGGGGCTTTTTGACCACTTATTTATATCAAAAGACCTTTTCAGGCCCCTCGCCTGAAAACTAAGTGTCAGACCCTGCTTATCCTGTTAATAAGGGGGGTCACTGGCAACTAGAATGGATACCATTAACATCGCCCTGTTTGCTGTACACGAGGGCCACTAAATGCTTGCATAGTTACACTACACCAGAAAAAACAGAACAAAAAATAACCAAAGAACAATTTAGATTTATTGATTTCGATGCCACATGAATGTGTAAATATCAAATCATGGAAATGAATTCTTTAAGTAAAAGCGACACTAGGAGTGGATCCAAATTAGCTACTACAGGGAAAATGCTGTATGAAGTATGCAGAAGGCATAAAGTCAAATATATGAATTACTTGTAACAAATTTATTGTTGGCAGAAAAAAACATGACAAAACATAATTGAAGAACGAATTAGATTTATTGATTTTGATGCCACATGAATGCGTAAATATCAAATCATGGAAATGAATTCTTTGAGTAAAAGCGACACTAGGAGTGGATCCAAATTAGCTTACACAGGAAAGATGCTCTAAGAAGTATGCAGAAGGGATAGTGTCCAATATATGAATTATTCGTAACAAACTTATTGCTGGCTGTCTCAACTACTTGCAGTCTGGCTACCTTCATTCAAATATCATATTTTTTCAACTGATCTAAATACATATAAATACATATTTATTCTGTAATAAATATTATTACTTTAGTCACTCTATATCATGAAATCTACTACAACAATAGCAAAATTCTGAATCTCTTAAGAATAGTTCTGCTTTCCATTAATTCAAAAGAACAATTTCAAACTCCTTTCACAGTGCAAATAAAACATTTTCAGATATCAGCAAATTAAAACAAAACATTGGGGTTTTAAATTCTTTCATCAAGTATACTATCAGTGGTATTAATTATTATAAATTAATTCAAAAGCGATTGTCACTTAGGTCCAGACAACAATTTCTGGAGGAACTCTTAGTATTAATGGTTTAAAATCTTAACCGGAGTCCCTATTCCTCTTTTGAAATGAATGAGACAACCTTCAGTACTTGGACCACAACCAAATTACCCCATATTTCACAAAAAAATTGCCTAATTCAAATAAATAGTCTAGAAATCTTCTCACAACCCAGCCTTGTGGTTGGAAAAACAATGGTGATTTGGCTAGAGTAACAGTAAATCTGATTTCGCATATATAACTTTTTATATGCAAAGCAAGAAATTATTTGATATGGCAAGAAAACTTCTAATTCAGAATAACTAAAAGCAGTAAATGACAAATGAAATGAACCAATATATAATGATCTTTGTGACGCTACCACATTTTGGTAAATATTTGCAGTAGTTCCTTACTTTCTTTTCAGTACATTATAAGACATCGAGATCTTGGAGAAATGTTTCCAAAATAAGGCAAAATAATGGTTTGGACATCAACCTCCAGCCCGATGAAACCAAATAGGTTGCCATTTTCGTTTTTTACAATATATAATCAAGCCTATTGTTGACCCGTATGCATCTTAAGAATGTGTATGGCATGACAACTTAGATAATAACTCCAAATAAGGTAACATTTTTGAAATATTCAAAGAGGGATTTAATGAACCCAACAAGAACAAATGCCATTAAAATAACTAAGCGAATACTGCTTTATTTTCATATGCTCCAAACTATATATATGCTCCAGATGTGAATGGGTTAACCCATTCATGCCTGTTATGCTTAAAACCACTTGACAATAGTGATATTTCTGCAACATAATCAATTTTCAGAAAATATTTAAAAGAGAAAGAGTATTTCAGAACCCATCTTACAACTCCCCTTCAAATATTTTGTGAATTCATGAATAATTTCAAAGTTGTTTTCAAAAGGAAAAAAATAGGTGCAGGCAACATTTGTTTAGAAGATCAACAGGCATAAAGGGGTTAAAGAATCATATAATTTAAAACTTAAAACCTAACTAGGTACTGTCATTTCCATGGAAGAAAAATTCTTCACTAAAGTTGTGTTCAAGACTACAAACAATATCTTGACAATATATTATCTCTAAACTCATAAATACGAAGAACAATCACATAGTCTGACGAATTATGGTAAATCTAAATAATTTTCCTCTTTTGGTTGATATTTGAAAAAAAAAACGGCTTTTGATCAATTTTTTAATATACAGGCAACTCCCTTCCTATAGATATAATTCCTATATGCATAATCCAGATTTTGCCTAATCCGGACAATAATTTAGAGTCCACATCAGTCCGGATTAAGCAGAGTTGCCTGTAATCACTGGAATGTAAGGCGCTGTTTCTAGTCGGCAAAATATTCTCTAATTTCAAAAGAACTTATTACTCATCTTCTGTTGTAGACATTTGCACATTTTTCTGACTTGGTGGTTATTCTTGGTATGTAGAGATAAAGAGTACATTTCATAAGATGTGTCTTAAATAAATTTCTCTCTTGAAATCTACAATTCTCTCGCCATCCTCAGTATTACTTTGTTGCTTCTCTCGACACTTTCACATTCACATCTTCCGTCCTATTTCCCATACATTCGACAATTTAAAACTTCAACACTTCTCCAAATGCTGTTTAAAAGCAACTTAAAATTTCTTTCATGAAGAAACTGCTATTCAGGAGTTGTTTCAATGAAAAGCACACCAGTCATGTTATATTGACCAATAATCAATTTACATTCCTCCATCCATCAAAAAATTTAAAAGCCAAAAACAGCCAGCAATTATTTCTGACAACTCTCTTGCTTAATCCTTCCAATGCTGAGGCTACAAGGATGCACACAATTTTTGAAAACCCTGCCATGTTGTTATTCATTAGATAGCTCTCCCTGAGAACTCTCAGATGAGTATCCATGTGCCAGGGTTTCAGGCAGTTTGCAGGTTTTTTGCATCATTTTGTATGGGCCAAATTAGCCACCAGCATCATCAAAATATCATTCAATCATTGATATTTTTAAAAGGTAATAAAGGGTTAAAATCACCAAGTTCTCCACGGTGCTAATAAAACTTCTTGTATGTCCTGGCCATTTTAACCCATTAATGCACATAGTGGCAAAAAGCAGCCTGACAATTTTGATGAAATCTTGTGGGCAGAAGCATAAATATGAAGATATTTGATGGCGAAATGTTTATCAGAAGATTACCAGCAACTCTCTTTCAATTTTTTGGTTTACAAAACTATTCATAATTCTGAAGTTATCGTTCAAACGTGTGATAGATCCAGACATCACTTTCGAGGGGAACTTGTAAGTATTAATGGGTTAACCCTTCTAGTGCTACGGCTACTTTCATCCAAAGCACAAGGATGCAAAGATTTTTGAAAACCATTCAAACCCTGTCATGTTGGTATTCATTAGATAGCTCTCACTGAGTACTCTCAGATGAGTACCCATGTGGCAGGGTTTCAGTCATTTTTCAGTTTTTTTGCATCATTTTGTATTGGCCAGATTAGCCACCAGCAGCACAAGGGTTAATAACACGTCACCATTGCTTGTGAGCTACATGGGTGACCCGCTCATAAGAAAGTGGTTCCCAGGGGCATTCAACCTCTTCCTATCCACTTCAACCTCTTTCAAATACTTCTTATTTCTTCATACTTTAACCGTCCATTCCCAAACTACTGCAAAACCACTTAGGGGCAACATATTGGCCAGTCCGCACGTAGAATCCACAGTTCAGTAGTTCTCAGGGCTTGTACCACCACCACCACCCAGACATTGCTTTTCAGCGACCACTACTTATTGCTGCAATAGGAAAACCTGTTTAGCAGTTCTTTAACCTTTTGTCATCCAAAGGTTCTATATAATCTCGGCAGGTTCAGACCTACTTAACCCATTCAGTTTAAAGAAGAAATGTTGATCAGAACTTAACGAACAACGCCCCTTCAAAAAATTTGTGAATAAATGCTGAATTTCAAAATTATTTTCCAAAGTATCATAGGTCCAGACGACACTGGAATTTTTTTATCCAGGCATGAATGGGTCAAGCATGACTTTCAGCTCGCCTTGAAGCAGCAAGTCCTTGTTTAAACAGAGAGACTGTTCTTAAGGCAGCATCGGCACACCTTAGAAATACCGCTTAATTACCGCTTTTCCTCGTCAGTCCCAGTTAAGCTAAGGGCAACCAGCTTATACTTGGGACCTGCTTAATGTCCACCTGATAACCGCTTGCACACTGCTTTATTTTGCTGAGGCAACTTTCCCACTGCTATGAGTTCATCAATTAAGATATCCACCCCACCGCTGTGGGGCCACTTGTCCAGCACTCGCATACTACTTGTCCACCACTTACAAGCTCCTTATCCACTGCTTGCCTGCTGCTTATCCACTGCTTGCCTGCTAATATTCCACCACTTACAAGCCACTTATCCACTGCTTGCCTGCTGCTTATCCACCGCTTGCCTCCTACTATTCCACCACTTACAAGCCACTTATCCACTGCTTGATGACACAGCATAAGATAGTTGGACAACATAACTAACAAAAGCTGCACTAGAGGAAATCCATAAGCAGTATTTCACGCTGTCTGCGCTGTTGGCTGGGATTCGGATCATGGTCGCGCCTACCAGAATTTCCCGGGTTTGGCCACCGATTCCTGAACTTTGGTTCTCAGCGTTTCGGTCTGTCAAAGAGTAATACCAAATAAAATACAATAAATAAACATATTGGCTAAATAATCTAATCTTAAAAAAATGAAAGTGAAAATCATCTTTCCATGGAAATCATAAATGTCGCAAGTGGTGTATGACCTTTTCAATGGTTGATAAAGTTAAATTGTATGAGAATAATTTGTGTGTACAAATAGCAAACAGTACAAGAGACTCTAGACGCGGAAACAATTAATGTAACATGTAGTCGACATTTACTGCCAGTCGACTGTGGCTAAGCTATTAGTATACCATGATTACATAAGTTGTCAGTATGTGGTATTTATGTGGCCGTCTCATTTACAGGGTTATTACATGTTAGTGATCTGGCAGTCATGAGGATAAAGGCAATTATCAGACACACTTGTACCACAGAAAAACAAAGCTTCAACCGCATACATGGTGCAAACTATTCCGCATTTTCTCATTAAGGAATTGTACCTACTTAGAGCCAAAGATCAAGTCGGCGTCAGGTGCCCCCTTTGGATGCTGGTAGCGTACGCGTCTCTCTCGATTCTGATTGGATGTGGTGCTTCGTTGCAGTCCCGCCAGCATCTCTGCAAAACAACACATACCTTACCATCAGATTCCTTAGACATTTTTAAAAAAATGCTGTATACCGGGTGCGGCTAAACGGATGATTGCCAATATACCTCCTAGCAAATTTTTCCCTAACTTACTACTCACTAAATGCTTGCGTGTACAAATATGGTATCTGTTTGAAGGGTCTTAGAAAGGATTTCAAAATCGCCTGTCTGAAACAGAAATCATAAAATTGCTCCCGTCCATATTCAGCTACTCAGCTATTCCAAAAGCTTATACCAACTACATTTACTAGCGTATTGTATCAAAAGGAGAATCAAGAGTTCCGCCATGCCTTACCTTGGTAATCCTCCTCTTCCTGTCTTTCGTGGATATCCAGAACAACCCTCTTCATCTGCTCTTTCTCAAGACGGTCAGCCTGGATAACGTAAGACAAACAACTATGAAACCTTAGATGAATAAAACAATGGATAGGTAGCAAGAGACCAATTACCATATTCAGACCTGGCTATTCGAACCTCGTCTCGGTATGACATAACTAGGAGACAAAGACCGATGAGGGCACTTGTATCGTTTACATTACAGAGAAAGTTGCGCACCAACATGCGCAGAATGTAACTTTTGGCCTATTTGCCGCAGCCAGTTTGTTCAGGGAGACCTGCCGGTTGCGTGTCCCGTGGATCGACATTCTTGATGAAACCAATCACCAGCCACATAAACAGAGGCATGTCTCGACACTTTACATACCTACACCTGTATACTGTATACCATGTTATTTTGCGCATATAAAATAATGCGCTCGGCAGGCAGCTCTAAACCCTCCATACCCTGTCATGTTGGTATTCATAGGAAAGCTCTTGCTGAGTAGTATCCGATGAGTACCCATGTGCCAGGGTTTCAGACATTTCTTAGGTTTTTTGCATCATTTTGTAATGGTCAAATTAGCCACCAGCAGTGAAAGGGTTAAGACACCTACCTCTTTTCGAGCTTTGTATTTGGCAGCGAATTCCGCAGTGATTGGGACATTCAACTCGGAAAACTGAAAATGACAAAAAATCGAAAAATTCAATTTCAGCCTTAAAACATCATTCCTACAAAAAACTCAAATAGTCCTAAATGTTTTGAGTATAGCTCTCTCATGAAAGTATCGTGAAAAGCAGGTTTTACTACAAAGATTTCATAGCATTTTTTATGTAATAATACTAATGAAATATCATCATAGCATCCAAATAAAACTCTGAGAGTGAACGATTGGCTTATTGCAACAGCGTTAAGGATTGGTACCGGTAGTTAAAGGGCAAATGCACCATCATGATGATTTAGGTTCAAAATGTGCCTATACGTGTCACCTTTCAAAAAAGACCAACCGCAAGTCTGTCCTCCTCAGCACTCCTCAGATATGGCTTATGAAAGTTAGTAAACAACTGGCCTGAGTCTGGGCATAGAGGCTGACATTACAGAAATTTAAGCCCAATTTTGATTGGTCGAGAGATATCAGTGGCATGAAGTGACTGCCAGCCCTGCTTCTGATTGGTTGAGAGATATCAGTGGCTGGAAGTGACTGCCACTCTCGGCCAATCAAAATTGGGCTTAAATTTGTGCCCTGCCCTGAAATGTCAGCCTCCATGCCCAGACTCAGGCCAGTTTTTTTACTAACTTTCATAAGCCATATCTGAGGAGTGCTGAGGAGGACAGACTTGCGGGTGGTCTTATTTGAAAGGTGACAGGTATAGGCACATTTTGAACCTAAATCATCATGATGGTGCATTTGCCCTTTAATACGATACCAAATATCGATATTGACTAGGAAAAAGTATTGTATCATTTCAGATCTTTTACCGATACTGCTTAACAATATAAAATTGACTTAACTGCTACCTGGACATTTCCACAAAAAGGCAGTGAAATTTCGGAAGTTGACTATGCTAAATTTTACAAATTTCAGTCGCTGGGAGAAAGGAAGTATCGTTATAAATATGAAATCGTTAAGATATTGTATAGTTCAGGAAATATCGATATTGTATCGTATCGCAAAAATTTTAAAGGTTGAGGAAATATCGATATTGTATCATATCATTCAGGGAATACAATATTGTATTGTTATATTATATATTTATTTATTATAATCCCTAATTTTCAGACAGTAGAAATGGCTACTTGTGAAATCCTACCTGCTGCTTATTGCCTTTTCTTGTCATCAGCACAAAGTTCATGATGCTGTTGGTCTCCTTGGGTTGAGTAAGATCAGGTATAGCGGGTTTCTTCTGCTGAGGCATTGACACTGGCAGAACAATGTGGACTGAGGGGATCTTTGTCGACTCCGCCGTACGTTGCTGAAAGAGATAGTACAGAAATAAAATATAATTGCTACTTGATAAGTAATGGACAATTTTCAGTGACCCAGTATGTATGTACGTACACACTGAATATTCTTTATAAAGCGCTTTTGAACACTATAGGTGGAAAGGGCGCTGTTTCAAATGCTATATCAAATACCAATTATTATCATCAAATTATTAACATTATTAAAAAGCATGCTTAGAGCGGCCAAAAGCAGCCTGACATTGTAGATGAAGTCTTGCAGTCAAAAGCAGAGATAAGAAAGTAGTTGATGAAGAAATGTTAATCAGGACATTGCTAACAACTTTCCTTCAAATCTTTTGTGAAATCGTTGTCAGTTACCAAGTTCAAGTATCATAGATCAAGACAACGATTGCTGAAGGAACTTTAAGCATTAATGGGTTAACAACCCAGTATTTTACTTACCTTGATACTGTCCGCAATAACTTTATCAAACTCTGACATGACCATACTTAACAACTGAGTATTTTACCTACCTTGATACTGTCCGCAATAACTTTATCAAACTCTGACATGACCATACTTAACAACTGAGTATTTAACCTACCTTGATACTGTCCGCAATAACTTTATCAAACTCTGACATGACCATACTTAACAACTGAGTATTTTACCTACCTTGATACTGTCTGCGATAACTTTATCAAACTCTGACATGAAGTCTTCATCCTCTGCACACTGGACATGTTTTGGGCCGCCGGTCCGCAAGGTCACCTCATCATCCATTTCGTCTTCTCCTGCCGATTCTGTCAGGTATTCATCGGTGCTCTCCTCTTCGCCTTCTCGTTTCTCCTCACCTCCATCTTCAGCATGCTAAAAAAACAAAAACAAAACTCAATTCTCAGCGCTTTGAGAAATTGGCATTTTACTAAACCCTTCCAATGCTGAGGCTCCTTATGTCCAAAACACAGGGAGGCAAAGTTTTTTTGAAAATCATCGAAACCCTGCCATGTTGGTATTAATTGTATAGCTCTCGCAGAGTACTCTCAGATGAGTACCCATATGCCAGTGTTTCAGTCATTTTTTTTCGTTTTTTTTGCATCATTTTGTAACAGCCAAATTAGCCACCAGCAGCATAGTGGTTAAAACTCCTGAAGTTTGTTTCCTAATGGAGGATTCAATGAAAGTCTAACCAAAGCGCAAGGATGCATAGATTTTTGAAAACCAGCTTAACCCTTCCAACGCTGAGGCTACTTTCGCCCAAAGCACAATGACGCGAAGATTTTTGAAAATCATCCAAACCCTGTCATGTTGGTATTCATTGGAAAGCTCTCGCTGAGCACTCTCAGATGAGTGACCACATGCCAAGGTTTCAGTCATTTTCCAGCTTTTTTGCACCATTAGGTATCGTAAAATTAGCACCCAGCAGCAAAAGATTTAAAAGATCCGTCATAATGGCTGAAATGGCAGACATATTTTACCTCGACTGTCTGGCTCTGTGATTGGCTGCCTCCTGTGAAGTCTCGGTCGTCATCCATTTCGCTGTCGTCCTGAGTGCTCTCCTCGGTCGTGAAGCGCGACTGGGAGAAGCCCTCGCTCAGCTCCTCAACTGAAAACACCAACAATACAATGCTTTAGCCCTTCCAATGCAGAGATTACTTTCCTCCAAAGAACAAGGACGCAAAGATTTTTCGAAAACCATATAAACCCTGTTATGTTGGTATTCATTGGAAAGCTCTCGCTGAGTACTCTCAGATGAGTACCATTTGCCAGGGTAGACAATCAAAATAAGCCTTATTATATTAATAAGCCTCATTAATAAGGTTGGTGCAACTGAGCCAAGAATCTGATCAATAACTCTCTCTATCTCCAATATTTTGCTTGATTGCTATCTTATTTCGTAAAGTAACATGGCATCCAGAACACAGAGAATGAAAGGTTTAATGTACAGCTATGTAAAAACCTTACTCACCACAAACAAGCTGTTATGTTTTAATATTGTCTTAAAAGCATGCTGTGTTTTTAGAGGAAGAAATTTTGAAATAGACATACTTGTTCCTTCATCGCTTTCTCGTATCGTGGAAAGACCTCCCTCTCCATCTTCCTCCTCTCCCTCCTCGGTTTCCGTAAAAACAGGAAGAATGTGGGCTGGAATAAAAAACAATTTTGAATTAAGGAAAAACTAGATGATATATGACTTGATGTTTAACAATGCAAAAATTAATTGTGTCTTTTGAGTTAAACTACCGTGCATTAAGAAATATGAATTTGAATGTCAGGATTTTTTTGAAAATGCCAAAAACATGTAAGTGACGCTGTCAAAGTGCATGTGCGCCCTCATATTGGATCTACGGTTGGAGCAGTAGAAGATTGTCTGTATTTACATTAAAACGTATTTCAAAACGTCCCAATTTAATACCTTTGGCGATCAGTTCCAAGGGCGTTTGTTCTGAATTTTGCAGGTTTCAGCATGACTGACACATTACCCTGAACAGTGAACCAAGTGTAAAAAGATCAAATATCTTTACAGTCTATCCACACATAGTGCAGGCCTCTGAGCGTGAGAAATCTGCACAAAATCTACCTAATTTGCTCTTGAATTATTTCTCTAGGTCCTCCTTCCCTGAACAGTGAACCAAGTGAAAAAAGATTAAATGTCTTTACAGACTATCCACACATAGTGCAGGCCTCTGGGTGGGAGAAACCTGCATCATATTTACCCAATTTGCTCTTGAATTCTTTCTCTAGGTCCTCCAAGTCCTTGCATGCCGCCTCATAGCTGTTAGGCCATTTTAACTTCGGCCGAATACACTCCATGGTATCCTGCACCATATTCTCAGCATCCAATGGAAATGGGCAATTCTCTGTCCAAATGCTTGCTGAATGCTTGAACCAGTAATACCTCTACAATAGAAAGTGCATCCAATACTGTATACAGCTTTAATTTGGAGTGCTAAAAACTTTGCTTTACAGCCCTGCTGGAGGGTAATCGTGCTACTTTATATTTGCACATCCAAGCGCTCAAACTATATATTTATTACTATAGAAAGTGTATCCAATACTGTATACAGCTTTAAAAGACCTGCTGGAAGGTATTTGTGCTACTTTATATTTGCGCATCGAAGCACTCAAACTATATATTTATTACTATAGATATTCATTTGAAGGATGTTATTTTGGCGCTATCATGGGGAGCATGAATATAGCGAAAATTAAATGCCTGTAAAAACTAACTTGTTATATAGTAGAGGAGGGCCCATTTAACATTGGCACAATAGAGACTGACACCCTTCTGTGTATACTGCATTAATTTTGCGCACATAAAATGTCTTTGATGCGCAGTTAAATTTTTGCTTGAATGACAAGCTATCATGTCAGCCTGTTGTACGATACTACCATAGGGATCACATGTTCGAATAATAGGGGGCAGAGTAATAAATGTGGTAATAAAAGGGTTTCAGTCTTTTTTTTAGGTTTTTTGCATCATTTTGTACTGGCCAAATTAGCCACCAGCAGCATAAGGGTCAGGGTCTGACACTAAGATTTTAGGTTAGGGGCCCGAAAAGGTCTTTTGATGAAGTGGTCAAAAACAGGATTTCCGGTTATTGTACATACTATTTTGGGCCCCTAGTCTAAAAAATCTAGGGGCTCACAGCAAAATCTAGGAGCATATGCCCCTGGGCCCTTGGGAATGTCGAACCCTGAGGGTTAAGGATTTGTATGGCAAACCATGATGCCAAGACAAGAATGGGGGTGATAAAAGGGTTAAATTCTCACCATGTAATAGACGAGGAAATAATCAAGCTTCTTCTTGCTGCTGCCACGATCAAAGTATTGACCACACGTATCCAACAAAACGCACACCAAGCGAAGACGGAACAGGTGCTCCGGGGGATCAAACGGACTAGGATTGCTCTCTGAAATAAAAGACATAGGGATAAGAGACCCTTTATGAATTGGTATCCCAATGCTGTGACAGATATGCAGTATAATATGAATTTGAAAGGCATTTGTGTGAATGACATATAATCAAAACACTTAGAATGATACATTTAAATTAAGAATATTGAATTTTTTGAAAAATTAAAATTACACACTCAACTTACCATAATAAGAAACTGCAAATGTGACTGTTGCTGATGGTCATGTTAAAACTTTTGAAAAATCAAAATTGCACCCTAACTGACTGTCATAAGAAACTGCAAATTTAATGAATGGATGGAGCATATTGAAATTGACTGTTGATGATGAAAATGTCAAAAAAAATTAATGAAATATTAACATTACACCCTCAACTTACCATCATAAGAAACTGTAAATTTAATGAATGTATGGAGCATATTGAAATTGACTGTTGATGATGGTAATGTTGAATTTTTTGAAATATTAAAATTAGACCCTCAACTTACCATCATAAGAAACTGCAAATGTGATGAATGTATAGAGCATGTTGAAGATGACTGCGGACTCCACCATTCTGTAGTTATACAACTCTCCCAGGTACTTGACACAGCTGACTCGACGCTGGTTAAACTTGGGATGGTTCACCTCCAGACCCAGGCGAATATCCTCAATAACGCCATCCACCACCTGGATCGCCACCTGCTCCTGAAGGAAATAGAGACAGGACATCTGTATTTATCACTTGCTCTGCTGTAATTCTTGATGCTGATTGATCAATAAGAGTTCAATCTGCAATGATCTTATACAATTATAGATGCTAACATGATCACTAGCGCTGCACAATGGACTCAACAGTGTTGCGTGCCCCTTTCTTGTGCTATGTGTAGGATTGTGCTCCCGTTGCTATGGAGAACACAGGAGTCACGTCACAACATGCGCCACCTATTGTTGAACCACTACACATAAAGCCATTTGGTGACTTAGTTCAGTTAGTTTGTACTGTCTACGTGGAGCCAAATTCACTGGAAAAAGGAGATTGACTGAAAAACATCGGCATCAATGACAGGGGGTGTATATTACACAATACCACATGTTTAAACATAGTGTAAATAACAAACTGGTGTTGAAGATTACTGTTGATGACAGAAACATTTAAATTTTGAATAATGAGACTCCTGAAATAATAAAATTACACACTCAACTCACTATCATAAGGGAGCTCCAAATGCCTAATTTTTGCATTTCTATCTCCATTTCATAGATTTTGCGAAACCCACACCCACATTAACTTCTCCTGCTTTACAGTACTAATAGTCCAGCCCTCCCCATGCATTTTTATAAAACCGCATCACTCCTCAGTTCAGCTAGATGATGGCAGAGGTCTTTTACTTACATGATAGGGTGCTAGACCAGCTAGCAGGTTAGCTGCACAGTGGATCGTGTTGTAACGCACATTCCAGATGGCCGTCAAACACTTCACTGCATACTGCGCCTCCTACAGGGGAAACAAGAAACTAAGGTACAAATCTTGAACAGGGAACACCATTATTATCAATTTGACATTCTCTGTAAATATTATCTGCATGTTATGAAACTTGATAAATGAATAGCTAATTAAACGCAAAAAAGGCAAGAATTTGCTTTGCTTCACAACCAAATTTGTTCTCAAATTTATCATTTGCAGCTTAACTTATCTTAAACCAATTTCTGACTTTCCCTAGAAATAATTGTCTGTAAGTTTTGAAACTTGTTAAATGATAAAGCACAGTATTTGCAAAATATCTATTTTGATTCTCAGTTAAATTTGTTTTCAGATCTATTCTTTTTGTGTCAATTTGAAAGATATCACCAATTTGGTCACACATTTCTTTATGAATGATTTCAAAGAGGACCCACCTCAGGCTTATCCCAATTCAGCTTCCTCATCTGTCTCAGGACCTGAAACAAATAAATAAAGACATTACATTACACATAGCACTACCGTACATGAAGAGTGACGGTAAAAATACTGCAATGCTATTATATATCTTGAATGTGCTAATTTCTGTGTAGGCAAGGTCAAATGATATGATTTAGTTTTTGACCAATTTCTTAATTACAGGATTTTCTTATAGCAAAATATGTAAATCTAAGGCTTTTTCAGCCCATTTTGGTATGCAAATGGCAAAACTTGTTGCTAAGTATGAATCAGAAATACCCCTATTAGTTATAAATTAATATCATTTTTAACTATTTATGCTTAAGAGTTCCTCTAGAAATTGTTGTTCAGATCTAGGTAACTTTTTGCAAAAACTTAGGAGTTTAGAATGATGGTGAGAATATTTGAAGGAATAATTTGGTAATGCGCTGAAAAAAATTCTTCTTCTAAAAAGTTCTAATATTTTTCTAACCCTGCCTTTTCCTGCAAGATTTCATCAAAACTGTCAGGCTGCTTTTGGCCACTGTGAGCATTAATGGGTTAAAGTAGAAATTATATGATACAGTTTATTCGTCATTAACAATTGGTTATTTTTGGTTTTCTGAGCTTTTCTGTGGTTATCTTGGTGAGATATACATATATATATATATATATATATATATATATATATATATATATATATATATATATATATATATATATATATATATATATATATATATATATATATATATATATAAATATATATATATATATATATATATTGCTAACAGTGTTTTCTGACCTTTTCTGTGGTTATCTTGGAGAGGTCCTTATAGAGTAGTTTCCTGATGTATTCGTGCATGGGGGGTCTCTCCTTCTGCTGGATCTGGGGGACCTCCGGGGGGTTACTGTAGTGGAAAGCGTTCTCAATCATCATCGTGTAGCGGGAGTCCAAGTGGATGGCCCGCTTCTTCCTCATCATCACCTCCTGAAACAACAACAAGAGGGCTGAAATTTGAAGGGGCAAAGGGGAAAAGAAATACTGTATACCCAGGGTCTGACACTTAGTTTTTAGGCGAGGGGCCCGAAAAGGTCTTTTGATAAAAATAAGTGGTCAAAAAAAGGATTTTATGGTTATTAATCTTATTATACATACTATTTTGGGCCCCTTGCCTGAAAAATCTAGGGGCCCACAGCAAAATCTAGGGGCATATGTCCCTGGGCCCCTGGGAAAGTCGAACCCTGATACCATGTTAATTTTGCGCATTAAGAAAGGTCACGAATGTCAATTACACCGGATACGCAACCAGCAGGTGGTCTTGCTTAACAGCCTGGCTACAACTAATAGCCCGGATGTCTGCCAATGATCAAGTTATTATTTAGTTGCCTTAGCTGGTGAAGCTTGCTGAAAAATTCTCAATTTAAACAGTATTTTAAGGTTTTTGCATGTTTTGAAACCTCTGTCACAATGCAACAGTTGGACACCATGGACCTTTCAAAGTGTTGAGAGACCGGAAGCAGTCACGCAGGCAATGGTAAAGCCTTAGACCACTGGGCTATCTGGGCACCCCCTGGCAATTATAGAAAGGATGGAAGGAAGAAAGTAATTGTTTTTTTTGTCGCTTTCAACAGCTTAGGTCATATCCAAACGAGATAGAAACCCCGAACCGGGAAGAAATTCCCTTCTCTTCACGAATAGTTTCAAGGGTCTTTCAGTTGCAGAAATACCATAGACAGTCTTCCACAATGCCTCACATTTATATAGCAACAAGGCCAACCCGCTTAGAAAGGAGTACATACCAAGTAGACCTTTGTCCTGTGGTGGGAATCGGGAGAACGATAGAGGAATCTACCACAGCACTCCAACAGTGCACACGCCATCTCTATGTTATGATGGTGGAAATCAAAGAGCAGCATCTGGAAACATACATTAAGGGTTAATACGAAACGAATTGTATTAATTAACTCAAAAAGTGTTTTCATCTACTCAAATATTTAACAGATTCCTGATATATTCCCCAAATAATTATTACATAGCTTACTGGCACTTAAAATTATTAGAAACTGACACAAATAAAATTTTCAATATACAATACAGTATTTCCAATATTAATATTTGCTTAATGATATGATATCTTAACAATAACAATATTGCCTGCCTGCCAGGGACCTTATTTCGTTAAATTTAACACTGTCAGCTTCAGAAATTCTCACCTTGACAAACTGCAATGCATCTGATTTTGGAAACCTGTTGAACTTAACCATTTCACCTGCAAAGAGAGCATTTGATTCATAGTTATAATCAACAACAGCAAACAATATAAACATCAAACTCTGTTAACCTGGCTTCATATTGCGAAATTAGTTCCATTATGAAGTACATTGAAACATTTTGGCATGAAACTCACTGTAAAGTACCTTGACCCTCCCTCAAACCAAATAGTAAGTATTTTTGTCTGAAAATTGAAAGGAAGCCTTATACATTGTACTACCTCCAATAATAAAGAGTAAGCTACAGCCATGATGAAATGAAGGTTAACCTACCTATGAATCTGACTGTTTTCAGCTTGGATTCAATGTTAATCTGGTCCTTTTTCCGCACCTGAAATGTAAGCCAAATAAATGAGTGAATTATACTTTTCTCAGAAAAGAATGATAAAAACAAAATCTCCTTCAAGTACTGGATGCCATCTTTTTATGGTTTGCAAAATAACTATTTAAAAGATTTGTATCCCCCAAGTAATAGATGCTACTGCTGACCATGGATTAAGATGGTTTTAATATTAGTGAGTTTTGAAGATTTTAATCTTTCACAATTTTCAGGCAATAGAAAAACAAAACATTGTTTGAGGTGAAAGAACATCCAAATACTCACTATCAGAACAGAAAAATGGGATGAGCTTACAAAATGTAAGAAAGAGGCATTTTATTATTCTATTTGAAAAATTCATAGATACATTCCCTTTTCTAAATTAAATATCTCAATATTCTTTGGCATAATTGCGCATTCAGTCAATATCGGCTGGGGCATGTGAGAAAGCTGCCAATGACTAAGGGTTAGGTGGTGATTTTTGCTAGGTACTACGGTTTCCTCCATCACATCCAACTGGCTAGTCACGACTTAGCTGCATTATGGCAGAAAAAGTGACGAAAAAAAATCAAAAAATTTGAATGCAATCATTCAAAACTAAGGCTTAGTCAATATAAATTGATATCTTATTTCTAGGATGGTGAAAGGAGAGGCTACTTACATGCCACTTAAAGTCACCCTTGAGTAAGGAGGCCAGGTCATTGGCCACATCCGGCATACAGGGAAATAATGTAGCCACAAAACGTGCATAAAACGGTAACAAGTCATACCTGAAAAAGATAGTAATAAAATGAATACAACATAGATAGGAACAGTCAAAGAATCAAGTAAGTTCTATTCTAAAGTTAATTCCCAAATTAGCATAGATTGATATAGATTAAAAAGGAACTATAACAATGGGATAACCCAAAAATGCCACTTTGGTGATACCTTTTTAGACTAAAGCATTTTCACAAAATATTGAAAGGGAATAATTGATCAGATCCTAAGAGAAAACTTGCTTTATCCATAAAAACAATAAAAGATAAATACAATTTATATGATTTCTAATACTCACTTTTCCCCATGTAAGAGCCACCCCCCAAAAAATAACTTAAAAAGCATAAATTGGTGAAATATTTAAAGGAGAGTTTTAAGTTAAGTACTAACAAACAATTCTCCTGTAATTATTTTCCTAAAGGTTCTTTTATCAGAAAGATATCATCAAAAGAGTCAGGCCTTTTGTGGATGCCACAGGCATAAATAGATTAACTTACCTTGTTCTGTGTACAGTAAATAAGGTGCGAACAAGTTTCTTGCGGTTAGATTTTGTGTTGAGGTTCGTACAGAAGTCCTTGGCTGCCTGATCTATGAGCTCGCGGTTCACACATTTAGGTAGATTTCCCAGGAACGACTCGAGAAGGATATGAAATGTTGTGGCAACATCGTCATCATCTGAAAAAAGGTATTGTTAAGCAGTATTGGTACAACAGAACTTCAATGATACAATACTTCCTTTTCCATATCAATATTTGGTTTCATATCGAGTACCGGTACCAATTCCTTATTTGGGAGCAAGGCTGAGGGAGCATGAGGTGGCCCTTCTGTTCTTAGAATTAAGAACTTTGATTTTTGTTACTTTTTTGCCATATTAGTTGTGACTGAGCAGCTGTAAGAGGTGGAGGAAACCAGAGGACCCGGTGAAACCTCCTGTTCATGGAATTACAGGGTCTTAGCCAGGATTTCAAAAATGCCTGTCCAAAACAGCAATCTCAAAATTTCTGCCCTTCCAGATTTAGTTACTTAGCTACTACAAATCCTTATTCAAACTACATACGATAGCCCATTGGGTCAAAAGGGGCAATTTAGACATCAGCCCTGTTTTAGAAAATGGTCTGTTAAAAAATCATTTGATTATTATCCCCCCCCCCCCCAAAAAAAAAAGAAAATCAAAAGTTCTTCATTTATATTTTTGCCTGTCTGAAAAGGTGTTTTTCAAGAAACTGCCCATTCAAAAGATAGGCTGGACAATCCTGTCTAAATCCCTGCTAGGAAATCTAGGAAAAACACCTACCCTCTACAACTGGAGCTGCTGCGTGCTCTGCTTCCTCCTCCTCTTCCTTCTTGTTCTTCTCGCCAGATTTCTTCTTCTCAGTCTCCTCTTTTTCCTGCTTTTGCTTCTCTGCCTCCATCTCTTTCTCCACGTCTTCCACCTTAAGATTTTCCATATCTGAAACACGAATCACACAATCACATCACAGCAGCTCTTCTACAAACTGCACTGCAAACGTTAACCCTTCCAATGCCACACGCACATACATGCGCTTGTGGTATCAGGACATAGAGAGCCAAGTACATATATAATGTGTGCGAAATAATCAAATTCAGTCAAAGAAGAGTAATTCGTTTTTGATTGCTCACAAACTTTAGCTATTGCAAAAAAGATATCCAAAAAAGAATTTGGGCCATATAATTTTTTTCTAACCATTCATGCCAGTCAGTCATGAATGGCAAGCCAATTTGAAGAAACTTGATAACGCCATCGCTCAAGCATCCAATCAGACATGGCGTAACAAAAGAAAAGAGTGTGAAGCATTCAAGCTATTAGGGGCCATGAATTATTGCCACAATCAGCACCCTGGGGTGCGGCCAATCACAAGATTGTCTATACCCCTTCTAGCAAATTTGTTACTCACACGTGCGCTTATTCGGAGGAATATGGTACGGAGGAATATGGTACTTAAAGGGTTGATATAAGACACTAGAAGTTTAAAGGAGGTATAAGAAAGTCCAATACATACCTTCCTCAAGCCCAGTTTCTCCCTCCTCTGAAACCTCAGGAGCTGCTGCCTGCATACTGTCCTTGTATAAAATCTGAAAAGAAAAAGTAATTATTTAACCATTATGCAGCTGGCGGCTCATTTGGTCAATACCAAATGATGCAAAAAATCTGAAAAAATACAGAAACCCTGGCTTATGGGTACTCATTTAAAAGTGCTCAGCAAGAGCTATCCAATGAATGCCAACATGACAGGGTTTACATGACTTTCAAAAAATCCTTGCATCCTTGTTATGTGCTTTTGATATAAGTAGCCTCAGCATTGGAAGGGCTTATATTGTTCATGCTTGCATGTCCTTGTAGAGAATTGAAACACCGAAATATCATCTCATATCCTCACTGCCTACAGACGGTCTATTTCAAGAATCTAAAGCACAACAATATCAGATCTTAAAACCTTGTAAAACCATTACAAGTATCATAGTTCTAAAATTTCCAAATGTGTAGAATATATGTGTGTGCTATAACTAAATGATATCTAAAAATAAAATGGACATACCCCTTTTTAGCCAGTTAGTGTTCATTTTTTAAATCAAATCTTTAAACACGAATGTGTCTCTCTAGCCCAACTCCTTTTCTTCAACTACAGCCCGCCTTTAAAATTTACATTCTTTTCATAAACGGGCAATTTTATCATATCAGGCACTTTCTAATGACTGAAACATAGGTGCAGATTTTGTGTATATACAAGACTCACCCCAGGTATCGAGGCTTTCAGATCTGGCAAACTTTCATAAAACATTCTCGTCTCCTCGTCCTCAAACAGACTGCTGTCTCCATCATACTGGTACTGAAAATAATATTGTATATAAACAGTTACTCCATCTACCTTAATTCTTACAAGAAGGGTCTTATCCAGGATTTAGAAACGGGGTGCCCAAAATTGGCGATTATAAAATTTTTGGGCTTCCTCTTTTTAAAGGGAGCCCACAATATACACAGATTTCAACCATAAACATGCATTTATTTATTGAAATAAGGCATACTATCCTCATGGGATGTATATTGGGGTGAAACAATTTAATCATATGCTTGACTTTTGAGACAAAACATCAACTACAGCAAATCATGAGTCCCTGTCAGGTTCTGAAACTCTTAATTTTATCATCAAAATATTACCTTAACTCCCTTAAAGTTACAGATGTGCTACCATGATTTGTTATGAAATGTAAGAAATTTGATGAAATGATGTAGGTAAAAGCATAGTTAGGAAAATGTTTGATGGAGAAATGTAAATTAGATCATAACTAGCAACTCTACTTCAAAAAAGATTCTCAATTCTAATGTTATTGTCAAAAGCATTTTAGGTCTAGAAGATAATTCATTGAGGAACTCTTAAACATGATGAACATTATCAATACTCACCTCTGCATTTTGAGGATTGAAGATATCCAGTCCTATTCCATCAGGGTCATTCCCAGACAGTTCTGTAAAGACAAAATAGGTCCCCATGTGTTATATCATATAAACATATTTTCACGATTCACCTCTCCCAAACTCTAACATTGAAGTAGTCTTTTTTTAAACAAACCCCACACACTGTGTACCATGTAAATATTCCGCACCCTTGGAGTCTGCATTTATTTAACTGTGCATCATTAATTGGACATCCAATCAAATGCTAGTATTGTACAACACTCTGATATTATAGCTTGTCATTCAAACTCACAAGCAATAATCTAACTGTGCATCAAAGGCAGCTGCCTGCCAAGATGATTTTTCTATATGTGCAAAATGAACACAGTATATAGTACTTTATTCTTGTTAGGATATTGCCCTGATCAGTATTGTCTGACTATGCAATAACTTTTAAAATCACTTCGGAATTATGCCCAAATTCGGTTGTTTTCAGATCAACACTTATCCTGTAAATAGTATACTATTCAATCTTTAAATACAGGGCTCAAAATTATGGGGTGCCGGGAGCCCAGGGCTCCCTTGAATTCCCTTGCGGCTCCCTCAAATTTTTGCAGGGAGCCCAAAGATGTACTGGTTACTATACACACCACCTTTAGGTAGCTTTCGAAGATGCAATTGGGCTCCCTTAAAAAAAAGTTAATTTCGAGCCCTGAAATAGTATGATTTTAACTCAAAGAACATCTGACTTTTTACCTTTAAGTTGTCAACTAATTAATCAATGCCTACAGCAGCACTGAGAAGCCTGATAATGTTGACGAAATCTTGTAGGCAAAAGCAAAGTTATGAAATTAGTTGAAGTAAAAATGTTAGACAGAACATCTCCAACAACTCTCCTTCAAACATTTTGTAAAATCATTTATAATTTCCAATTTATCATCAAAAGTATCAAGATCCAGATGACAATTACAAGAGTAGCTACATATAAATGGGTTAAGAGTAGAGATATCCTACTTACTGTCATCTGGTAAGTCTGGAAGATCCTCATCAAGGAGATCCTGGAGAGAAAATAGTACAAAAATCAACTCTTGTCACACACAACTGCAGCACTAAATATCTTGCAGAATGACCTTAACCCTTATGCCACTGTTGGCTAATTTTGCCAATTTTTTAAATTTGTTTTTTGAGTACGTAGATTCACAATTGGAAGTCTATAGGCTGGGATACTTCAGTAAGGCCTATATCTAGATGGTGCTCTGTCACTTTACAATAACAGCTGTTACTGAAATATTAGCAATAGGTGTTATCACTTGTACTCTAATCAACTACAGTTTAGCATGCCTAAATATTTATGCAAACAACAGTACCTCATACTTCTTGACTGTTCTATATCCATGTAAATTGTTTAAAATATGGGTATTAATAATTGGGGGAGGGGGGCTAAATTTTCTTAGGTACCCCTCCCCCCTTAATTACTAAAATGGTACAGCCCGAAGAATTAACTGTATGTGTACTCTAGTCCTCAAGCAGAGCATACTTACAGCAAACGTTACTGCGTTAGTGTATAATTTATGGTAGGATGTGTAGGCCACTTCATACCTCTCCTTCCTCTCCTTGCTCAGCTCGCCTTTGGTCTGCAGAGAACACCAGGAAAACATCAATACATACATGTTATGCCACTAACATGCAAAAAGATCTGGCTATCTGAGTTATAACTTATCGACAAAAGCATCTTTTGAAAATACCTTGAGAAGAAATGTAGTTCATAATTCAAGTGTAATTTTTACCTCAAATATTAGCCTGTTATCAATAAAGAAGGCCTCAATTAAGCAAAATATAAGACCCTTAAAAATGATGGGAGTTCACATGTTTAACACAATCTGCATAGAATAATACATTTGAGAATATATAAAAGGCTCCACTGGCCATCCAGTCTGATCATTTGGCGGGTTATGCAGTGCTTGATTGATTTTGCCTGTCGCATGTTTTGAAGCCTCTGTTGAATGCTGTTGCGACAATGCAACCGTCTGACACCCCTAAGAAAGAGGCGTGGTTTACCTGTAAGATCTTCCTGTTCTGTTTCTCCATTGCTTGCATGTTCTTGTGTTCTGAGACTAGGTACTTGGAAAGTGTATTAAAATAGTCCTTAATCAAGTTCCGACACGCCTTTTGTCTTTCTGCCTTTAAAAACTGAAAAGAAAGCACAATGCCTGTCAGTGGCAAGGTTGAGGTATTCACAGGGATAAATACTGGTACTTGATACAATATCAAATACCAATTTAAAATGGGAAAAAGTATCATACCGAAAAAGTTGAGTATCATATTTTATCATTTAAGATTTAAAATGTATATAAAATTGAATTAATTGCTACCTGGATTACAACAAAAAGTCATTTCGCTACTTAGCAAAAAGCCTGAAGCTGACAGTGCTAGATTTAACAAAATTAGGTCCATGGGAGGCAGGCAGTATATATAAAGAATACATTGCCAATGTGAATAGAAAAAACAAACACACGTGTATGATTTTGCCTTTAGGTATAACATACTAAAATGTCATTTTTATAGGGGGCTTAATATTGATTGGGTGAATTAAAATGTGAATCATATTACCTGACTCCTTGGAATCTCCACATTCCCATACTTCTCAGCAAACAACCTGAAACAGATGACAGTGAGAATTAGTGCTCATTCCAAATAGAGTAGAGTTAGAAAAAAGCATGAAAAAATTGAGTACTACAGGCACAGGATTGAAACCAAATAAGCTCATAAGTCTACCTGCCTTATAGGGCTAGTGAGCTCTAATTTTACTTACTATATCTGTATTTTCACTAATCCACTACATGTTTTTTAAACTGTATTGTACATAAAATGTAATCTACCATGCCTATAAATGTTCCGTCCATTAAGCCCATAACAAAATCCCTTATCTTTTACTAAATATGCTAAGCTTTTCCTTGTAATGGTATTTAAGGCCAATCTATCTACAATATTTATGAAGTCATTTTTGCTTAAAATCCACATGTGCGTATGCATCTTTAAAACACTTTCTAATTGACTAACAATGTATGCTGTATCAGCCTTGGAGAGCATGTAAAATGGCTAAATTCATATACTTAAGATATTCAAATTATTTTTCTTGAAATCTGAGAATGTTTCAAGCACTATACTGTACCTGCCCTCTATGGTAAGTAAAATGATATTTATTTTACTTTCCCTATTATGCTTTTTGTGCCTATTATCGCGACCCTGGACCAATAACCAGAAAAAAGACTACAGTAGGAGTTTATCCTCCTTACCTGTAGTTTCCCTAGTCACTGGCAACTTTCTCACTTGCCCCGGCCGGGATTCGAGACCCAGCAGAGCTAGCGGTCAGTGGCAATACCTTAGACCACACGGCCAACAGGGCAGGCCCTCTATTCTGTAGACCATGATTAGAAAATTGACTACCGGTACTATAGGAGTTTATTCCCCTTACCTGTATTTTCTGGGGATGAGTCCAGCATATTCGTCCCCGCAATGTTTGGCAAAACTGATCATGATCGATAGGTTGCTGTGATTGTCCTTATGCGTGTTGACTAATACTGTCAGCTGATTGGCCAAGACCGGCAGGCCCTCCTTCTGAGAAATTACGCCAACCGCGACGAGTTCAGCGAAGAAACGAAGATCTACGCGCAGCTTACTAGCATTACTGATCTAGAAAAGAATAAATGAAAGTGAATAAATAAATTGGACCCCTTGAACGGAGAAAAAACTAAACTTAAAATAAAATCATTCTAATGGCACAGGTTATATTACATTTATAATGGAATTGGACCACTGGTACAGGAAAAATAAAGCTTATAATGGAACTGGGCCACTGATTCAGGAAAAATAATGGAATTGGACCACTGGTACAGGAAAAATAAACCTTATGATGGAATTGGACCACTGGTACATGCAAAATAAAACTGATAATGGAATTGGGCCACTGGTACATGCAAAATAAAACTGATAATGGAATTGGGCCACTGGTACATGAAAAATAAAACTTATATGGAATTGGACCACTAGTACAGGAACTAGAAAGCTTAAAATGGAATTGGACCAGTGGTAAGGGAAAAATAAAACTTATATGGAACTGGACCACAGGTAAAGGAAAATAATGCTTATAATGGAATTGGACCACTGGTGTGGGAAAAATAAAACTTATATGGAATTGGACCACTGGTACAAGAGAAATAAAACTGATAATAGAATTGGGCCACTGGTACATGAAAAATAAAACTTATAAGGAATTGGACCACTGGTACAAGAGAAATAAAACTGATAATGGAACTGCACTCCTGATATTGGCTTATAATGGGATAAATGGACTTATAATACTACAAGACTTGACACTCCTATTAGCAAATCCTTGGCACTGAGCATCATTCCTAGAACCAGGACCTTAGCCAATGTGTTGTCGAGGCATCATTCCCGCTAAAAACTTCTCCAAAAACACACACACCAAACAAACATTTCTAAAAGTCACACACAAACAGATTATTTAGGTGTTACTTCAATGTTATTGCTAGGACATCTTTTAAAGATACAAACTATGTATTTGGTATAAACATGTTTTCATTGATATACATTTCTATAAATTATGTTGTCATTCTTTACAAATAATAAGCCCAATTTTGAACACCACTTTCAATATCCATGCTATTTCCCTCGGTTTCTAGGGATTAGCCTTCGTGGTGGTTAAAACATTCACACTCAGAGGTGCTCTAGAAACTATCGTCTGCTACTCTCATACTTTTAAAAATAACTTGGGAATAAAGTGAAAATTCACAAAATATTTGAAGGAGAGTTTTTGGTAGCTTCTGATCAACATTTCTTCTTCAAATGATTTTTCAGAATATGCTTTCTTTTGTGAGTTAAATATTTCAAAAATTGTCAGGCCTGTTTTGGCCGCTATAAGTGCTAATGAGTTAAGGGGCATTTGCCCCTGGAGAACATGATTTTGCAACCAGATGTTAAATCACACTAGCCCAGTTTGCAAATGGACAAATCAATTATTAACTGGAGCACTTTGAGAATGTTTTCTTTCAATCAATGTTACCAGCAGGATTCACACACAGAAATCTATTTGCTCCTAAATTTTGAATCATAGGAGCCAAATCTGCTCCTGCCTGAAAAATATTAATGCCTGTGATGAGACCAGGGACTTAGGAAGGACCCGTCCTGCCTGTCTTTTGGACAGGCAGTTGCCTGAAAACCTACATTTTGGACAGGCAAAAATTTCAAGGAAGAATTTTCAATTTTGCCTTTTTTGGGTAATATTATATAATTGGGTATATTTAAAAAAAAAATCTTCTTTGACATGACTGAAGTGTAAATCCCCCTTTTTGACACAAAAGCCTATTAAATGTAGTTGTTAAAAGAATTCAAAGTAATTGGGTAGCTAAATCTGGACGGGCAACAGTTTTGGAATTGTGGTTTCAGACAGGCATTTTAAAATCCTGGCTAAGACCCTGATCTCATCATGAGACTACTTACTTTCTCCTCCTTCTTGAGTACTAGGACCTTGTGCCAGTACTCCAGCAGCGCGGGCACGAACTCCGCATAGCGCTGGTGAAAGAGGGAACACAGCAGCAGGGCGCAGTTAATATCAGACATCTTCAGCTTGGCCTCCGTGATGGCTGCTGCCTGCAACACACACAATATTGAGCTTGGTAATACCGTTAACCCTTCCAATGCTGAGACTACTTTCATCCGCTGAGACTACTTTCATCCGCTGAGACTACTTTCATCCAAAGCACAAGAACACAAAGATTTTTTGAAAAACATCCAAACCCTGTCATGTTGGTATTCATCAGAAAGCTCTCGCCCAGAACTCGCAGATGAGTACCATGTGCCAGGGTTTCAGTCATTTTTCAGGGTTTTTGTATTATTTTGTAATGGCAAAATTAGCCATCAGCAGCATAAGGATTAGGAGGTACTGGTACTGTTACCGGTAGCCTTTCAAAAAGTACTGTATCATACCATTTCATTCCTTAAAGGTACTCTTAACGATACTCACCACTGTGAAGTTCATTTATTAGGGACTTTTCAGGATCCTAAACATGACTTTTCACAACGAAATTCATAAGGTGATAATGTAATGAACAGTACTGTTAAAATAATGTACCGTTTCATTGGTACTGATATTGTACTGTACCGTTTCATTCGTAAATGTATCCATGCCTACACAGTATTGACCTATTCATGACCAGGAGCTCCCTTAAAGGGCAAATGCACCATCAGAATGATTTAGGTTCAAAATGAGCGTATACATGTCACCTTTCAAATAAGACCTCCCCCGAACCTGTCCTCTTGAACACTTCTCAGTTATAGCTTACAGAAGTTCAGCAAGCAACTGTCCTGAGGCAGCTATACAGGGCCTCCATGCATCCCAAGATGCACTCTGTTTTTGACTCCTTCTAAGCACCTGCCTGTGTCACTAGTGCTTAAGAGATAGCAGTAATAGGGGGCTGGACTCCCCTTTCCTGCTTAGATTTTCATTACTGGCTTTCAATAAGTTGTCACAATTCCCAAAGATTGAACTTCTTCAATTTCCTATTGTATATTCCAACAATCCTTGGAAGTTATACTATGTGGCTTGTCTTTGATTTGTAGCTTATTGTTGGGTAGAAACCATTACTTCCTAACTGCTATGAAATCAGTTTGTGCTAATCACTTACAGGAAATTGCAACACTTGTGTCAGTTAGCAGTTACTCATGGGAATAGTGTAGGACTTATTAGTGTGTATTCCTTCACATCCTGTTATCAAGATGCTATCTTTGAGTTAAGAACCTGGCACCATTGAGTAAAGGATCATGTGGGTCTAAGGGAGAAGTTCCCTAAGTGAGTCAGATATTTCCATTCCTCCAAATTCCTGAATTGCTCAATTCTGCCATACTATGTAAGTTTTACTTCTTGAAGTTTTATTTGCTTCCAAAAATTGTGATCAGGAATGAGCCAGGAATAAAGATTAGCAAGTAAGGGAAATACATGCAGGCTTCTCTGCTACTGCTATCTCTGAAGCACTAGTAACACAGGCTGGTGCTTAGAAGGTGTCAAAAACAGAGTGCATCTTGGGATGCATGGAGGCCCTGTATAGCTGTCTCAGGACTGTTGCTTGCTGAACTTCTGTAAGCTATAACTGAGTAGTGCTGAAGAGGACAGGTTCGGGGGAGGTCTTATTTGAAAGGTGACATGTATACGCTCATTTTGAACCTAAATCATTCTGATGGTGCATTTGCCCTTTAAAACACACAGATTATCAAAACAAGAGATTTTAGAAAACAATCTAAACCCTGTCATGTTGGTATTTATTGGAAAGATATCAGTGAGTACTCTCAGATGAGTACCCACGTGCCAGGATTTCAGTCATTATTCAGAGTTTTTTTCATGACTTTGTATTGGCAAAATTAGCCACCACCAGCATAAGGGTCAAGATTTCTGGAGATTAAATTCATTTCATGATTTTTACTTTTTATGTGATAAGGATACATGAAAATACTTACTGCCTCTCCAATATATTTACTAAGGTTTAAATTCATGAAGTCTTTAGAGAGCGACTCTCTCTGTTGCTCTGTCAGGTTACGCTGAAAAAAATTGAAAAGATAAGGATGATTCACAATTATTAACATCATATCTGCTTGAAAGAGACACTATTGGTATGGAATTAATCCAGGTTATTGTTATATTTTCTGCCATCTGAGGCTAAATCGAGGCTGGCTTAAATTGAAGCAAACTGGAGTGGCCAGTGGAAACTACCAACTAACCCACAACTCACAGATATTGTACGGCTTTTCGCAGCAGTAAGGCACTGTGAAGTCCCCACGCAACACAAAGACCCCTCGGCCATAAGAAAAGCCCAAGTGCATATATGGGAACAAAAGAAAATAGTACAACCTCCCTCACCAGATATCTATGGTAACTTTCCTTTTGCACATGAAATGTTATAAAAAAATCATTAGTTTAATTAAGACAGTATCCAAATAATTGCAAAGAGATGAGAGATTAACAATTTTAGTTGGTGATACTAGGTTTAAGTGTGGGTGCAAAAAATGTACAAAAACATCTCCCTTATTATAGAATTGAGGCTTAATGTAACCTGAAGGTAGAAAGACATAACTTAAAACCAGATTAAACCAAGTAAACTCACCAATTTCTTCACAAATGCTGTATTCTTTTTCAAACTTGAGTCCAGCTTGCTGAAGAAGGATTCATCTGGTCTGTCTTCTGTTTGACAAAAAATGAACAAACAGTAGAGTAAATGTGTCGCATTTAAGGTATTGAGTTTCCAAATGACACATTTATATTCTAAAATGTTTGAATTATATGTATCAAAAAACCTTAAGTATATCTTGATATGCAGGTGTATCATCCTGGCCAATGCAATGTTTTGAGTTTCGGATAAATTTGGTAATGGCATGCATAGACCAAGAAATTATCTATGTATCTTGACTGAGTATTCTTTTTCCTTCATTTAATTACCCTTTTTTATAATGGCAATAAGTACACAGAATTCTTCTTCACTATATAAAAATGTTCTTATGATGATTACAAATTATACTGGAGATATATTTCTTTTTTTTTGATGTGAGGGGGGGGGGCGTAGGGCAAAATATAAACATGATCATATGTTTATTGATAGAAACAGTTTAAGCATTAAATTCATAAAGCAAACAAATTCTTCAGATTGACAATATCCTAATTTTGCATGGTTTTCATGAGTAATAACATGTTTGGAGTATCAACTTACCGACAGCCACTTTATTTTTCTTTCTCAAGTCCTCTTTGAATGCATTTCTTTCCTTGTTTTCTTGAATGTAATCTGCTAGTAATTTCTGCGAAAGAAATATAACTGTTCAAATGTCTGTATTATCGAAGTTTAGCAAAGAATATCCAATATTTTACCTTACCATGCATGCCTAAAGTAAAAAAACAAAACCCCTCAATAATCTGGTGCTTTCTTTCTTAGCAAGGATACTTTTGGGAGATATTTACAGAAGTGTTAATCAAAACCAAATAAGGCACTATGAGTATCTTTTGGATATAGTCTTATATGTGTATAGTTCAGTTTTGATCCCAAGTTATTTTCATAAAAAGATCTACAGATCCAGATGACACTTATTAACCCATTCATGCTTAAGTATATCTTGAGAAATTGCTATCTAAATCTATGACACTTTTGGAAATAACATGGGAATTGAGAATTATTTCAGGTGTCAGGCTTCGATTAAAAACTCTAGGAGACCATGGGACTTCAGGTTTTCAAATCGCCATAGCCCCACCAAAGATCTCATAGCCCTAGATTTTCTAAATGCTGCAGTCCCACTGTAGTGCTTCCCTAAAACAATTTGAGGGCTTAAGCTACCTTTTCACTGTTATATTGCAAATTGGATTGTACCGAAGAACCACTGATGTGTCAAATGGTGTTTTTCAACTAATTTTATTATTGATATTGCTCTGAGCATTATCTTAAAATTTCACTTTTCTTATAGCCAGCCGGCAAATAAGATCATAGTCCAACACATTTTTCTGTAGCCATTGGCTAGTGGCTAGTGGGCTAGTGGTTAGCTGGGTCCTGTTATTTTTCAAAATATTTGAAATAGAGTTGTTGATAGTGTTGTGATTAATGGGTAAAGGAGAATTCTACCATAGGATGGGGCAGCCTGCTTGTCTTCATGACGTAAAAAGTACAGATGCAACACTGCTAATTAATGAAAGTGTAAATATCAAATCTGTATACAGTCAATACACATACAAATCAATTTAAACAGATTTGAAGTAAAAAATATCAGTTTATGAGTAATACAAACCTTCTCTTCCTCTATCTTCCTCAATTTTTCCTCCTCTTCTTGTCTCTGTAAAGAGAAATAACAGTAATATAAAGCAATCACAATTACGTGCGTTCAGGTAATTTTGAAACATCAGATGTATCGTAACTCTTTCATGCCTGTTGCACCTGTAAAATGCTTCAATATGTTCATAGTGTGTGCATGAAAGCATTTTTTGAAGTAGACACCCTGGTCGCCAATCTGTGAAAAAGTTTTCTATCCTATCGGCTTACACTCATGGCATTCACCAGCAATAAAGATTGGGCAAAAAATAAATAACTTCCAATGCTAAGCCTACTTTCGTTCAATGCACAAGAACGCAAATATTTTTGAAAACCATCAAAACCTGTCATGTTGGTACTCATTAGATAGCCCTCACAGAGTGCTCTCAGATGAGTACCCATTTGCCAGGGTTACAGTGAACTTTCAGGACTTTTGCATTTTTTTGTATTAGCCAACTTAGCCACCAGCAGTATAAGGGTTAAACACCTCTTACTCGTGCTGGGAAATGCCGCGAGTGAGCCAGAAGGACAGCAGGCACCAACATCATTTTCAGGACTAATTTTCCATGCCAGGCAACCTTAACCATACAAAACAATACTAAAGTTTTTTCGATACAATACTTTTCCCCATCCAATATTTTTATTTGTTATCATATCAAAGACCAGTACCTATTCCTAATAGTGTATAATAAATACATTCTTTTCTAATTTTACTTCCATCAATTCATTCAAAATTAAGATGTCCTGAGACATTTGCTCTACAAAGTTTGCTGACCTTTTTATCCTAAATCAATTTATTCAAAATTAAAATGTCTTGAGATATTTGCTTTACAATGTTTGCCAACATTTTTTCCTAAACCAATTCATTCAAAATTAAAATGTCTTGAGATATTTGCTTTACAATGTTTGCCAACATTCTTTCCTAAACCAATTCATTTAAAATTAAAATGTCCTCAGATTTTTGCTCTACAATGTTCACTCACCTTTTTCTCCTCTTCCAGTTGAATTCTCTCCTGCTCCTTTTTCTCCTCCTCCTCTTTTTTCCTCCTTTCCTCCTCCTCCTTCTGCCACTGAGCCTCCAGGTCTGACGCCGCCTTCATTTCTGCCTTCTTTTTATCCGACAGCTTCTTTGGGGTCTTGTTTATGAGACTAAGTAGTTCAGCTCCACTGGAAATACAAGGTTATCTTGTTCTATTTTGATATTTTGTTTTTAGGATTGAGAAACTGGGTGCCCAAAATTGGCAAATATTATATTTAGGGATGTCCTATTTTTGAAGGGAGTGCACAATATACTCAGATTACAACCATAAAAGTGTATTTACTTAGTGAAATATGGCATAATATCCTTACAAAAGTGTTATGGGAAAATAATTGAGTTAAAAAAAATCATTTATATGCTTGTAATAGACATTTCAAGAAATTCCTCACAAAAATTTTGGATGTCTTGAGGGGTGATTTGTGAGGGATTTGGGTATCCAAATGATGCCTAGACCCTTGCTGGCTCAGACCATGATCTGACTTGTTCATCAAATCAAATCAAATACCAATAGAACGTTTTTGATTAGCTCAAATTTGTTTGAATCCAAATTCAAAATACATATACGCAGGGACTTAGCCAGGATTTAGAAACTGGGTCACCCAGTTTTTAAGGAGGACCACAATAGATGATGACTAAAATCAATTAGATAGACATTTTCTCACAAAAAAATTGGGTGTCTTGAGGGGGGCTTTTTAAGGGTTTGGGTGTCCAAAAAGGCACCCAGACACCCTACTGGCTAAGAACATGACATATAGTGTTTGTGATAACCTACCTTTCTGTGGCAGAGGAGCCTTCTCGGTTTTTATCTCCACTGTCTTTTCGTCCGCTGTCTTTTCGATTGCGTTGGTTACCAGAATTATTTCTATCCCTCCCTTCGCTGTCCCGTCTGAAAGGTGGAAAATATGAGTTTAACCCTTCCAATGCCACACATGCACATATGCGTTTGTGGTAAACCCATAGGGCCCTGTAGGGCCCCATAGGACCATTGACACCTGGCATCTACTGGTCCTGCAAATTTTTTACTGATCCTACAATTTTTTCTTCAAATACATAACAAAAAAAAACAGCATAAAATAAAATTCACCAACATTTATTTTTATTGATTTTATCTTCATTTATTTCAAAAACATTTAGGGACATGGTTGAGGAAACTTAACAAGAATGTCACCAAATATTTACTGGCCCGGTAGGATCAGTGGAGGAAGTTTTCACTGGCCCAAAGCTTTTCAGGGGCCAGCGGTTCACTGTTTAACTAGCATTGCGTCCTGAACTAGCTTTTGAAGATGCAATTGTGCTCCCTGGAAAGAACTAAATTTCAATCCCTGGTTGATGATATTAACCTGAAATTGACACACGTACCTTCCTCCTCTGTCACCTGCCCCATCTCCTTTTCCTCCTCGCCTCCCCCGATCAGATCGCCCGTCCTTCCCTCCTTTTACATCACCCATGCTGCCTTTGCTGGCTGAATCTGATCTCTTCTCCGATGTTCGGTTACCATCCTTTTCCCGGTTGTCACCTTCATTTTGTGACCGTCCCTTATCCAGACTGCCACGCCTTCCTTCCTCTTTTTTACCTCCGGTTTTCCCGTCATCGCTCTTCCAGCTATCCTTTCTTTCCCTCTCTTTCTCGTCTACCTTCTTGTTCTCGTTCTGATTCTGTTCAGAAGCTGGTGCTGCCCCCTGGGTGTCATGTGGGGTACTACAGCCATCGTCTTGTTCAGACTCTGCTGGCTTACTGTTGTCACTCATCGTGTTCTGATTCAAGATGTTTCCTGTACTTCCTTACACCCTGAAATAAATATGGTTCATGAATAAATGTTGAAAATCAGCATTTTATATTCCATTTATTTTCAAAATTACAATAGAATGACAATAGACTGAATCTCTCTTCATAATAGATATTCACAAAATAAATCTTTAAGCCAGATAACCAGTTAGCTAGCTTAATATTCAGATGGCTAAGTCATTGTTTCATTATTCTATGGATCAATGCTGTTTTACTATTCAACATGCCAGGAAACTGGCATAGGGCAAACCATCTTCACATAAATATAATAACAATAATAATAATAATAACAATGATAATAATAATAATAATAATAATAATAATAATAATAATAATAATAATAATAATAATAATTATAATGATAATAATAATAATCTCAATTTCACAAGGGTAACATGTGCAGTCAAATTATACAGTATTTGATTTTTGCTGTGGCCCTCAGATTTGAGGATTATACCTTTCATGCTTCAGGTTGCAGGGTTGAAAATTGTTCTTCAACATAAACATAATTGAAAAATAAAAGTAGAGCCATAAAGTTTGAAATCTTATCTTTCTAACCAACCTGAAAGAAATGAAGGGATATTTTCTTTATTTTTTCCCAAACATGTCGCAAATACCACGGAATGGCCCAATGTTTAGTTTTTTGAATGCTGAGAGAGATGGTGCCATTTTCATATTCATTTTTTAGATAAGGAAATTTTCCATATTTCTATATTTTGGGGAGTGAAAGAGTGTTTTCAAGGCTGAATTTTGATTGGGGGAACCAAATTAAGTGATGTATTTGATATTGTACCGTGACCATGTTGATCTTCAGGAGCTGAGCTGAAATGTCTTTTAGGTAAGTACATTGGACTCTCTCCATTGACAGCTTTATACATTAAAATAGTAATACTGAATTGAACTCTGCTAAGGAAAGGTAACCATTCCAGTGTTTTAAAGAGACCTCTGCTTCCAGGGATAAGAGTAATCCACATCAAGTATATTGCAGAGCTCTTTTTTCTGGAGCTGTCCTGTCATATGGAGTGGCAGGCTGTTGTGGGAATTTAGTAGCTTGCAATTTATATCCAAAATATGAATATTAGTTCTAATGTGTAATTGCAATTCACAAGTCACTCAGTTACTGATATTTGACGTTTTTAACATTATGACTTTTGCACTACATAGGGGTGGCAGGATGCTGACTATCAGTGTGAGTGCTGCCTATCTGTAATGCAGAGTTTCGGAAGATTCCATAGTAATTACTTAATGTCAGTTTAAAAAGAAGTCATGAGAGGTGAAAACCAATGTTGCCAAAGAGAGTACTTAGGAGTGTGATCGGTATCCAAGGTTTGGAATCAGAATTGGTAAAAAAAAATTCTGATTCTTTCCGATTCCGATCAACGTATATAGAGGGAAGAATCATAGCATTTAGGTTTAAAAGTGTATCAGAATAATCAGATGCTACACTGTTTTAACATTCCCATGCTAATAATTTCATTTTAAGGTAGTAGATTAGATTACCTGGCGCACTGAGCTACTGACTGGCGTTGTCTAGTCACTTAGTCATCTTATTGCATTGCAATAATATAACAAAGTAAGCGTCAATTAGTATCAACATTTTACCGATTCGGAATCGGAATGATCGCTTTGAGATTTTATAGCGATCTTTTCCATGGGATCGTTGATGCCATCTGATTCCTTGGTATCGATTACACTCCTAAGAGTACTATAAGTTGCCATACTGGCAACAGTGCTCATGCTGGTTCACAATCTACTCATATCCCAGGCATCTGCAGAATTGCTGATCTGTGCAGGACTTTACTATGGGCAACTTTATCAACAATCCTAGAATTTGAAATTCTATCATGTCAAGAAACAAGCATGTGTATCATTAAATACTATGTACAGAATATTTCTGAGTCTTAATTATGACATGTTAACACAAACTTTTTTTTCAAACTTGAAAAAGAAAACAGTTCGCTAAGCCTTCTCCGACTCAGAATAGTAACTTTTAACACCTGCCTACAAAAGAGAAGGGATGTTTGAGAGGCATTGCTGAGGGAAATTTTATAAACAACACAAGACATTTTATACATCAACATTGTAGAAAATTTGTACATTTGGACTTGGAAGTGCAAATGTTTTGTGCATTTTGGTCACTCCAGGCATGGGTTACATGCTATAGGTCAGTAACATCTGTTTATAAAACAGAGAATCACATTTCATGCAGCACAATAATGAGTGCATGCTGGGTGTATACAAAACCTGAATTAAATGAAAATAAATTTATCAATTTAATTTTGAATAAAATGTTGAAGACAATCCTTAAAGAGGGGTAAATTGACCTAAATACCCAATGACATCAACAGGAAAAGCTTTCCTAATGAGCCTACCTTTCAACATGGTAATGTCCTAGAGGTGATAGGTTCACTAAGATTTCTTATTGGTTGACATGATCACATTTGATCTCCAACACCAAAACACATGAAACCACTCATGAAACCAACATGGCGTCTCTGTGTCAAGAGCTTATCAATGTTTAGTTTCGGATATAAGGTTGTCGAAACAAATGTGAAAAAATATCAGTAAAATGTTTAAAAAATGTATGATTTTTCATGAAATCTGTATAAGTATTTGTGATGTTTTGGATAGCTTAATTAAAAGATACCGGAAGTACAAATGTCTTCACCGGAAGTGAAATTTGGCGCTAAATTTCATACCGTGGGAAAAAGCTGTGGTGAGGTAATATAGTGTTTTCAGAAAATCAAGCGCCTTAACCATCGATTTGAACTTAAAATTGTGTTATTGACAAGTTTGTCGATTAGGTCTATTCCAGTAGCTCTGTTTAAAAGGGTAAATAAGACTTGAATCTGAAACTATTCTTTAGTGAGCGATAATTGAGTTCCTGTCATTATTGTTTAAATATGTTGAACTTTAAACTTTGAAGCTGTCAGATTGTCACAATCTCATAAACTTCTTTTTTCCCTCCTGTAATTGTGTATTTATCTATCCTTTCTGTCAGATTTTTAAGTTTGCTTCTTTTTCCAACCTAGACATATGCAACAGAGACAACAGGTTAATTGTTGTTTATAAATACCACTATGATACTATGGCACTAACCTCGGATGTCACCAAAGAGGGGGGGGGGGGGGGGTTCCATATCTTTTTATAGTTTTGTCATAGCGCATCATTGCCGACCAATCAAATCGGTCATTACTTAAACTACATTCAAAAGCGGAAGTGGCTCGCACGTGGTGTCACGACGACTTTCTAGGATCCCTGTATGGATTTCTTGGTGACGTCATACACTCACGCTATATTGCATGACTGCGAGCTTCGCGAAATGCCTGCGACCATTTCGAGCTTCGCTCGCTATGAACAACTGAGAAGGAAACAGATAATATGACGCTGGCATGGCCAGGAAGCGAGCGAAGCTTTGGATAATCATTTTTTTTTTTTTACTTCTGACCAAAATACAGCATTGATTGACCGTAAAATAATGGCATACAAAACATTACGATTTTAAACTGTCTTAAAAATTAATATTTCGCAACTGATTTTGACGATCGAGAATTCAATGGCCAGTAGAATGAATTCTGGCGGTTCTATCGATCTAAACCGCATGAAAATTGACCCATGGACAGGCGAGAAATTCAGTTTAAACTTGGATATAGTAGCGGCCACGGCGTGGTATGGCCAGGAAGCGAGCCAAGAATTTAGCCACGGACGGGCGAGAGGATATACATGTAGTAGCGGTTCTATCGATCTAAACCGCATTAAAATTGACCCACGGACAGGCGAGAAATTCAGTTTTATCTTGGATAAAGTAGCGGCCACGGCGTGGTATGGCCAGGAAGCGAGCCGATTTTAAAGTGAAATCAATGGTCAGTAGAATGAATTCTGGCGGTTCTAAACTGCATTAGAATTGAGCCACGGACGGGCGAGAAATTAAGTTTTAACGTGGATATATATGTAGTAGCGGCCACTTTCATTCACACACGTGCATTCGTACATTTCATCCAATGGGAGGGCGTGTTTGTTATTGTACTGCACATTACGTCATTGTCGACCAATGAAATCGGTCGTTACTTAACCTACTAAAGAAATCCTCCAGAACGGAAGTCGTCCGCACGTTGAGTGATATTGTTGGACGGTGACAACTTTCTGGGTCCCTGTATGTATTTCTTATAGTGACGTCATATACACACACGCTCAATTGACGGATTGCGAGGCTTCGCGAAAGGCCTACGGCCTTTCGAGCTTCGCTCGCTAATAATCAATCTTGTTTTTTTGTAACATCATTTTCTATTTCATTTCAGCTTGGAGAGAAGTTTTCATAATGGCTGAAGGTAAGCTTATATCTTTCCATTTTGTTACAAATTAAAGATATGTTTCTGAATGAATGGAATGATGTAATTTGTGATATTTTTTCTGAAATCAGGTTATTTAGGTGATATTTTAAATACAAAATCAGCTCATCAAATAAAGATGAATAATACTGTTCTAGGATAGTAGTATTTTCCTTGCCTTGAAGCAAATGGTAAGGCCTAAAAAATGTGTTTCTCAGAAAAATCCCCACTCTTAAGTTTTTCTGCCCTCCCAAGTCCCAACTTAAAGGGGCCCTAAAGGCTCACAAACATATCAGCTTATATGAAAGTTATACACTTCAGGAACAGGATGCTACCATTCTTTTTCTCTCAGTGATCCCATGAGGGGAGATTTTTGCGTATTGTCATCCTCCTAGACAGCCTCTGCCAGCCACTGGGTGCGGCCATGTTTTTCAAGTGCTATCAGCTGTGACACAATCGGGTGGCAGGGATCACATCCTGTCTCCAAGCTACCTCTGGGCAGTGTATCTAACAGCAGTGCTCCTGACAAGAGCTCTCTGCACAAGTTGCATAAAAACGTATATATCAAACAAGAAAATGGTGAAATCATGTGCAGCAATTGGCTGTAAAAAAAGACACGGTAGAGGAGAAAGCTTTCATAGATTTCCTAGTAGTAAATTTAGACAAAAACAGTGGTTAGCATCCATGAAACTTTTAAACCCACCTGTCCTGAAGTATGCATATGTATGTTCAGACCACTTCACTGACGAGGATTATGTCAGGAATCACACACTGCAGTCAGGATTACTTCAGAGTACAGTTACCAAGGTTCTGAAGAGGGATGCTTTTTTAGAAGGTTTGGGTACTTGTGAAATAGGTGTGCATAATCTCTCACACTTCTTCAAAAAAAGAAACAGTCACAATTGATACACCTTTTATCATGCTCCATGCGACTCCTATTGCATTTAGTCTTACTTTCTTCAAGGATATAATATCTGGTAACCAATTTTCATAAATCTCTTATTTCAAGCAGAAGTGATCTTGCAATTTATCAATTTCGGGATTTATTTACTTTATTGGTATACATTTACTAGTCTCAACATGATTTACCTTCATTCAGTTGCTCAACGAATATAAGCACAGGTGTATGGTTTAATTTTTAATATTAAGCCAGCATGAGAAGGGTAAATATCATTCCCTAACTTACAAAATTGAAACAGCTAAGGTTATAGTCAGTTATGACCCCATTTTCACTGGGAAGAAATACATTTCTAAATAGTACTGCAATATAGAGGAAAGTTGAAATCAAAATATCTCAAATTGCAAATGACCCTTTCTTTTATTTATGATAGAATAAATGGCATTTTCATTTACTCATTACCAACCTTCTCTTAATGACATGATTAATAATCATACTCTTCATTATTATGATCTGATGTACGGACTTTAGCAATACAGACTTTAGCAACCCTAACAGCTAACTTTCAGGGTGAATGGCAATTTTCATAGGTACCTCAACATGGTCTCTATTAATCCACTGAGAATAGACTGTGCAGGATTTTGTTAGTTGTGTTACAACTGAGGGTTTGTCTTATGTCTAGGTCCCTAGGGTAATAACAAAAGTAAGTAAAGGAAAGGGACACACAGGGTAATTGACCTTGTCCAATTGGCATTACACATCTAGACCCCATGGGACACAAGGTAGTAAACACAGGAAGTGACTAGCAGTACTGGGAACAGCAATCATCTTCATGTCCTTTAGTGATTGTGTACATATTCATGAAGATTATAGAAAAAAAATGTCAAGAATACCTTTGGAAGGGGCCTGATAATTTAAAGATGGAAAGAAGTCTGACAGGTGCACCACAACATGCTATTTAAGCGCCAGCCCTCTGTTTCCACATCTTGACCATCAAATCACCTTCAGCCACTCTTGGTTCAAAGTTGTAGGGATTTGCATACCTAAACATCTTGAATGTGCTTCAGAGCAGTGAAATATCTATCTCCTAGACAGAGCTACTGGCTTTATCTAATACACCCACTAAGCTGCTTGCCACCCAATTACATAGACTACAGCAGCATGAGTTTGACTCAGATCCAAGATGGCGGCTGCCCTGCCTCAGTGGAGGTGCTATTCACTAATTGCAATTTGAGATTTCTCTTTGTGTGGATCTAGGGCTTCTCTGTTAATGACAGATGTTGAGCTATGTTCATAAACTTTCATATAAACCTATGATGTGTTTTTTCCCCAAGTTCCCCTTTAAAATCAACAAAAAACATGCATAAAAAAACTTTTTTTTAACAAAAAAAATAATAATTTAAAAAAAGGTTACCAACCAACGTCTCAGGTATTCCGTGGGAATTCAGTTGCAAGCCTGTCGTTACCTACTGAAGTTTCCCAAATTTGGTAGATTAAGCTGGT
>OZ012687.1:25619467-25698854 GCA_963942565.1 Maea johnstoni
TAAAAATTTGGACGCCCAAAACTTTTGCAATTGGCAATTTTGGGCACCCAGTTTCTAAATCCTGTCTAAGACCCTGCGATAGGATCAAAATTGTTAAAAGTTGCATCCATCCTCATACCAAGACTGTCAAAGGTCATATAAATCCTACATCCTGAACGTGAGCAAAGATTTGGTATTGTTTATCTGGGCCAGCAGTTGTAATCGCAGGTTTCGGAAAATGTCTGAATGGGTAGTTAGTTCTTGTAATCAACAAGAAGTCAGATAATATGACGCTGGCATGGCCAGGAAGCGAGCGAAGCTTTGGGTTTAGATTTTTATTTTAATTCTGACCAAAATTCCTTATTCATTTATGAATATTCAATATTAATTATGAATATTAAAAAATGTCTTTTTGTCCACTTTTACATGCCATATTGGTCACCACATACCATTAAATTCAAATAATGAGTGCTCCCTTGAAAGTGCTAAAGGAAGACAGATAATCAGTTTGCACAAAAAGAGGCGACAAAATATTCAAAAAAAAAAATTCTTCTGTTTTTGGAAAACGGTGGAATTTTTTTTTGGAAAAACAGTTGAGAAAAAAAATAGATTTTTTTTTCTGCCGTTCACACTTGCACCATCGTACATGTACAGCATTGATTGACCGTAAATTAATGGCATACAAATTATTACGATTTCAAACTCGCAAAACTTACATTTCGCAACCGATTTTAACGAGAATTCAATGGCCAGTAGAATGAATTCTGGCGGTTCTAACGATTTAAACCGCATTAAAATTGACCCACGGACAGGCGAGAAATTAAGTTTTAACGTGGGTATGGTAGCATGGCCAGGAAGCAAGCGAAGCTTTGGATTATATCATCATTTTTTTAAACTTCTGACCAAAATACAGCATTGAAATTAATGGCATACAAAACATTACGATTTTAAACTGTCTTAAAATTTATATTTCGCAACTGATTTTGACGAGAATTCAATGGCCCGTAGAATGAATTCTGGCGGTTCTATCGATCTAAACTGCATTAAAATTGACCCACGGACAGGCGAGAAATTCAGTTTTAACTTGGATATAGTAGTGGCCACGGCTTGGTATGGCCAGGAAGCGACTGAGCCGAGAATTGAGCCACGGACGGGCGAGAAATTCAGTTTTAACGTGGATATACATGTAGTAGCGGCCACTTTCATTCATATTTCGCAACTGATTTTGACGAGAATTCAATGGCCAGTACAATGAATTCTGGCGGTTCTATCGATCTAAACCGCAATGGTCAGTAGAATGAATTCAGGCGGTTCTAAACTGCATTAGAATTGAATTGCATTCATATTTCGCACGGCAACTGATTTTGACGAGAATTCAATGGCCAGTACAATGAATTCTGGCGGTTCTATCGATCTAAACCGCAATGGTCAGTAGAATGAATTCAGGCGGTTCTAAACTGCATTAGAATTGAGCCACGGACGGGCGAGAAATTCAGTTTTAACGTGGATATACATGTAGAAGCGGCCACTTTCATTCACGCACGTGCATTCATGCATTTCATCCAATGGGATGAAATGTAAGTGTTTGGTATTGTTGTACTGCACATTACGTCATTGTCGACCAATGAAATCGGTCGTTACTTAACGCCTAAAGAAATCCTCCAGAAAGGAAGTCGTCCGCACGTTGAGTGATATTGTTGTCCCGCACGTTGGACGATATTGTTGTCCCGCACGTGGGACGGTGACAACTTTCTCGGTCCGTGTATGTGTTTCTTATAGTGATAGTGACGTCATATACACTCATATACACACACGCGCAATTGAGGGATTGCGAGGCTTCGCGAAAGGCCTACGGCCTTTCGAGCTTCGCTCGCTATGAATTGGGTATAAACCTTTCCACTCTCTATGCTGTCTGGTCTCCCTGTCAGCCTGCAAGACTCCTTTTTAGAGAGGTTATCTTACAGATACCTCTCTCATAGAATCACTATTTCCGTATCCCTCTACATCTTACATAACTTTCCTTCTAACAACCCTTCCTATTGGTCCATTCATATCTGAGCTTGGAGACCACTTTTCTCATAATTCACTGAGTGACTGTGGTTCTAAAGCTGATTTATGTGTTCTATGTATCTATAACCTGAACCCTATTAATTTTTTTAAAAACTTTTTGGCTATATGTGTGTTTTAAATGGATTTTAGAATTTGTCCTTCTGTTTTAGTAGGAGCCTTCCTATTGGTCCATTCAGTGCTTTCATCTTTGAGCATGGAGCCCACTTTTCTCATCATTTACTGTGTGACTGTTGTTCTAAAGCAGATTTATGTGTTCTATGTATCTGCAACCTGAACCCTATTAATTTTTTAAAAAACTTTTTGGCTATATGTGTGTTTTAATTGGATTTTATAAATCTGTCCTTCTGTTTTAGTTTTATTCTTTTTCCTATTAGGCATCTGGACAATTAAGTGTGTTAAGTCCAAATGTGGAAAAGGCAAAGTTCTGAATGACTATTTAGTAATTATGCTAATTCAGAGTTCATTATATATTCAGACACAAGCTGAGAGGGTCATTAGCTGAAACCCCTGCTAAGTCCTAATTGCTGATTCTTAATCTTAAGTTCTGGTTTACTCAGTGGGTGCCGGTGATTTCCTTTCCTTTGATATTTGTCTTTTCTTCCACTGTGTTAACCCCTTCCCTCCAAATTATTATGTATGTACAGCAAATTGTTTATATTTAGATTATACTTTCCCCAGCTTTCTATTACTCAATATGCTAAAATATATTATGGTCTCACTGCTTGTTTTACTGTGCATTGCTTTTGCCTTTCCCCTGTGTAGTACCCTGATGAACACGGTCCGTGTTTTGAGGTTGATGGAATACTGGTTATGAGTTATGAGATGTGTCCATATAAACACGCCGTATTTGAAACTGCCTGTCCTGGCTAAACCCCTGTTCCCATCACTGTTCTGACCAATTCCTCTAGTCTCAGTACTACCTGTTTATGAAGGTTTATGGAAGGGAAAGTGTGTGAAATATCTGCTGTTTTATTATGCCATTTACACGCCTGTAAGCTGCTGGCCTCTAATGCTCTATTATTCACTGTAAGTGCAGTTGAATATTTCATGAAGGTCTGGTGGGCTAAGACACATCACTCAGTGAAGTTGGATCATCTTTCCTTAACCTCTGACCTCTCATGGCCCTCACCTTTAATTGATTACATTACAAATTACTTTTCAATAGATAGAACAAAGCTTACTGGGTTTAATGATTTTACTATTCCATTATATGATGTATGAATATCAAGTACAGGCAAATACACTCCATCCATAACAGTATTTTATGTATAGATCTCATAACTGGCGTGGATAACAGCCTTTTTCTCATATTCACTTAGTGTCCCTGTGTCAGCTGATTCCATAAATGTCTCAATACATTTTAAAAATTCACAATAACAATAAAACAAAAAATGTCAGTTATTCCAATAAGTTTTTCTGATAGTCCTGCTATAGAACTTGTCAGATTAAGTAGTCTGATTCTTCTGATCTTAAAGTACACTATTTTCCAATATGTTGGTTGCACTTTAACACTTTCAATGCTGAGGCTACATATCGTCCAAAGCACAAGGATGCAAAGATTTTTGAAAACCATCTAAACCCTGGCATGTTGGTGTTCATTAGATAGCTCTCGCTGAGTACTCTTAGATGAGTACCCATGTGTCAGGGTTTCAGTAATTTATCAGGTTTTTCGCATCATTTTGAATTGGCAAAATTAGTTGCCAGCAGCATAACGGTTAAGAACATTGGTTTCTCAAAGGCACTGTCCTTCATGTTACAGCGGTCAGGGCAGAAAATCTTCCCACTGTTTCCAGCAATACTAAATATTCCCTCTACTGCAGTATGCTGGTATGGCCAGATAGTTCCAAATTGGGACATGGGATTTCAAAGATGGTTAGACATGTCACCAGATTAAGTCATTGCACAGTGGAACATCTCTTGGACATACTTATCTACTGAGAATCATGGGTCTGTTTTCAAAAGGGGGTGTCTGTTTTCAAGCTGATTGGATTTCACTTAGGTTTGAACAGCATGTCTCCTCCAGTTTAACAACACAATAGATTTGCATCCTGTCATTGCATCCTCAATTAAAAAAGCACTGTTTCCATATCCATGAGCCCTGTCCACATATAATCTAGTTCAGACGTGACATCTGTGTAGTGCAGATAATCTTCATGATATTGTGGCAGTTGAGCAATTAGTCTCAATGTGAAGAGTGTGTACATATGCACTATATGTGCATATCCAGTTCCTGCTTTCCTCTGAGCATCCCATAGCAGATGCATACCCTGTGATAACTTGACAGATGTAATAGAAAGTAATATGAAATTGCAATTACTTTTAGGACTAGTCAATTACTATTACCTATTACAGTAATAGTTTAGCCACTAAGTAATTGATTACTTTCTATTACATTGAAAAATAGCAAATTACTATTAATTTTTATATTACAATTACAAATTACCCCAACCCTGGTCAATACTAGATATTACCTGTCCTGCAAAAAATTCAACTTGCCTGAGGCTAAGGCTGCTTTTAATACTTGATAAAGCAAATCGATGTTCAAGGGTTTATTTGTATTTTCAGTTCTCACTGTCTTTGTAAAACTAAATTAATTCCATACATGTATGCATTTTGTGTACTTACTAATTTTCATAATAGGATTTTGGAATTTCAACTTGCAGGAAAGGCAAATAAGTAATCGTTTCCACTTGCCCAGAAGCAGGGTCTTAGCCAGCATTTCAGTAATACCTTTCCAAAACAGCAATTTCCTGATTAGTTTTCAGCGAGAGTTTAGGTCCAAAAGCTGCCTCAATCATGACTTATTTATTATTGATACAAACAATAAGGGCTTACTGCAGGCACACACACAAGGTAGCTATTGCTACAGCTTAGGATGCTCAACCAATTGCCACAACAACAAAAACTATTTAACCAATTGCCTGCAACCAAAAAACTATTTAACCAGAGATAACCTCTCTTACTGACGCCAGGCGTCGTTCTCTCTTGTTAAATAAGGAACGGAATAGGGCCTACATGTGGACACCATCCAAGGTGTCAAGCTCATTTTTTTCTCCCCTCCTCTTCCTCCAGACTTGCTGGTGGCGATGTGTTTTAAACGAAACACAATTGTTATTATTAAAATTGTATTCCGCTGCACAAGCAAGAAAAAATTCGAAAGTACACCTCTGTATCTTACTGAGTTTTTTTTTTCTTCAGCTGAGCTTGCCGCAATGAAGGCCAAGATGGAGCAGTTGGAACAAAAGCTTAGCCAGTCACAGAAAACCACACCACCAAAACCAAAAGGTAAATCAAATGTATTGAAAAAGTTACTGTTTAAGATTTGAAATATATATGAAATTTGACTTTATTGCTATCTGGATGCTCCGCACAAAGGCAGTTTGCAAGTTATTAGCAAAATTTCCGAAGCTGACATTGCTTGCTAGATTTAACAAAATTAGGTCCTTGGGAGGCAGGCATTATCGTTAAAGATATTGATAAGATATAGTATCAATAAGGAAAGATATAGTATCGTTTAAGAAATATCAATATTGTATCATACCAAAAAAAAAAGAAAAAGTTGTCGATTCCTAATTAGAATCTGGGAATCAGGGTCTTAGCCAGGATTTAGAAACTGGGTGCCCTAAATCGTCTATTGTAAAATTTTGGGGCGTCCATATTTTTAAGAGGGACCTCAATATTCTCAGATTTCAACCATAAACATGTATAAATTTATTAAAATAAGGCATGATATCCTTATACAATGTCATGGGGATTATTTGGAAATTTAAAAAATCAATTATATGCTTGAATTTAACATTCAAAGAAATTCCTCTCAAAAAAAATTGGGTGTCCTGAGTGGTGCTTTTTAAGGGTTTAGGTGTCCAAAAAGACACCCAGACGCCCTGCTGGCTAAGACCATGCTGGGAATGTCATGAAAATGAAGGCAATATTTTCAGTAATGATTTCATAAAAGAAGATATTGCTTCATATAAAGGAAAAGCTAAATTTCATTCTGATTTTATTTTTCCTTCAAATATTTTCCATAAGTTGTATTAGTCAAAAGGATATCATCATCAAAGGATTCTGGTAGATTTTGAGCCCAACAGGCATATTGATTTCAGCTGCCAAAAGCACCCTGACAATTTTGGTGAAATCTTTCAGGCAAAAACATAGTTTGGAAAACATTTGAAGGAGGAATGTTTATCAGAACACTACCCACCACAACTCTCCTTCGAATACATTGTGAAATCGTTCTTGATCTTAAAGTTATTGTCTTAAGAATCATAGATCCAGACTACAATTTCAAGACTTACACTTAAGCATTAATCGGTTAAAAGGGTTTCACTCTACCACTTATATTCTCGCATCTATTTCAGCAACAACTCCAAAAGCAGCATCAAAGCCCAAACCTCAAGTGAAAGAGATCGACATGTTCAGTAAAGCCACTGATTCCAAGCCCATGAGTTCATCATTCTGTGGAAAACGTGACAAACCCACCTTATCCTCCGACGGAGCTGGATTTATCAAATTAGGAAACTCCGAGAAAAAGCCTAAAGCTGCTCTGCCTGATCGCGGCCTAGATGAGGGAAGTGACAGTGACTGGGATGAGTTAGATGGTAAGATCTCATATCATAATCTTACCCAGCAGGGCATTATTTAGATACCCAAACCATCTAAAATCATCCCTCAGGACACCCATAAGTTTTTGAGGGCAATTTTCTAAAATGTCAATTTTTAGCACATAATTGAAATTCAATCACCTCAATGAAATTCCCATGACAATGTATATGGATATTATACCTTATTTCCTTAATTCAATAAGTAAATACGTTTATGGTCGTAATCTAAATAAATTATGGTCTACCTTGAAAAATTTCCAAAGATTTTACATTTGCCAATTTTGGACACTCAGTTTTTAAATCCTGGCTCAGACCCTGTCTAACATCAGTTTTAGTGGTAAGATCAAAAAGATTTGCATCAACCATCATACATAGGTTTAGAAAACCCTGCGTCCTGAACATGGCAGCCACAAATGGGTGTTATATACCTGGGCTCCGGATCTTGGCCATGATTTCAAAAATGTTTATCTCGAAATTTCTGCCAGTCCAAATTTAGCTACTCAGCTTTTAAAAATGCCTGTACCAGGGATTCTTTCTTACTGCCTGTCCAAAAGACATACTGAATGTCAACTAACTAATTTTATACATATTTTAAATCTTAAATGATACAATAGAATACTCATCTTTTTTATACAATACCATTTTCCATTTAATATCAGTATAAGGTATTGTATTGAGTATTAATACCTACTGTATACAGCTTTAATTTGGAGTGCTTAGAGTTTCGCTTTAGAGTCCTAATGGAGGGTAATTTATTTGTGCCACTAAGTTTGCGCTGTAATGGGCAGCGTGAAAATAGCGAAAATTAAATGCCGGTAAAAATACCAGATATACAGTATCCCTAACAGCAATGATAGCAGGTTCTTTCTTTCTCAAGGCGAGGAGAAAAGTCAGTTGAGTGGCCCGGGAAAGGAGCTCAAGACTTTGATGAGGAAGGGGACAACAAGGGTCGCTCATGCCCCCAAAGAACAACCCTCTCCACAGCCAGTGCAGGCAGACAAAACTCCACAGACGTCTAAGAACTTCTGTAAGTATTATCTCAGTCAATTTCTGGAGTAATTGTAAGGCAAAAGCATTGTTATGAAAATATTTGATGGAGAAATGTTAATCAGTACATTACAACAACTCTCCTTCAAATATTTTCTATAAATTATTCTTAATTTCAAAGTTATTGTCAAAAGTATTATAGATCCAGGCAACAAAATCTGGAAGAAATCTTTAAGCATTAACGGGTTAATGATAACTTGGCAATTACAACTTATTTTACAAAATATTTGAAGGAGAGTTTTTGGTAGTGTTATGATTGACATTTCTCCTTCAAATATTTTGCCAATTATGCTTTGGCCTGTAAGATTTCATCAATATTGCTGGGGTGCTTTTGGCTGCTGTAAGCATTAATGGGTTAATCATAAACTCTAAAAAAAAAAGAGTTGGAAATTTAACTTGTTACTTCAGGCAAGTACATAATAAATTTTACTTGTCCATCAGCCATTTTTACTTGCCATGACAAGTCAGCAACCACTTAAGTCGGTCCTAATGACGTGTTATATTTTCAGACCAGAAGAGCCAGCAAGGGTATGTGCCCTCATTTAGCCGAGATAAACCCAAGGCGCCTCACGTGCCAACAGCCAAGGTTACAAAACCCAAAGCTGCCGAAGAAAATGAGAAAGATGTGACAAAGGACTCTTATTCAGGAATCAGAATATTGTAAGTCACTCTCATGAGATTTTACTGCTGTATGCTGTATACCATGTTAATATTACAGCAGTTCATATAATGCATACTTTACGCACCCCTTGATTCCGTATTTATTTTAACTGCACGCCATTATTTGGATACCCAATCCCTAGGCTAATATAATACAACACGCTGAGATGAAGGCTTGTTCTTCAATGCCTGTACGCAAAAAATGAATTGCTCATCAAAGGCAGCTGCTTGCTGAGCATGCTGCTTTATATGCGCAAAGTTGACACGTTTTACAGTATATACGACTTGAAAATGGAAATTTCAAATGGGTGATGGAAATTGCAACTGGGTATTTCAGGAAGTTCACCAGTGTTAAGCCTTTGTGTTTGAATTTTCTTTTATCATTAATATATATTTATACTTCTTATGAAATTGAATAATATCTTTAAGTAATGGCCTATCATTTATAGTGAAGCCGAACTTTTCAATCATTTGTTTCAAAATGGCATATCTAGAAATTCATGTCCAAACTATCTGGTGTGTTTTTATTGAAGGATTTGGTATCCAAATAAATGATATTCTGCCACTGTCTTATAAAATATGTTTTTGTTGGAATAAAACTAATAGTTTTGGAATTTAAAAGATTTTGAAACAAAAAGAACTAAAAAGACATACAGGAATCCTATGATAAGGGACAAATACTTGACTCCACTGACGTCTCTCTTGTTGAATTTCAGGAAGCCTTTGATTTCCTCCTTCGGTATGAAGAGTAAGATGGAGGGCAGGACGATGGTGAAGATGTCGCGGTTGCACCTAAAAACCGGAACCTCTGCTCTATCTGGAGACTGGGTCACGATAGGGGTACTGGTGCAAAAGCTTGACCCCAAAACGTCCGCAAATGTAAGTGTCAAATATCTTTTGGAACCAATTTTTACACTATAATCCCTTCCAATGCTGAGGCTACTTTTGTCAAAAGCACAAGGATGCAAAGATTATTTAAGATCATCCAAACTCTGTCATTTTTGTCTTCATTGGATAGCTCTCACTGAATACACATGTACCAGGGTTTCAGTCATTTTTCAAGTTTTTGCATCATTTAGTATCGGCCAATTTAGTCAACAGTAGCATAAGGGTTAGGCAGTACCAGTATTGCATATCTTAAAAGATACAGTACTTTTTTTCCATTTATTATCAGTAGTTGGTATTATATGGAGTATGGCGTATGGGTACTAATCCGTAATCACCAAAAAAGTCATGTGACAGCTAACTTTAACTTGCTTCCTCCATTTTAGGGTAAGACGTACAGCATATGGAAGCTGAACGACCTTGAGGACTGTGACCGCATGGTCTCACTCTTCCTCTTCGGCGAGGTTCACAAGCAGCTCTGGAAGACGGCCACCGGCTCCGTGTTGGGAATCTTGAATGCAGATGTTATGCCTGCGGCAGAAAGAGCTAACAGTAGTGGTGAAACATCGCTTCGGGTCGACAACCATCAAAAAGTGCTACCCATGGGTTTCTCAAAGGACTTTGGAATTTGTTCTGCTTTTACCAAGGCTGGGCGAAAGTGCAGTAATATAATAAATAAAATGTTGGGCGAGTTCTGTACCTACCATGTCCAGGCTGCTTATAAAAAGACTAGTGCTAAAAGGTCGGAACTCCAGGCAACCGCCACAGGGGTGGAACCAAAATCGTTCAAGCAAAAGCTGTCCAAGAAAGGTGGTGATTTTTTCTATGGTGGAAATTACTACTCATCTGCGTCGTAAGTATAATTTTGATTCATACCTTTCGCAAATCATACAAAACACCCTTCCACTCTACAATTATTGGTTAAAGAAATTGTGTAGCTATACCATGTAAACTATATCAATAATGTTGGTATTCATTGGATAGCTCTCGCTCAGTACTCTCAGATGAGTACCATGTGTTTCAGTCATTTTACAGATTTTTTTCATCATTTTAAATTAGAAAAAATAGTTACCAGCAGCAAAAGGGTTAAGCATAAATGGGTTAAGATACTATTTTGCCTTCATCTTTATTATAGTGTAGGCCAGAAGAAAGCCCAGTCTAAAGTGACAGTGAAGAGTCTGCAGCAGCATCATCTCAAAGGCAACAGCGAGAAGATGTCTACCATGAAGATCCATGAGATGCTACCAGAGGACAAGAAACGCATCCAGGAACTCAAGGAAACTAAGGCCTCAGAGAAAAGCAAGGCATTGTAAGTTTCGTTGGGATATTCTGAAACCAGGGCTCGAAAAGCTACTCATAGGTGTTGTGCATAGGAAGCAGCATATCTTTGGGCTCCCTGCAGAATTCAAGGGAGCCCTGGGCTTTCGGCTTCAGCTAATTTTGAGCCCTGGAAACCATTGGAGATAAATTGCTAATGAAGTGTTTATTTGTGAAACAAGATACTATTTTTTGAGAAAAGCAAGGCATTAATTCTAAGTGGCATCTGGATCTTCTGAAACCGGGGCTCAAAATTAACTCTTCTTTTTCCAGGGAGCCCTATTACACCTTCAAAAGCTACTTAAAGGTGATGTTTATGGAAAACAAGTCACATCTTTGGGCTCCCTACAGAAATTTGAGGGAGCCGCAGGAGAATTCAAGGTAGCCCTGGCCCCAGGCTTCAGCTAATTTTGAACGCTGGAAACCCTTGGAAATGAATTCCTAATGCCCTTTTTCACCACCCAGTCTTAGAGTCACAACTTTAAGAACTTTGATAATTCTATTTGGATCTATTAGTATATGTTTTGTATCAGAAAGATTTTAGGAGCCATATTCAACGATAAAAGCCAGTTTTTTTTTTATCTTAGCAGTGTTTTGTGATCTTGTGGTATTTATTTTCGTCCATGTTTCGATAGACTTGCCATTTACATACATATGGCTTTCATAGACAGGCTTGTCATTTTTATTTGCAGAATAAATGTCCAATTATTTCAAACATTTTCAATACTTCCCAAGTTTCTCAAATTATATCATACTATGTGTTTGAATCCAGGCCTGGAGCATGTGAGAATGTTGCTAGTGGTTTTCGCCAGGTATTGCGGTTTCCTCCACCACTAACAACTGGCTGGTTATGAATTAGCTGCAATATGGCAGAAAAAAAGTTATAATAATCGAAGTTCCCTTCCTTATTGTGGGAAAGAACTTTCTTGTTTCAGGAAAAAAAGGAATAAAAATTATTTATTTATTTCTCCTTTTTTTTACAGCCATGAGTTGTTGGCCCTTCCTACCCCCGGCTCCATGCAGCTCATCAAACATCTGGTGAAACAGGAACAGGTGGATAAGGTACAAGGTGAGTGTCTGTGTATAGTAGCTAGTGTATGGGTATCATTCAAATGTCTCCACTCATGCTGCTGGTGGCTAATTTGATCAATACAAAATGATGCAAAAAAACCTGAAAAAATTACTGAAACCCTGGCACATGGGTACTCATCTAAGGGTACTCAGCGAGAGCTATCCAATGAATACCAACATGACAGGGTTTAGATGCTTTTCAAAAATCTTTGTACAAAAGTAGTCCTAGCAGTGGAAGGGTTATTACTTAAGTGTTACTCTTGAATTTGTAGTCTGGATCTTTGATACTTTGCCACTACCTTAGGAATTAGGAAGGAGAATTTTTGGTAGTGTTCTGAATAACATTTTCACTTGACTTACTTAGAAATCTGACTTATTTGCTACATGGATGTCTCCATATGAAGGATTTTAAGTATTTACTAGCAAAATTTCTGAAGCTGCCAATGTTAATTTTAATGAAATTAGGTCCCAGTGAGACATGTAGAATTGTTAAAAAATTGTTAAGGTGTGGTATCGGTAAGGAAATATTGATATTGTATAGTTTCGCGAAAATATTATAAAGGTACCAACTCCTACTAGTTACTGCGTTATTCCTCAAACTGTCACTGCACTCCTGGATTTTCCCAATTGTTTGGAAATATTGATAATGTATTGTTTCGCAAAACTTTTATTAACCCTTATGCTGCTGGTGGCTAATTTAGCAGATACAAAATAATGCAAAAATCCTGAAAAATCACAGAAACCCTGGCAAATGGGTACTCATCTGAGAGTACTCAACAAGAGCTATCCAATGAGTACCAACATGACAGGGTTTAGATGGTTTTCAAAAATATTTGCGTTCTTGTGCAGTGGATGAAAGTAGTCTTAGCATTGAAAGGGTTAAGTTGCCAATCCCTGCTAGTTACTGCATTATTCCTCAAAGACACTGCACTCTGTGGATATTCCCTGTTGTATGGAGAGGCCTCATCCATTCTTCTCTTCATCATTCAGATACGAAAAAAGAGAAAGTTGTTGTGCAGTCAATAAAACCAGCAGAGCTTCTCAAGTCTCACACCAAACAAATGCAGCAACTCCGGACTCAACGCAAAGCGAACCTCTCACAAGCCCCTTCTCCTGCCCCTGTGAACCCCCTAAAACAGGCCCCTCAGCTCGGCAGGGGACTCCAGCAAGGTGATGATATCTTCTTCGGTGGCGCGGCAGGTCCGTCTCCGCAGCAAAAGAGAGCAGTTGCCGTCAGCAAGGCAAAGGTAGGGGTGTACTTGTTATGAGAAGAATTGAGCGATCCAAGTAATTGTTCTAATCAGTTTGAAAAAATATCATGACAATTGTTATGTAAAGTAATTGATAAAAGAATCACTGCAGTCTTTGGGCTTTGTCATCATTTGTTTGCCAACACTGATAGGAATTTTGAATAGAAACTCCAGTTTTTGCTCAGAAAAGGATGGGGAAAACTTCAATTCTCTTTGTGTTTTAGGAATCTTAGGATCATAGCAACAAAGATATAGTGTGATACCTGTAAAAATAATAAATATTTCATGGTTTGTGCAGTTCTCCAAAATCAAATTGAATTACTAGAATTGTAAGAAATAATGTCGATAATTGAATTAAATAAAAGAAAACGAAGGTCAAAAACAGCCTTAGGGAAATGTAATATCAGGACACCACATCAACCAAATACTTCCACCAGGGTTGTTTAACTGTCACATTGTCGCATGCGATGTGGGCTTCAAAATAAGAAATAGGCCAAATTCAATTGGCAGTATTTAACTTGAGAGAATACCTGCATTTATTATTTTCCGTACAAATTTCATTCATAAAATTCAAATTGGCTATTTACTGACATCTCTTATTATTTCTAATGGTTGGAACATGTATATTACAGCTCATGGCTATAGCGAAGGTCAAGGCCACTGGAGGTCTTCAGAAGAGTAATCCTAATAAGGTTGGAGCCGCTGCTAAGAAAGACGTAACACAAGAGAAGATTAAGAAAAGAGTTGCCGAAAACCTTAATAGTAAGTGCTTTAACGTACATACCGTCTACCATGTTAATATTGCATCAGTATAATTAGTTTATATTTTGCGCAACCCTGGAATCCGCATTTATTAAATTATGCACCATTATTTGGACATCTGATCCCTACCGTATGCTGGTATCATACAACCCGCTGATATGGTAGCTTGTCATTCAAGAGCTTTGTGCAGAAATTAAACTGCACATCAAAGGCAGCTGCCTGTCAAGTGCATTACTTAATATGCACACAATTAACATGGTATACAGTATATGACCAACCAATCCATATGTGACTTGCACAATGATCTGACCTATTTCGAAATATCTCGATAGCTAAGGACTATTTTGAGAAATATTTCACTAAAATTTGTTGTTCCTGTTGGTTTTAATAAGCCCTTTTAAATTTTATCTAAATCATCTTACTAATGAGTTATGTTCAAAGTGGTCTCTAAGCAAATTTAACCCTTTCATGCCTTGAGATGTACTTTACCAGTGTCGTCCGGACCTCTTATACTTTTGAAAATAACTTTTTAATGAAGCGTGAGGATTAATTCGCCTTCAAATATTTTCTAAATATTGTTTTGGTTAGATGGATATCACCAAAATTGTCAGGCAGTTTTGGCTGCTATGGGCATGTATGGGTTAAATGTTAAGCTGCAGCAGGTCTCCATGAGAATACTTTGAAGATCCTTGTGGCATTTTTCATTATCCAGGTTCCTATGGTACTTCTACGATACTTTTGAAAATAACTTCAAAATCAAGAGATATTTTCCAAGATATTTCAAGGAGAGTTGTTGTTAGTATTCTGATGAACGTTTCTCCTTCAAATATTCTCCCAATTTTGCTTTTGGCTGAAATATACTGCAAAAGATGTCAGGCTAGGGTGCAGCAGGTCTCAGGGAGAATAGTTTAAAGATCTTTGTGTTATTTTTCATTATCCAGGTTCCCACAGCGATGAGGAAGCAGAAAAGGAACCGCCAAAGAAAAAATCCCGCACCGTGAGCAGCTTCGACCTCAACTCTGAGGAGGTCAAGAAATTGTTAAAGGCAAGGTCGTCTCATGCAGGGGCCAGGGCCGAGGTAAGAGAGCAGGTTTATGGCTAACCTATTGAAGTTTAACCTTTGTGCTGCTGGTGGGTAAAATTATGCAAAAAAGCTGAAAAAAGGGTTTAGAAGGTTTTAAAGAATAATTGCATTATTTTGCCTTCAACGAAAGTAGCCTCAGCATTGAAAGGGTTAAAAGTTCCACTTGATTGTCGTCTGGACCTATGATACTTTTAAAAATAAATTTGAAATCAAGCAAGAAGTTGAAAAATATTTGTAAGGAATTTAATAGTTAGTTTCTGATTTACATTTCTCCTTCAACTATTTTCTGAAAATTGCTTTTGTTAGAGAGATATCGGCAAAATGGTCAGGCGGTTAAAGGCTAACTCATTAATGCTTAAGAGCTCCACTTGATTGTTGTCTGTATCTTCGATACATTTGACAAAAACTATGAAATGAAGAATAATTTTACAAAATGTTTGATGGAGAGTTGTTAATAGAGTTCTGATTAGAGTATCTCCTTTAAATATTTTCCTAACTATGCTTTCTTTTGAAAGATTTTATTAAATCTGTCAGACTTCTTTTGGCTGCTGCGAGCAATAATGGGATAATTTTTATGCTTTTTTGCAGTTTTATGAATGGGTTAAACAATGTTGCATCCCTAAAAAAAACTTTTTTTCACTTATATTATATTTTTATTTCTTTATTTTTTTTTCTTTTTGATTTTGATTTTTGTGGATTTTATTTTGTTTGTTTCTCATTGTTTGTTTATAATTATCTTTGTTGTTTTAGGAGGAGAATGAGCGCGAGGATCGCTATTTCACGGAGCTGGAGCGCAAGGAGCAGTTTGAAGAGAAGATGGCTCAGACCAAAGAGATCAAGGTCAAGGCCGTTACCTGCACAGATGTGAGTACTAGGGTGCTATTATTTTAGAACCCTCCCCCCCTTAATTATTTTAATCCTTGTGATGCTGTGTCTACTTTTGTCCAAGGCACAATATCACAAACATATTTGACAGTTATCTTAAACCCTGTCATGTTGGTATTCATTTGAAAGCTACTGCCAAGTACTATCAAATGAGTATCAATGTCCCAGGATTCCTGTCTTTTTTCAAATGATTTTGCATTGTTCAAATGAGCCACCAGTAGCAAAAGTGCCAGCTTAAATAGCGCTCATTAGGATGATTACGGTTCCTCAATACCAGGGCAAAATGTTCCTATGACTAGGTAGTCATGGTCCCTATGATGACAATCAATATAGCACAAGATATGATTCTTTTCTTGCTAAGAATTGTCACTTTTCTTTAGTTTTGCTTAAAACCAAAGAGGTACATCTACCTCTTTGAAATAACCCCCCCCCCCCCTTTCTCATTAGCACAAGATATGATTCTTTTCTTGCTAAGAATTGTCACTTTTCTTTAGTTTTGCTTAAAACCAGAGAGGTAGATCTACCTCTTTGAAACAACCCCCCCCCCTTTCTCCTTAATACAGAGTGTACCACCTGCATAGAAATCCTGGTACCACCCTTTTTACGGGCCTATACTTTGATTTTGATTTTGCTCTGTGTGTAGATGTCAGTCTGTCTTAAATGAAGGATAACATGATTTAGAGATTGTCCTTATCTTCTTCTCTCTCCTGTTTCAGTGTAAATACACGTCCGAGAAACCTGCAGATAGATGTAAGAAAGAGAACCACCAATTGGTTCAACACCAGGCTGTGCGGAGATATTTCAAATGTAAAGAATGTAAACACAGAACAACAAGCCTCAACAAATACCCTGACAAGACGTGTAGGTAAGTACTGGTGATGCTATTTTATGGCAGCAAATACCAGGACAACGTCTGTATGGAGTAGGGATAGGTACCAGTACTTGGCATGAAACCAAATACTGATATTGAATGGGAAAAAGTATTTTATCCTAAAAGTTGAGTATCGTATCATATTGTTAAAGTTTGAAAATATATGTAAAGTTTACTTCATTGCTAACCAGACTTCTCCACAGTCCACACATAGGCAGTTTGGAATTTATTAGAGAAATTTCTTCCAAAGCAGACTGCTTAATCTAACAAAAGTAGGTCTCTTTAAGGCAGGTTGTTTCTTTAAAAAATATTGTTATCATAATGCATCATTAAGGAAGTATCGATACTGCATCATATCGCGAAAAATATCAAAGGTGCCAATCCCTAGTAGGAAATACATGAATTTGAAGAAAACTAGTGTCTCATAAGAGAAAACAAATTCTACACTGATATTCCAGAGTGCAACTTAACCACTTGCCCCGTTACATGTTGCAAGTGAATTAGACATCGGGTAAGCAGAACAAGACCTTAACTTGCCCCACTCGGCAAGTAGTTTTTTGGGCAGAGTCCTTGCTAAGTGTAATTTACCTTTGTTTAACAGAGTGGCAGGGCAAGTGAAAGTGCTGGCAGGGCAAGTAAACTTTAGGGGCAGCTTGCGCCACTCGGCAAGTAATGTTTTGGAACCTATATTGCACCCTGTAGAAATTGAATTTTCTCAGAGCAGATAATTGGGTGATTAGGTTTCATGGTTCATATTCATTTTGAAACATCATGATTCATAGTCTTAAAGATGGTGCTTATTTATTATTATTTTTTTTTGCAGAAAATGTGGTAGCAGCAGTTTTGAAAGAACATGTATGTTGAAGGTAAGTACAATGAGCCTATGTTCTGATTTAGTGTTTAGGGGTAATTCAGATAAAAGCTGATATCTTGAAAAAGGTGTAATTGCAGTTAGTACCACTCTTGTTCGTATGATTCTAATATCCATAAAAGATATACTAGGAGATAAGACATTGCAAGTATGGATATTGGACATTTTGGGATTTCAGAAAAAATATAAAATGCTAATTAATTTAGAAACCATGTCAAAGGATATAAGTTAACCAAAACACAACAAAACAATTTCAAAGAGTAGTTGGGGGAAGGGGGCAGGGCTCAAAAAACAATTCACAATTTAGAGTGTTAGATTCCACAAAATTAGGTCCCAGGGAGGCATTCAGTATTGTTAAAAAATTGTTTAAGTGTTGAATTGTTAAAGAGTTTCATGTGTGATATTTCTTTTTTTTTTTGCAGGAAAAGAAGGGCCCCAAAACAGACAAGGATGAGTTCCTAGAACAGCTTCGGGGAGAGGAGAGGAAGTTTATAAACTCCTAAGAAAGGCATCTCATATTTATAGGCCCATAATGCAATACTGGTGGTCCCACATGCAGTGTACTGCATTTGTTACCAGCTGACCTTACAGTGGTCTGCAACTGCTTATTATACTCTATACCATGTTAATATGCGCATGTGAATTTAAATGTTTGGCAGGCATCTGCTTTTGATGCAGTTTAATTTTTTTATGACCAGCTATCATGTCAGCTTGTACAATACTAGCATAGCAGATTATGGTGCGCACTTTGATAAATGTTGAGTCCTAGGGTGTGCAAGTTACATGTTAATTTAACAATAATGACAAGGTATACAGTATACGGTTGTGAGTGAGTGGTGCTAGAGTGTACATTATTCTTTACTGAAAAACAAAACAAGTTGAAACTGGTGGCAGGTGTAATATCTGCTGCTTCTTATGCTTATGGGGATAAATGATAACAGACACTGTCTTTACTCTAAGAGTGCTGTATGGGAACTGAATTTATTGCTATCTAAGTAGGTTTCCAGGGTAGATGAGTAAAGGTCTGTGTCGCATTTTCCCCATCTTTTGTGTGCCTTTGGGGCCATTTGCTAGGATTATATTATGGCCTTCATACTTTGTGCAGATCTCATGGAGCCGGTCGACTTCTTGTTTGAATACTGCATTGGTATATTTCCCTCTTGGCGGGAGGTAGGCATTGATGATGATGAGGTTTTGCTTTTCAAATTCGAGAACGGCAACTGTGATTCCGGTCTCTGAAGTGTTTTCTGAATTCCACAGGTTGGCGGTTCCTGCACTAGTACGGGTTAGGTGTGATTGGGAAATCTGGTCATCATCATCTATGGATTTCAATTATGATGAACAGTTTTTGGGAAGAGCATCGTCCATTTTCTGGAAGGAATATGTCCATGTCTCTTGAAGGCAGATGATAGTTGGGTTGTGTTCATTTATTAAACCTTGAAGGAACACACTGTTTGACGATAGCCCATCTATGTTATGAATCAAATCACAGTGAATCATAGTTTGATTTGGTTCATTTCAGTCTAGTAAGATGTATATAACACAGCATTTGGCACATAAGAAATTATATATAGTTGTGACTAGATGGAGAGTCATTAACTGCTATGCAATGCAATTCTAACCAGACACAGGATATACACTTAAAGTTAAAAACTTATTTCCATAGTGGTCTCAGTCTGCCCAGATTTCAATGGCATCACCCCCACCCATGTCTTTCAGACATTTCCACATCTTACGACCATCCTCCATATTTTCTTCAATCACATTTTGGAAATATTCTTTCTTTGCTGCCTTTATCTCTGTTTGGACTATTTCTGAGCTCCCTACTCTTAGTTTCTAAATCTGGTGTACTGGATTTCTTGCACAATTTCACCTCGATCTTTTATGAGTTCAAGAATTACACTTGAGAACCAGGTTTCAGTGTTGTTTTAGACAGACCTTTTTGTGTGGTTCTTCCTGTATCTAAAATGTTTTTCTAAGTCCATATCATTATATTGATGTGCATATCGATGTGTCTATCTTTTATATTTATGGCCGTATTGATCCTTGTATTGGATCCTGAGTACCATTACTATTGTTGTTCTTCAACCGTAATAAACTCTTTTTTTTTCATAATGTTTGTAAAAAATCATATTCCTACCTGCTCATTTTTTGAAAGGGTGATTTTAAAATAGCTGAAATTTTGCTCCAGAGTCCAGATTTTTGCACCACACATGTTTCTTCTTTTGGTTCCAGAAGGTTAAGAATATTTGGCAGCTCACTTTCAATCCATGCTTTTTTTGCTAATCCTTGAACAAGAATACATCCTGTTGAGTAGTATAAAGTTATATGTACAGGATTGTTTCCATACATAAAGGAGTGTATTTCACCATTTTCTCTGTGATTCCTTATAGTATAGGGTTCATGTAAGCTGATGAGGCATTTTGAAAAATCAGCTATTGCTTTCGAATTGAAATGTAATGTGTAAGAAGCTGAATTTTCTTTGATGTTTATGATGGTGCTTCCCGTCTTTTAAGTATTTTCTGAATTCCACAGGTTGGATCTTACGACCATCCTCCATATTTTCTTCAATCACATTTTGGAAATATTCTTTCTTTGCTGCCTTTATCTCTGTTTGGACTATTTCTGAGCTCCCTTCTCTTTTTCTATGTCCATATCATTATATTGATGTGCATATCTATGTGTCTATCTCTTATATTTATGGCCGTATTGATCCTTGTATTGGATCCTGAGTACCATTACCATTGTTGTTCTTCAACCGTAATAAACTCTTTTTTCATAATGTTTGTAAAAAATCATATTCCTACCTGCTCATTTTTTGAAATGGTGATTTAAAAATAGCTGAAATTTTGCTCCAGAGTCCAGATTTTTGCACCACAGATGTTTCTTCTTTTGGTTCCAGAAGGTTAAGAATATTTGGCAGCTCACTTTCAATCCATGCCTTTTATGCTAATCCTTGAACAAGAATACATCCTGTTGAGTAGTATAAAGTTATATGTACAGGATTGTTTCCAAACATAAAGGAGTGTATTTCACCATTTTCTCTGTGATTCCTTATAGTATAGGGTTCATGTAAGCTGATAAGGCATTTTGAAAAATCAACTATTGATTTTGAAATGTGATGTGTAAGAAGCTGAATTTTCTTTGATGTTTATGATGGTGCTTCCCATCTTTTAAGCGATTCCTGTCTTTTAAGTATTTTCTGAATTCCACAGGTTGGATCTTACGACCATCCTCCATATTTTCTTCAATCACATTTTGGAAATATTCTTTCTTTGCTGCCTTTATCTCTGTTTGGACTATTTCTGAGCTCCCTTCTCTTTTTCTATGTCCATATCATTATATTGGTGTGCATATCGATGTGTCTATCTCTTATATTTATGGCCATATTGATCCTTGTATTGGATCCTGAGTACCATTACCATTGTTGTTCTTCAACTGTAATAAATTATTCATAATGTTTGTAATAAATCATATTCCTACCTGCTCATTTTTTGAAATGGTGATTTTAAAATAGCTGAAATTTTGCTCCAGAGTCCAGATTTTTGCACCACAGATGTTTCTTCTTTTGGTTCCACCACCGTCTCTTCCTTTCTCTCTTCTCTGGATCACCATTTCCTTTGTTTTTACATTCAGATTTCATATGGCCATACTGTCCACATCTATAACATTTGATGTTTTTCTTTCGGCCCTTGCTTATTGTCATAATGTTATCACTTGTCTCTTCGCCACAACATCTCATTGTCTCTTCATAGCTGCGAAGAGAAGATTTGAATGCCACAAAAAGTTCAGGGTCCTTTTTTCTGTGTTGTTACAGTGATAAATGGTTTGTACTCACCAGGTAGCCCCTTCAGTACCATTGCAACTAACAAACTGCCACTTATCCGCTCTCCAGCACTTTTCAACATAGCTGCTGCTATCTCAGCCCTTAACATATAGTCAGTAAGTGCTTCATCTGGAGATTTCTTCAAACTTGTTAGTTCAGTGTAAAGACCAATGATACGAGGCTTACCTGCAGAAAGATAGTGTTCTCTCAGTATTCCCAAAGCTTTCCTTCCATCATTTCGAGCATATCTGAACACCAATTCTAGGCTGCGGTCATCTAGGCACTGGACTATTTCGGCAAATGCTTCTGAATTTTTATCTGCTTCAGGTTCTTCTCTACCTCCTTCACTGGCTGGTAGGATGGTTGCTTGAAGTTTCTGTAAATGCATGTATCCGAGGAATTTCACCTCCCACAGCTCATACTTGGATTCATCCCCGTCAAAGTAAAGTCGTCCTCTACTTGCACTGGGCCCATAACCTGTTGAAGCCATGCTTAGTAGAAGGATAAAAGATGACGAGGGAGACGGCTGTACTGCTCTACTCGGTTTATTTTAATCAAGAGAGAATTACATCGTACAACATGCCTCTATAGTGGCTGTGTGATCTTGACCTCTGATCCTGTTTATTAGCATTACCAACCCTGAGCTTGATATACAATATGATAAGCTACAAGGGTCCAGCGGTTGTGTTTACTCTAGCTTCATAAATCACACCTGTATGAATTAAGCCTCTAATACCTCATTCAATGTATTAAATGGAAGATTGACTTTAACACTAGATTCACACCCATTGGACTAGCATCAGGGGTAAATCCACTGAACTCCTGGGAGTCACTGAGTTTACTTGAATTCATTGTTCTCTCCAATCATCGCCCTCTGCAGCATTTTCCGCACTGTTTTTTTTTGTACAAGCAGATTTGCTTGCATCCCTGTATATTTCTCTACCACCCTTCTAGCTGCTATGCTTGAGCAATCTATTCTGAATATAACATAGAATGCTGGCTTGTAGTGTGTTGACAGTTTATTTCTCTTTTCTTGTTGGACTACACACTTCAAAGTTGTGTGTTTTGGTGTTTTTTGTTAGTGTGCTTTGTTCATTTCTCTTTCCATTGCATGTCATTCTGGTCTATTGTGTCATTCTTTGCATTCTAGTTTTGTGTATTATGGTTTTCTAGTTTTGTCCTCACTTTTCTACCCAAGGGCTACATATAGTGAGATGCCTGTTGCAGGGTGAGGGGTTGACTTTTTACCTTTTACCATATCTCATGATCATACCCTCTGCTATGTACAGCTCATGTCAAATCCACAAAACGGAGCTACTTCTGGGTTTATTTGTGTAATTCTCAGTCTTCTGTTATAATTCTCTGCTTGATATTTTGCAGTTGTGGGTCATTCAGAGTTACTTTCTGAATATGACCTAGTATCACTGCATGCTCCTCTTTAATTACTTTCAATATGACTTTCTCTGTATTGTCATTACCCACAGTTGGTAGTGGATGACGGGATAAGTTAAATAAAGTTTTTTTTTTCATCTTTCCCTGGGTCATATACCAGTTCATAGTCTATATCCTGCGTTGCCATTAACCATTCCTCAATTGCGCATGACTAGTTGAACGTTGGAATTAAAGGTTTGTGTGCTGTCACAATCTTGAATTTCTAAGCGCCCATCAGATACATACTGAACCTATCTTTTGCCCTGTCTGGCTACCCATAAGAAAATAAAAAACCTGGAGCTGCAACAAGGAGCTGTTCCAAAGCTGCACAAGAGCTGTTATGAAGCTGCTCTATTGCATTTTTATATGCAAATGAGCGAGTGGCTCTAAAGAGCAGCTCTATTGCAGCTCTAAAGAGCTGCTATAGAGCAGCTCTTCAGTACAGCTCCCTTATTAGCATATAAAAATGCAATAAAGCGGCATTATAATGACTCTAATTCTGCTCTAGATCTGCTCTATTTTGCAACCCAGAAGTTGTTACAGAGCTACACTAGAGCAGCTCTACAGCGGCACCAAAGATGGATTGAGAACAATTAACCTAGGATGGTGGTCAATACAAATTACGTACAATAACAAGCAACACAAATGTTCTCAATAATCTTTTATTATTTCCAGAATTGGGAATGAACATTCATAATTCCATAACAATTTAAAATACACATTCTGAAAATACAATTGATCGCTTAATTTTCTCCCACTGCTCCTAACTTCACCACCCTCTCCGGCAGGCCTGTGTGCGGATTGATTGCTTCCTTCTTTAGGCGATGGCAAATCCTTCTGGCTGTTGTTATCATTTCCATAAGGATGGTCGCCCAACTCGGATATTGCTCTTTTTTGCCCTCAAGCATCTTTCCATAATATTCTGAAATATATAAGAATTCAAATACAATACTTGCAGTATTCTCATCGCAAATGTTTCTTAGAAATGTTTATGATGGTGCTTCCCATCTTTTAAGTGATTCCCGTCTTTTAAGTATTTTCTGAATTCCACAGGTTGGATCTTACGACCATCCTCCATATTTTCTTCAATGACATTTTGGAAATATTCTTTCTTTGCTGCCGTTATCTCTGTTTGGACTATTTCTGAGCTCCTTTCTCTTTTTCTATGTCCATATTATAATATGGATGTGCATATCTATGTGTCGATCTCTTATATTTATGGCCATATTGATCCTTGTATTGGATCCTGAGTACCATTACCATTGTTGTTCTTCAACTAATAAATTATTCATAATGTTTGTAATAAATCATATTCCTACCTGCTCATTTTTTGAAATGTTGATTTTAAAATAGCTGAAATTTTGCTCCAGAGTCCAGATTTTTGCACCACAGATGTTTCTTCTTTTGTTTCCAGAAGGTTAAGAATATTTGGCAGCTCACTTTCAATCCATGCTTTTTGTGCTAATCCTTGAACAAGAATACATCCTGTTGAGTAGTACAAAGTTATATATACAGGATTGTTTTCAAACGTAAAGGAGGGTATTTCACCATTTTCTCTGTGATTCCTTATAGTATAGGGTTCATGTAAGCTGATGAGGCATTTTGAAAAATCAGCTATTGCTTTTGAATTGAAATGTAATGTGTAAGAAGCTGAATTTTCTTTGATGTTTATGATAGTGCTAGAGTTCAGATTTGCTGGGTGGTGGTCAATACAAATTACATACAATAACAAGCAACAAAAATGTTCTCAATAATCTTTTATTATTTCCAGAATTGGGAATGAACATTCATAAATTCCATAACAATTTAAAATGCACATTCTGAAAATACAATTGATCGCTTAATTTTCTTCTACTGCACCTAACTTCACCACCCTCTCCGGCAGGCCTGTGTGCGGATTGATTGCTTCCTTTTTTAGGCGATGGCAAATCCTTCTGGCTGTTGTTATCTTTTGCGTAAGGATGGTCGCCCAACTCGGATATTGCTCTTTTTTGCCCTTAAGCATCTTTCCATAATATTCTGAAATATATAAGAATTCAAATACAATACTTGCAGTATTCTCATCGCAAATGTTTCTTAAAAATTTTGCAGAAATTTATAATATGTAGTGCGGGCTCAATTAAAGGCTGTGCATATAGTGTATTACCAGTTACCATTCAATTTCATCCTGCAGAATAAATGATAGGTTCATTTTTAGAATAAGACTAACCTAGAGCTGTGTTAGCTTTTGACTTGTTACAAAATTTAGTTTTTGTTGAGTTTCCACTTTTTAATTCAAATGCATTGGGAACTGATAATATACCCATGTCATTTTTTTAGGGTGCCTGATTCTTCAAAATATACAGGTAACCTTGCCTAAACTGGACTCGCATAAGCTGAATAAGCGCCTAAACCGGATAAATCTCTTGGCCCCTTTTCAAGCAAGTAAAGTATATTTTCGCATTAAGCAGACAGAATGGGACCAGGTGGTTTTGTCCGGCATAGATGAAATTTGGCTTATATATATATATGTTACAGTAAGACTGTCAAACCAGGGATTTGGCCAAATCCCTAAAGCTTTCAGCGATTTGGCCAAATCCCTGTTTCACTCAGGGATTTGGCCAAATCCCTAAAATGTCTAGGGATTTGGCCAAATTACTGAAATGATGGTCCAGTAATTTGGCCAAATCCCTGAATCTTATTTCAACCAAGTCATATCCAAGATAGGATGTCCTTTCAATGACTTATGTGCATGAATCATCACACTGATTACATATAAGGTGTATGATTACTATAATACAACAAAAATACATCTGAAATGGAAAGTTTTTGCAATACTTAGAAAGGATTCCTACAGTAAACCATGGAATTGAGTATATTGGAGTGGTTTTAAATATTAAGGTTTTTATGCACTGTTATAATAAGCATATAGGACTCTGCCGTAATTGAGGATTTCTTGACCCCTGGGTCATTAGTTGAGGGGAAGGGGGGTTGGTGTGCAAAATTAATAAGATATTAAAACACTTACAATCCTAGAAAATACTGAACTGTTTTGTTGTCTTTTAAACAATTTTGGTATTGCATCTTTGGAGTCAGAGGGAAAAGATTTGTGATTGTCCTGGGAATCGGTCAAATTACTGAAATGATGCTCCAGTAATATGGTCAAATCCCTCATTTCTTTTTAGTAAAAATAAGATTCTAAGAAAGGCTGTCTTTTTAATGGACATTATTCCTGATTTATCTCACAGATGACAAATAACATACTATATTATTATCATAACAATCAACAATGCATTTGAAAAGTGAAAAAATAATGTTAATGTGGAAAATTGAAGTAGTACTTCTAAAGGTTTCTTATACCACACAGACATGGGCTGACTGCATGTCAACAAGATCAACTTGACTACGGGAGTTGAATTTTTTGGACAAAATAGGTTTGACAACAACACCCTTGGTCATGGGTCGTTTCCTCTTCTCTTGATACACTAGGCAGTAGGATTTGAAGAGCTCAACAGCATATGTTGTAATGTTGGCATACTTTTGACCGAGATGTTTCAGCATCCGGTCACGGCCACCATGGCCAGTTGCAATGTGAGCTTTGGTGATGATGTCATAGGTGTCTTCTATTGTTGCAAAGTAGACTGGCCGGTCTTCTGGAGACTTTCTCTTCTTGATGTGCTTCTCCACATCACCACACTGAAGTACTTCATACATGTTTAGGATGTAGTAGTTGTGATGTGACTTGGTCTTAGGAACTTCAGCTGCCTTTTTCAGATCCTCAATGGTCTGAGAGTATACCTCTTTAGGTATTAGATACTTTTGACACAGAGTATTTCTCGAATAATTTTTCCCTGAACTTTGTCTCAATGGTAGATTGTGCCATGTTGCTTGACATGCAAGAAAGAACTGAATGAGCATGCCTTGTACAGCCATTATATAGACATACTTCATTGCAATTGCAATCATTTAGCTGGATTATAATCAAATTAACTTAATCTTTGTAGTTAAAGGTATAGTCACAGACCTTATCAGCTTATTTCAGAATGCAATTAAGTGATCAAACTACATCAGAAGATGCCTCCTTGTTTGATTGTTTTGACGATAACACTTAGTTGAAACATGAGTGTAGTTATAAATCCCTTTCTGAATGCAGTTATGTCAGGGCACAAACTTCAATTAAACAATCAAAGAAGGAAAATGCTTTTGATTGTCAATCTCCAATAGACAACAACTAGTATACTGTTTCTGTATTCATTACCATTGTCTAGATAATAATAATAATAATAATAATAATGACTACTACTACTACTACAAAAGAAGATAATAATAATTATAATGACAATTCAATATCACAACTGCTACTGTAATAATAATAATAATAATGATAATAATAATTAATTGTAATACTACTACTACTATTAATAATAATAATAATGATAATAATAGTGATAATAAAATTTATTGTGATACTACTACTACTACTACTACAATAATAATAATAATAATAATAATAATAATAATAATAATGATAATAATAATAGTAATAAAACTATTAAATGCTGGATCATACCATCCCTACCTTAGTCTTTGTAGTTAAGTGTAATGTAACCAATCTCATCACTAGACATCAGCTTATTTCAGAATGCAAACTGCAATTTCAATGTAATTACGCTAGTCTTTGTAGTTAAGTGAAATATAACTGATCTTCTCCACTCACATCAAAATACAATTAAGGGATTTTACTGCAATCCTGATATAAGAAACTTAGTCTTTATAGTTTAATACAATGTAACCAATCCTGATCATCGTGATAAATTGGTTTCTGAATGCAATTATAAATGTTAACTCACAGGACTTCAGATAAACTCCCAACATGCAAGATTTGAAAGTTTCCCTAAAATGAGCCTAGTAAACTACTACTACTACTACTACTACTGTAACCATCATGAATAATAATAATAATGATAATAATAATGATAAAAATAATAACCTTCTACTACTACTACTGTGATCACCATCATCATCATCATAATAATAATAATAATGATAATAATAATAATAATAACCACTACTACTACTACTACTGATGCACTGGTGCTGCTACTACTATTATGTACAAACAATCAACACAGTAATACTGCAACAACCATTGTACTACTATCACCACTGCTACCTATATTGATAACAACAAACATACTGAATGTAAAGATAACTATAATCATTATCACCCTTATCATCCAAAAAGCAAGAGATTTTTGGTTGAGAATGTATTATTCCGGATAAAACCAGTGTAAAGCAAGCTAAATACTAATACCTTGATATTCAGGAACCATTACTATTAATCAACTTATCATAAAATAAGGCTCATTGTCATTTGACAATATCCCTGAAATGTGTCCAGTAAAGTTGTCAAATATGACCCTCCTTATTTCAGTAATTTGGCCAAATCCCTAAACATTTTAGGGATTTGGCCAAATCTCTGAGTGAAACAGGGATTTGGCCAAATTGCTGAACGCTTCAGGGATTTGGCCAAATCCCTGGTTTGACAGTCTTACTGTAACATATATATATATATCTTTCTTTTCTGTGTCAGCCATAGTGCAGCTGATGAAGTGCTCGGGTTTTAGGCCCTGCTCTGTTTTCTGAAGCAGACCTGCTGACTGCCTGTCATGAAAACTGGCCTCAGTACGTTCTATGATTGGGCTCTCAGGATTGTTATATGCCATGGTTTGAGATAGATAGATAGATAGGTAGTTAATCGTTATTTCAAGTTGGTAATATTTTTTGCATAGTAAACACAAGCTACCAGGGCTCTTGGCCAACTACAATATAACAATTTAAATTATAACATACAGGGTGTAACAGCAATATAAATGATAAGTAGAGGGGAAGTAAGTTGGCACACATTAAATGACAATGAGTAATATCTTCAGTCTTTCATCAAATTTTTGTAACTGCAGGAAGGTACTTCTGTGATGGTTTTTGGTTTGAGCCCTTCATCACAGTGATAATAATGTGGTGAAAATCACTAATACCTGTCTCAACTGATGTTGATTTATAGAATTTCTTTGGTCTATCTGTTAGAAAAACATCAAGTAGAATGCCTTGATCACCTTTAAAACATGTTGGATTAGAGAGTAGACAGGACATATGTCATTTATTTCTGATAGTGTTTTGCCATGCCTGTGATGATCTGGTAAATTATAATTGAGATCGCCCAGCACCATTATGTTGTCGGTTTTGACAGAAGATTTATCCAGGATAGAGGTTATATTCTCTGTAAAGACAGAGTCATGAAGGTATGTCATTTATTTCTGATAGTGTTTTGCCATGCCTGTGATGATCTGGTAAATTGTATTTGAGATCTTCAGTCTTTCATCAAATTTTTGTAACTGCAGGAAGGTACTTCTGTGATGGTTTTTGGTTTGAGCCTTTCATCACAGTGATAATAATGTGGTGAAAATCACTTATACCTGTTTCAACTGATGTTGATTTATAGAATTTCTTTGGTCTATCTGTTAGAAAAGAATATTTATCCAGGATAGAGGTTATATTCTCTGTAAAGACAGAGTCATGAATGTTTGGTGGTCTATAACAAGATATTAATATCCAGTTTTCAGTTTTTAGTTTTAGTTCCACAGCAATGGTTTCTAAAGATATAGGTTCTAGTTGGCTTAGACGTCTGTATGGGATATCAGGATACGGGATACCTGATATAAGCTGCCAGGTCTCCTCCATGCCCATTTCTGTCACGTCTAAAGAGTCATTAATTTGGTATAGCAAATTGGTGGTCGGGAAATGATTCATTACGTTTTGTTTCCGAAAGAACCAGGATATCAATGCAGTTGTTTTGTAGTAGGTCATAAATTTCATATGACTTGTTTCTTAAACTGTTTATATTCAAATGAGTGATGATCAACTCATGTGGACAGTTTATACGCATTTCCCTCAATTTCTTATTATATTCAGGGAAAGCATTTTCATCCGACAGGCTGTCATCACTGTGTAGAATATTAGAGAAACTTTCACCTAGACTGATATTTTGTTCTGAAGAGAAAGGCAGAGCGCAATTTTTTACAAAGCCATAGGTGTGATGAATATGCTAGGGAGATGTCCTTCTCTGTTGTGATGTTGAGGCATTTGCTATGAAACCATATGTCAGGTCCATCACACCAGAGACCCTGCTTGTTGGATTTAACAGGTTTATAGCATTCCCCGCATGGATTCTTATAGTTAGGGCCTGGGTTACTTTGAATATCACCAGCTAATAACATTGCAATAATAAACAAAAATTTAGTCAGTGAGGTCTGATTGCTACCAGCCTTGCCCTTCTTTAATGCTATGTCTCTGCCTATTCCCAGGCTGAATAGCAGGGCATGTTTACCATAAGGTATACTTTGCCCTGTATAGCTTCTCTGAATATAAGCATCAACATTTTTGCTAAGGTGTGTATTCAGATGATTTTCTGATGTACTGCCTGGAAGATTGTTGGCAAGGCTGTCCACAATGAGAAAACTCAGTGATATAGAACATAGTGAGAAAGGCATTATAGAGTCCAAGTTGTAAATGATTAAAAAAAAAAAAAAAGTTCAGGATAGGGTCTTAGTATGACTAAGAGTCCTTGGTGCCAGTGTTGACAAACAAATGTCCATGTGAATGTCCAGTTGAGAGATATATGATGGCTCCAGCCAGAGTAGATGAAGTACAGGATGAGTTGAAGGAATGTTCAAGTAGTCAGGAAAGCATCCAGGAATGGAGGTAATATCCGAGTGGAGAACTACCGAAGTACAGGATGAGTTGAGTGAGAGGGTTAATTAGTCTGTGTGTAGAGAAAGTCCTTGTGAGATGGTAGAAGCAGGGATGGAGGTAATGTCTGCTTTGAGAATTGTTTTTATGGCCAGAAGGTTGTTGACATCTTTTATGTCTGTGGCCTGGTGGTGATAACATCCAGCTCCTTGAGTGTTTTATGGCTAACGGTTTTCTGAGTTTTCAGATATCCTACCTGTGAGATTATCCAAAAATGATCACAAAGATCACCATTTCTTGAAGAGATCCAGTCTTTAAATTTGAAGAAAATCTCTCTGGATGATCCATGGTACCTTATGTTGATCCTGTACAAATCTCATCAGGTGGTTCCTTTTGGTTAGTCCATAAATGGTGGAATTTCTTGGAGCTGGTTTATACACATGTTGCCAGCCTGACACTGAGTGCTGCCGTCATAGCGCATCATTGCCGACCAATCAAATCGGTCATTACTTAAACTACATTCAAAAGCGGAAGTGGCTCGCACGTGGTGTCACGACGACTTTCTAGGATCCCTGTATGGATTTCTTGGTGACGTCATACACTCACGCTATATTGCATGACTGCGAGCTTCGCGAAAGGCCTGCGACCATTTCAAGCTTCGCTCGCTATGAACAACTTAGAAGGAAAGAGATAATAATCAATCTTGTTTTTTCTGTAACATCATTTTCTATTTCATTTCAGCTTGGAGAGAAGTTTTCATAATTGCTACCAGCCTTGCCATTAATGCTGTTTTTCAGCTTCTCAAAAGCCTCATTTTCTCTTTTACCCCATTTGCATTGCACAACCTTCTTGGTAAACTCTCTTACGGGTGCTCTCAGTGATGTATATATTGAGGGATAAATTTGCTTAGATATCCAACCATACCTAGAAAGCTGCTAACAGCCTCTTTTGATTCTGGTTGGCTGCTTTCCTTAACCCTAGTCATGCCAGATTTCCAGGATCACTACTTCTCTAATGTTGGTTTTAGCCCAAAATTGGTAGATTTGTTACCATAAATTCAAGCTCTGCTACTCTAAACATGCATCTCCCTATTGAATATTATGCCAAAATCAGCTGTTGTTAAAAATCCTCCACTAAAGTGCCATGCTCTATTCTATATCTCTGCATGTAGTCATTCATTAATCTGAGGTCCATACTGGCTCTGATCATGTGGATCCATCTCTTTCCCAGGAATATTGCAAAATCTGGGTTAGGCTGAACTACTGAAGGTGAACATCAGGTGACTGGCTCACCTTGTGGAACCTTCTAGAAGAGTCCTTCTTACTCACCTTCCTCTAGCCATATCTTCATTGGCTCTTATATAGGAAGTATGCTACTGGCCTAGGTTTCTGAGCTTTAGGCACTGGAACCCACATACACTTCATCATTTTCAATATCTCTAATCCTGCCTTTTCCCTCAAACACTTGACGATGTCTTTAGGATTGCTTTAATGTTTGAGTGTATTTTTTTGTGTGGAAATGCTGACTCCTTTTATTCTCAGATCCTATATTTCTGCTGATAACCCATCTGGCTCTCTTCTTTGCATACCCAGCTGTATGAGAGTAGTTTTGCTAATAATGTGGCGGTGAATCTATTCATTTGATCTGTGAATGAGGTCTTGGTACTGGTGCTCGTCCATCAAATTTACAAACCGTTTCTACTTTGACCTCTGTACCCCCAATATGGACCATGACAGTTAAATCATGTTGTTAAATCATTATCAGTTTCTTTATTAACATTAACTTTCAATGGATCCTTGTCGCCATTGTAATATCTGCTGCTGCTTATGCATATAGGGATAAATGATAATAGACGCCATCTTTACTCTAAGAGGGCTGTATGGGAACTGACTTTATTGCTAGCAACTTGGTGAATTCTGATACTGGGTGACGTAAAGGGATGCTACCAAGTTTGGTGTATCATATGGCAAGTGCTGGTCATGTGGTTTATTAATTAGATGGTGCTGGACACTACAACAGGAATGAAAGCCATCTATTTTTGTAAGATTTCAAGTCGGACATGATTTATTCATGACTTGATACTGTAAAATATATCTGTAAATAATGTATATATGTATGCTTGTGAATATTTGTGTACTTCAGAACATCTCCAATTATTTCAGTTTAGGGTCTGTTACATATTGTAAAGATTTGATTGATTTTTTAAAAAGAATGGGGAAGAAAGAACAATGAAATGTTTGTTAGTAAGTGTTAATATTCCAATACTTGTTTGGTGTAAATCTGCCTAGAAAATCTGAACAACGTCTCTGTTGGTACTCTAAAAAGCACCATTCCTGAAATTATGATTTTATCAATAAGTTTGTATGAAATGTAGACTATGAGTATCATAATCTTTTGGGTTCAGACCCTAAATATAGTTACAAAGTTTGAAGAAAAACTATATGGTGCAGCAATAAGTATTTTGTAGTTTTGTATTAAGTGTAACAAGCCTTTGCAGCTTAGTTAAAGTTAGTGTAAATTAAGAACAATGTTATATATCATAGTTTTTTGGAGTTGGGTTTTAAGTCAAACTAATCATCTCCAATTTCAGACCCGGATACATTTTAACAGTTCCATGTGTTTTACCTGTGAAACTTTGCATTTCAAAGGTCATAATGAGCATGTATGTGTATTATATTGTAATAAAATTGTAAAATATACTCAATTTGTTGATTTTCTATTGTTGTGATTTGAAAACCCATTCAAATACATTTTCAGATAGACTTGCTACAAGTCTCTGCTAACTAGCTCTTTCCTTAGTCTCACTGATCTGCCTGTAGTTGATTCCTGTCCAGGTTTAGTTCTGTATTAATCCTCAAGGGGGTCACACTTGAGCTGTGTTTGAGGAGTTTCTAACTGCAACCCATGTAAACTGTGCTGCCATCTATAGTTCGAGAGAGACAGCAAACATACTTAACACCCAGTATATAAAGTGGTGGAAGCATCATACCTACCTCAGCCTAAAAACCAGGCTAATTTTCAGAGTGTGTGGTATGTCATACACTGCACGCTATACAATGTATGTGATATAATATGGTATAACCATTGTTTTTGCATACAGACTATGCAGGAGAAAGGGAATACATGGGATTGGTGATGATAAAAAATTAAGACTCTCGCTATCAGAATTACCTCTATCTGTGTCAAAATACCAATAAGCCAATATATCTGAATTTATGCAAGACTCATCTGAAACATGATTTGAGCCAGCAGTGTGTCATGGCATTATCTGGACTACCAAACCCACAAAATTCACTCATTAGGACAATTTTTCTGATAAATTTCTATTCAAGTGGATACTTTCGCCTCGGAGTACTTTCCATGACATTGCATAAGGACATCATACCTTTTCTCAATTAGTAAATCTGTTTATGATTGTAATCTTAGTATATTGTGGTCTCCCTTGAAAAATATGACACCCAGAAATTTCACAATCTCCAATTTTGGGTACCGCGTTCTAAATCCTGACATAGTAAATGCTCCTTAGGAATCATCTCAACCATCATAAGCCAATTTTTACCACCAATAATACTTCCTTTCTTTATTTAATGCTTAGCCAACTCTCCCATATGTCCACAAATATGAACCAACTTTGCAAGTGTAATTAAATCCACTTAGAAAAACATTTACGAGTTGTGGACCATTATATCATGTCATGAATAACATCAATCCCGATTTAATGAATTCTTGACCTTCTGGTGGGGTAGCATGTTATGGTACTAATGAGAAAAGCATCTTTTTGGGTAATATTTGAAGGAGAAACGAAAAAAAGAACAAAAAAAAACTATAACTCATCCAAATATTTTGTACTTTTATGCTTTATTCTGAAGTCATTTCAAAAACTATAATACCATTTACACAACACTTTTGAAGTGTGAGTATGAAAGGATTAACCTATTCATATATGGAATATAAACATGGTCATATATATATGGAAATATCAAGATGATAAGAAGCAATATTCAGAGAAATATTAGACTCATTGTTGTTGTTTATGTTCAGTTTAACCCATTCATGCTTGGAGTTCTCCTTGATAAATGTTGTATGGACCTATGATACCTTTGAAAATAACTTTGGAAATATCCCTGAATAGGAGCAACGTTTCTGATCAACATTTCTTCTTCAAATATTTTCTGAGAATTGCTTTTGTTAAAAAGATATAACCAAAATAGTCAGGCGACTTAGGGCGCTACAGGCATGAATGAGTTAACAATTTCTCTTCAATATCTTTTTTCAAAATGTCACTCTAATTTAGGATTAATATTTTATTTTGTCCAACTATGTGGTAACTCCAGATGCAAATGGGCTTGAGTATATGAAATGAGTCTAAATGGATGAGTGTAATTCATTAAAGTAATACAATGGGGTCATGAGCCTTTGGTGTGGTGAAGTGAAATATTTGAATATACTGCATCACAGCATGACCTAGCCTAGATTTCTAGACTCCCTTGAAAAATAGGATGCCCAAAAGTCTTTACAATGGTCAATTGTGGGCACCCGGTTTCTAAAACACTATTCCAATTCACTCATAGCAAGTCAAAGAGCTCACAGCACTCCAATGCCTGCATAAATGTCATATGTACTCTTTCTGGAACAAGGCCTCAAATAGTCCAGGACCATAGTGGCCAATTCAGTTTACACTTATCTTGGGAATAGAGGACTCTGAATCAGCTAGAGATAGGACCATATGGTTTCATCTATTTATCATATCTGGTACTACACCACACTCAGGTTAGTTAACTCAGAAAGGAATGGTAACTGTTCGGGTACTAGGAGCCTAGTCCAAGCATAACCTATCCGACACCTACTGTCCTTGTATAGATTGAAATGTTAGCTAACACTGCATTACAGCGTAAACAGTCATTCAACGTTCCAATTTTTGATGGTCTTCATAATTATGACAATGCGTTCAATATACTGCATTTCAGAGCAAACAACCATCTTTCCTGGTCCCACATCCTGAACAAGTGTCAAAGGGAAAATGCACTGCAGTAACGATTATCTTAATCATCATCCTACTATTTAAATGGGTGTTTTTGAGGATGTTGAAGTTTTCTATGCACTGCATTATGGTATCAGCAGGGGTGTAACTCTGTCCATCTTATTCTTTGTGTGGTTAGACATGCAGTCAAATTATCTCTATCATCGCCCCACTGTTTGAATGGGTGTTTTTCTGAGTATGTTGAAGTGTTCTATGTACTGCATTATGGTATCAGCAGGGGTGTAGCTCTGGTCCATCTTGTTCTTCATGTGGTTAGGCATGCTGTCCACACAGTTCCCCATGAAGCCCTGCAGAAACTCCTTCATCAGGCCCCAGCAGTCGGTCGGGATTAGGCACGGACAGTACTCCACCTGAAGATGCAAAAATAATGAACTCTTTAAGTGATACTCATGACAATGACGTAAAAGCATTTGTAGGATATTGAAGCCCTGCATGAACCCCATGAGCAGGTTGGCTTGGTCGCTTTATAAATGTGCAGCGTTATGGAGGGCTGACTATGGTCCATCTGCAACTGAAAGACCCATTGGAACTATTTGTGAAGAAAATATTTTTCTTACAGAGCATGGCACTTGTATAAGAAATTCTTATCCCGCACTACCAACCGAGTCTAAGGCAGGTATCTTTTTAAACAGGGCCATAGCCTGCAGTATGTCAGGGAATCATTTAAAATTCCAAAAACCTGGAAAAAAGCACCAGGACACCATTATCAAAAGTGTTTGTCCACAATTTCTAAATATGTAAATCAGTCAAGCAAATAATCATACATTTCAATTCAGATATAGATGTTATACCAAAACCCAAAGGGTATCATGCATATTCTTAATAAGTAGATATGTGTTTATGATTGAAATTCTAATACTTTGCTGTCTCTTTAAAAACTATGACAGCTCCAATTTTAAGATTTTAACCTATTTTGGATACCCAGTCCCTAAACCATACAGTACCGAAGGTCCTGATACTCTACCCATGTATATATCTTGTAAGACTAAGACTATTTTAAACCTTTGTTTATACAGCTAGAGAAAAGAAATAGTTTTACCTTATAGATTGAATCTTACCTCAACCAATATTCCTTTAAAACTGACACTCTGTGTCACAGATCCTATTTTGATGATGAAATCTCCCAGCTCATATCTTTGTCCCTTGGACTCAAACTTGGCACTCTTGCGCACTGCAAAATAGCCTTTCAGCTTTGCCATGAGCAGTTCAAATAGGACATCTGCCACAAGGCAAGTGTTGGCATCTGTGACTGCAAACACTGACGCTGGCTGCTCTGAGTTGTGTAGAATATGCACTGCACGCTGGGGCGCTGAAATTAGAATACAATAATAAGTATAGTTATAACAATAATAATAATGATGATAATAATAATAATAATAATAATAATAATAATTATAATAAAGAAATAATAATAATAATAATAATGATAATAATAACAACAACAATAATGATGATAATAATAATAATAATTATAATAATAATAATAATAATAATAACTCATTTAATGATGAAAATGAAATTTATGAAATTCATGCAGTCAGCTTGTACCATAGTCTTAGCCAGAAGGATGTCTGGGCATCCTTTGACACCCAAAGCCTCAAAAATCATCCCTCAGGACATCCATTTTTTGTGAGAAAGTTTTTAAAATGTCAATTACAAGCATATAATTGATTTTTTTCACCACATTAAAGACATTACATTACAATGCCATTCCCATGGCATTGTAATTGGATAGTAATGTTTTATTTCAATAAATAAATACATGTTTATGGTTGTATTCTGAGTATAATGTTGACTTCCTTGAAAAAAGGATGCCCCAAAGTTATACAATTGACCATGGCACTCAGTTCCTAAATCCTGGCTAGGACACTGGCTTCTACCATACAGAACATATTGCTCAACCTTTTTAACCCCTTGAGGTGGGTGCAGGGACTTCGCCAGGACCCATCCAGCCTGTCCTTTGGACAGGCAAAAACTTCATGAAGAATTTTCAATTTAGGCTTTTTGGGGGCAATAAGCAAACATATTCCAAAAAAACAAACATCTTCTTTGACATGGCTGAAGTGAAGTAGATCAGTAGCTAAATATGGACGGGTAGATATTTTGGAATTGCTATTTTAGACAGGGATTTTACCAATACTGGCTAAAACCGTGGGTGGTGCCACTTAGGTGCTTTTGGGTTATAAGTCAATAACAAATCACCCTTATGCCAGCTAACCTACTGTCTATTGTGACTCTTGGTCCACACATTTAACACACAGATAAATAGATTCGGGTCAAAGATATGCAAGGAGGGGATATATGATTGAGTAAGGTATCTTTAAGCTACACCTTATGCCACTCCCTCTGAACAGATCTGATGGACTTCGGAATTTTGATCTATGAATATTTTGACAATAATTTTGAACTGAGAATGGTTAAATTATCAAATATCGTTTTCTTTTAAGTTTTTGGTAGTTTTCAGATTAACATTTATCCATCAGATATGTTCCAAACTATGCTTGTGCCTAAAATAGTTCACCAAAATTATTGGGCAGCATTTGGCCACTGCGAGCATTAATGGGTAAAAATTGAGAAATTAATTGCAAAGACTGCATGTAGTCCTGCAAAGCTGCTAAATTTATATTAGTGCAGTGTAAACAGTATCAGGTTATCAGATTGTAAAACCAGTGAACTAATGGCCTCTTTCCTTACTTTGAACATTCTGATAGGTTTCGCAATCCACAAAGAAAGTGCCAGTCTTTTCTGCGCCAAGTGTCTCTATTCTTTTCTGTAGAAACTCCACTGCTTGCTGGCCACTTTTTCCTTCTGGGACAGGGTAGCAGATTACACTGAAATAAAGGGAATATATACATGTATCATGGTCATTTAATTAGAAGGCTAGAGATATGTTGAAATTGACAATTTCTAAAAGGTAAATATCAATACCTTTCAATACAGAATGAACTGATATTTTCCTGTGAAAAAACAACCTGTACCATATAGGAATTCATTTATAAATAACTGTTCTCTCTGACATCCACTTGTTATTTCTGTGATTTATTTAAAGAGTGAATGATTCTATGTATGTGAGTGCAGTCTTAGCCAGCAGGACTTCTGAGTATTAATTTGGCACCCAATCCCTCAAAAATCCTCAGGACACCCCAATTTCTTGTGGTTGATTTCCTAAAATGTCAATTGCAAGCATATAATTCATTATTTTTCACCTTGGCCAATTTGATTAGGTGTCCATGACATTGTACAAGAATGGTATGCCTTATTTCAATAAGTAAATATGTGTTTATGGTTGTAATCTGAGTATGATTTGGTTTCCCTTAAAAAAAAGGACACCCAATCTTTTTACAATTGCCAATTTTGGGCACCCAGTATCTGAATCCTAGCTAAGACCCTGTGTGTGTGTGTTCTACTGGCCCACCTTGGGGAATTTGAGTTTGCCAGGCAACAAAGATTCTACAAGTAAACACATGTATTTGAGTGTAATTATCTATCATACACCCACTATTTTTTTATGCGATCCTATGTTTTTCATTCCTCACTGACTATATAAATCTTGTTGCATGAATTCAAAACTTTACTGATTGATGATTGATTGATTTTATTGACCTCAAAACAAACTCAGTACAGAGTTAACTGACAGTCAGTTAACTCACACATAAAAACACTTGGTTTGACAGATGAGATGTGTGGAATGGTCAGTCACATGGTTTCTATGTCATGGGTGTGGGTCTGTATGTGATATGTGTAATAAGAAAATTGCAAGCTATAACTTTATGCATTACAGATTATCTTAATTGTAGAATTTAGTGAAATTGTAATGTAAAGCATGCACAGCCAATGAAATCTTGTTTGTTGCCCATCTCTACTTTGAATAAGAGTAAAATTCAGTCTATTAGTGCAGATTCAACACATTCAGTTCTCACCTTACGACTCCCATTTCTTTTTTGAAGTAAGGAGTACAAAATAACCACAATTCCTTTATGTTTACATGAGAGATGCTACCCCTCCATATTGCTCTGACGGTGTAAAAGTAATGAATGACTTCCCACTATTGTGTATAATGAGAAAATTGTCAAGATATGATTTCACAGCTGAATAAAAAAATATGTGTACATTTTACATGCATCTATTTGTGCATTTATTCATCTTGTTTGTGAATAATGTTGGTTGACCAATGGATTTAAAAGCAAACTCAGCAATTAAATTTTAGTTTGGGGTGAGTCACACTTGTTACACCGCCGGAAGCAAATTCAGCGCATGCGCACTTCATAGCATTTCGTTAGGAAAGCGTGACACAAACCACACAATGGCGGTAAGTTATGACTATTTTGCACAAAATGTATAGATTATCTGCATTTAAAACAAGCTAATTTACGAAGGTCAACATCTGTTCAACTACACCAAACATATTTTGGTTCAAATGTAACGAATAAACGCTAACTTTTTCATATCTAAATGTTTTACTGTATTATCGCTCGCCGCATGGACCGGTTAAATTTGTAGACGGCAGTCAAATTTCAATTATAGAGATCGATTGGTTCTGCTAGAAAACTGCCGTCACAAAAAAGGAGATTGTCATAAGAATAAAAGTGGTTTTGTCGTCATGTACTTCCCGACTAGTTCTAGTGGTACCACAATTGTTCAGAGAATCCTGCAATTCTGGCAAGTACCACTACCAGAGTTGTTCCCTACTGACAATTCTTACTAGTAGTAGCACCAGTGTACCAGAATGCAGGCAATACTGGCAGGTACTTGGATTGCCTTTGGCAATGGTTTGAGCACAGAGGTGAATAATAGGTGTTAGCTCATGTGGTTGGTATTTAGCGCCATCTAGCGTCCAATAATCTTAGTTGCTAAAATACCGCTCATAACCCAGCGGGCACTGGACGTACAATGTATGAACTGTACGTACATCGTATGTCCAGTGCCCGCTGGGAAGGACGAAATAGAAATGGCGATGCGCTCAAATCTGGTGAGAGCGCTGCAACTTAACTTGCATCTCGGCTCCTTATGGGGCAAACTGCATCATTCGGCAGTAAAATTAATTTCCATTGCTGGCTGGGCACTTAATTGTGCCTAGTTAAAAATTTGAAGCGCAGTGTCTGCTAGCTCCGCCATTTTGACTTACATCCTTTTATTTTGTTCATGAATTTTTCTTATTGGCTAGCTACGATCATGTGATCAATAACACCATTAAAATGTCCACCATTTTCCGAACGATCACTCTCACCTCAAACATTAAATGAATGAAAACAAGAGTAGACTTTCTTTACACTGATTTGAATAAATTTTGACTCAGGGCCGTAGGGATGAATGTCCGAGAAGGCAAGATTTCAATAAATGTAAGTTTAAGGCAACACTTCTGTGCGCCCGCAGGTTTGTCATATCGCCAACCAAGCAGTCAATAGCTGGTATTCAAGGGATGGATGTCAAGTAACAACAGCAAAGCCATAGGGAGGTTGAAGTCTTCGCACTTACAGGGTTAAATAGGTGTATCCAATGATGCCCTTAGCAAGTCCCTCACATGGAGGGGAGGTCCCATATCAAATCACTTTGCATGTTTAGCCTCTGTGATCGGACGGTAAAATGCATTTGCAACTTGAACAAAAGTATTTCGCTCTCTCACTTTCTGGGAAAGGCTTTTTAATGCAACTTGCAAAAAAAAATCTACGTTTTTCTCTCTTAGACCTAAAAAAAAGTTGTTTGCTTCATGTAACCCTACCCTAACAAGTTTTTATTCAAAAAAATCTCTACCCTAAAGTTTTTTCCGCCCTCCTAACTCCTAGTCAACGTAAAACATGCATAAAACACACATTTTTGACCAAAAATAAATGCAAAAAAAATATGTTACCGACCTACCTACCCTATTTTTTTTCGGACCGTTACAGGAAACAAACTATTTCTTTTTTTAGGCCTTATGCTCTGAAAACAGGTATGAACCATAACTGTTATGAACAGGTATAGTTATCAGAATTCAGAACTCATGTCATTATTCAGTGATTCAATCGTTAAACTAATTAGCCAAATAAACCTATAAATATCTTTTTCAGACTCTACCTATGAACCCCAAGCCATTCCTGAATGGTCTTACAGGAAAACCAGTTATGGTGAAGTTGAAGTGGGGTATGGAATATAAGGGATACCTTGTGTCAGTAGACGGATATATGAACCTACAGGTAAGCTTATGTAATGTGGCAATTGTGGCTAAGAAGGTTCTTTATTACTTTGCTTCCTGTGTTCTGCGGACACGAGAATATTTGTTTTTCATTTATATTCTTTTCATCTGTTTAGGAGGTATAGAAAATAATAATGCAGATTTCAAAGACTTCAGACTAACACGTCATTCAATATATTTTCAAAATATTATTTTGTTAAGTATTTGCAATGCATTTCTATGAAAAAACAAGTACACTATAAATGTCTATAGATATCCACTGTCTGAGAGTGCTACTTTATGAACAGACTGGTTTATTAAGGTAGTTAGCCATCGCCTCTTTAAAAACATCCTAAAAGGATTGTAGTTGAAAGTTAATTGTTGAAGTACATTTTTGTTGTATACATTTTCATTAAAGTTCATAACTTGACTGAAATGCATGTGATTTCAGGTTATTAACTTTTATTAACTTTGATATAATGAATTATGTAAATATTAATAGGTTGACTTTTATCCATGAATATGTTATGTATGTAATAAAGATGATTGGTGCTTTTTCAGCTTGCAAACACAGAAGAGTATATAGATGGGGCACTCACAGGAAACTTAGGGGAAGTACTCATCAGGTAAGGTTATGATTTCGTCTACTTAAATATACTGTCTTGGTGTCATTCGGACGCCAAACCCTCAACCCTTTTTCTAAATACTAGTATGTGGAATAACAACAGGCTGTCACTGTATACAAAAGCCTTAATGAGTTAAACCCTCATTATATGAACAAACTTTATACAACTTTTATACACAAGATAACCACAGCTATGGTACTAGAAATGCAACCTCCTCACTATTAGCTCTTCCAAAATGTAATAAATCAATTGGCCAAAAATGCTTTTCATACTCAGGACCCAAAGTTTGGAATGGCTTAACTGAAGCAATCAGATGTGCACCATCTCTGCCTTCCTTCAAGTCTCGATACCTAAAAGCAATGTACTGCACTACTTTGTAAGCCTGGGGCACTCCGACTACTTGTAAACATGCCAGAGGGCCTCAGGGAAGATCCTTACCATTGTCCAGACTGTGTTACCCTCTTTAAAGTAAAGATTATTATTATTATTATCAAAATGATCCTCCAAGGACACCCAATTTTTGGGAGAGCCATTTCTTATTATGTCAATTTCAAGCAGAGAATGGAATTTCGTTCACCTCAATACAATTACCATGACACTGTTTAAGGATTGTATGCCTTATTTCACTAAGTAAATACATGTTTGTGGTTATGATCTAAGTGTATTGTGGTCTCACTTGAAAAAAAAGGATGCCCAAATCCCCAAAATGTTATAATTTCCGATTTTGGGCACTAATTTTCTAAACCCTGTTCGCAAGTGTTTCTCAATTTGAAAAGTCATGTTCAAACTTCAAAATCTTCAGACCCTGCTAGTGTGTTAAAGATGCCCTAGGATTCCCCAGCACACTATATGACAAGCACTAAAATAATTACAGAGTACAGACTTGAAATAAAGATTACCTATAACTGTACACTATAACACCTTGAGTGTCAGAGGACCTGGGCACCATGGACATAGTTTAAAAGGTTATGTATTATTTCATACTGATTACTTTGTTTCTTTTTTGCCTTGCAGATGCAACAATGTATTATATGTACGAGGAGTAGAAGAGGAAGATGAGGAGGGTGAAATGAAGGACTGATCGTAACTCATTACATGGACTATTGTGTGTGTCACTCACCGCCAGCAGTGCTTGGCAAAAAGACATTGTTGGTATCATAGCTATCATTATCATAGCCGGAGCATGATGAATGAAATGAACAGTAAACATCTCTCATGTGCACCAGAAACACATAAAAACAAAACGACTTATTTTGTTGGGACTAGGGGTAAATTAAATGGCTTTTTTCGGCTTGAGATGCCTAAAACATTTTATTTATTTTTTTAATCCTTTCGTTTATGAATGGCATTATAAAAATGATATTGTGTACATGAGAATTTAGAAGATGATATTGTACATGTGGAAAGATGTTGGGTGCACTGCACTCTTAGAGAGACCACTTTCTTAACATAGCAACTAGAACAACACACAGCAAAAGATGGGCCCGGTGTACAGTCATCCCCATCTGGTCATCCCACCCAGCCAAATGCTTGAGGCCCTTTGCAGACCAGATACATGTGCAGCCTTCTGGAGAATCAACTTTCATCTTGTGTGAAATAACTGGAGTGGTTCATACAGAGACACAAATGTACAGGACTTATATGAACTATGATATAGATTGACGTCCACTGTAGCCCAAAGACCAGAACTGCCAGAGATGTTTCCTGGACATTTCTTATTTCCACCTGTCATACTTGCATCTTTTTTCTTAACTAACGAACATATAAGAGTTAAGCTTATATTATTTGATAAGCCAATTTACATCAGTAAATTCCTAAGGATGTGTTATGTACTATGGTCTTAACTGGCTATTTGAGACACACTTGTCCTCTGTTACCATCTCTCTTGTTGTTTGTGTGTTATCAAGGAAAATATATTATGTACATTACCTTTATAGTAACCTACCTTTATACCAAGGGAAGTATTCTGTTTGCTGTAAATTTAGAGGATTTTTAGGCCCAACACCTCCCATCTATGATCCCTCTTATGTGGAATTTGTCGCTGTGTTACTCATAGTGTGATTTCAGAGCCATAGACTTATTGAGGAAAGAAATGTGTAGTTGCACCATCACAAATATGTGCAAAATAATTTACTTGCAACCAAAGGAATTATTAAACTGGTAGAAGTGAAAATATATTTTTTACTGTTTTAAGTGTCCTGAGGTTTAACTCATCTATTAACTCGATAAGCATGTGCTCCTGAGCTCATGAAAAAAATATGGTTAAAACCTCTCTGCACCTCAAACTTCTCACTTATCCATCACAGATGATTCATGTAATACAAGGTTAGTCTTCATCATCATGAAACATCTCGCCTATCAACTTATTCTTCTCTTCCAGTTTTGTGTACTTTTCAAAAGACTACTTCCAGGAAGTAATGAGTTAAAGAATTTTAGTTCCAGGTTTGGCCTAAAGAGGGCATCTTGAATAATTAGACATAGCTACAGTGTTCTTTTTCTAACCACTTTCGGGATAGACATTCCAGCCTATGAGCAGGTTTCATATTTCATGCAAAATGTATTACAAGTATTTTTTGTTTGTAACTAAGTGTCTATCACATAATACCACTAGGTTTTATATTCATTGTCTGTATTAAAAAGGTGAATAAATTTGTATTATAAACATCATAACTGTCTTGATTTTCCTAACTAGCTATATATTTTATTGAACAATAATTCTTGACCTCAAAATGATTTTTTTCAGTAGGTTTAAGTTGGATACATTTTGCCACAATTTCAGTTACACAATTTGAGAACATTAAAAAACACTTGCAAAACAAGAAAGCATATCCTCTTTAACAAGTTGAAGTTATTTCAGAGTTAGATATGTTTTATAAGAATTGCGTTTATATTTCTATTTAGTATTTATTGAATGTAAAAGAATACTTAGCTGATGTTTTCATATTCTTATCATGTGGGTCTGCTGATCACAACTAGATTGATAACTCTTAGTATATGATACTTAAGTGTTGTGATAAATCCTAGCAAATACCAGACACTAGTTTGATCATGTAAATTAATACCCCCAATTCGTGAGTGATAGGTGAAATACAAATGTTTCTGTGTGGTGACATGTTTTACAGCACTGCAGACCTGCACAGCTGCAATATTGAGATATGACCTTGTGATGCCAACTACATATGTAGTATCTTGGCATAAATCTTGCACCTTATAGACTATATACAAGTCTGTGCTAATTGACTCTTTCTTTAGTCTCACTGATCATCACTATTTCACTCCAGTTTTAGTTCTGAATTAATCCTCAAGGGGGACACACTTGAGCTGTCTTTTGAGATGCTAACTGCAACTCATGAAAACTCTTTATTTTGAGACATCAAACCCACTTAACACCCAGTATATATAGTGGTAGGGGCATTATACCAGACTTTGAGAAACCAGGCTACTTGCACCTCCGGCCTACTAGACAATGCTGAAATTGGCAACTGGTTCAGATTTTGTAATTTACAGATATGTTACGCAGTCATATCATTAATCAACCAGGTAAGTGTTGTCCAGATTTCAGGAGGCACTCATTTCAGTGATCAAGGAGATCAGGAAGTCTAAGACCATTGGATAACAGGGGTACAGCTAACCACTAGGCTCATAGCCTAAGTCTAAAGACAATTGTGTGAGGCTTTTACAATATTTTAAAATATACCCTGCTGGCTATAAGAAAAGTGACATTTAATATGCTCAGTTAATCCATTAATGCTTAAGACTTCATAATATTCAGAAATAGTCATCTGGATCTAAGGTACTTTTGTCAATAGCTTTGAAAATGAAAATAATTTTACACAAGTATTTGAAGGCAATGATCTGATTAATATTTCTCCAAATATTTTCTTCTCTTTGCTTTTGCCTTCAAGATTTTAGAACACCATAGGAATTGGGCCATTACATTTTTTTTTGCAAATATATTGATGGGAAATCTGGGCTAAGCTCGATATATCACCAGTTGCCAATTCACAAAATATGGACCTAGCTGTGAATCTTGCTGACACAACATCAAGGTGTTTTCTGAAAAAATGGGACACCCTGAACCCATAAAAATCTTAAATATTAAAAAGTTTCCCAAATTACAAAGAATTTACAGTAATGGGTTAAGGAACACCATTCGACAAATCAGTTGACATACCAAAGCCTTCATTTATTTGTTCAAATAAACAAATCTGCCAGTTTAACAACAAACCACTTCCCCTGGTCTGGAGAGTAAAATGGTACACAACCTCTCATTCTAGACACATTATGAAATCTGATGTTAGGGATCTTGCTTATTATCTGATCAAGTCTTGACTTTAATCCAGAACTATTACTTTGATTTGTATTGTTTAAAATAAAATCTTGTACAAAACAGTTGTTTGCAGTATTTTGAGAGTATTGATCATACATACTGCTGTCACTTCTGATATGTATGTGGGTAAACTAATTTCAATAAGTTCAGATCAAAAGACCAGGATACTGAAATGACTTCTGACTTCTTATTAAGAGTGCAATTAAGGACCCCCTTACTACCAGTACAAGTGACATGGTGGTGCGATAAGATGTATAAATAAAGAGACCTTAAAACTCTGGCGAACAAATCAGACTGGTGACCAGCCACTAACCAGTCTAACACCTAAAACCCAATGGCAATTAGTACATAGTAAATAACAGAACCACACTATGCACAATAAGAACATAAATCTGGTACATTTCAATACTGATTCAACAGTATTCCATTTATTTACTTCACACACATCTATATTCTAGCAACGAAGCAATTGATGTTTTTCTTGCTATGGGCCATGGAGACAATTCATAAGTATGCCATACTTGTAACTTATCCAAAGTATTTTGTTCTTGGCTGATCCCCATGTTAGGTATAGCTCTCTGTGCTTGGAGCCTCAGCAGTTAAAATGTTCTCCAATAGATGGCGTGATATGAATCCCATTGAGATGAATGGTCTGATCTTCATTATATGAAGAGACAAGAGGGAGTCACTGCAAAGAAAGAAATTTTCTATCTGACTGGTTTATTTCCAATAAACATCGTTCTATGTTCTTATTCTTGTTACTTGGTTCCAAAAATTACTTTCGTCTTTTCTTGTGAAATGCAATTATCCAATGGAATGTCAGGTTGCAGTTTTCTGAAAAATAAGTAAAAAATATTTTTTATTAGTTTATCAAAATGTTGCCAATATAGAACATATTCCTCGCCAAATAGCAAGTAGAAATATCATTTATTTCGTATTGATGAAAAGTAGATCACATATTTCAGGCATGGAAATACTTGAAACTAACATTACCTGTTAATTACCTGTACAATTTCATCAAATTCTTTGAGTAAAATAAATAACCAGTGACAAATTCAAATATCAGAACCTCACTCCATGCCACATACAAAACAAGACACTGGTACTTATCAAGAAAACCTTTTGACTTCTCCAAGCTTAAGAAACCACCTAAAATTATCCTTTGATTCATCTATATATACTCAAAGCACCTATTGATAATTGCAATTAATACAGCCTGATCCGGCCCAGACCTTAGACTTAAGGCACGGAGTGCCCATTGATGTCATTGTGCTGTGAGAATCATCAATGAATGGATTACTGAAATTTATCTACTGTGATCCATGTTCAAGTTTTACCTGGCTGTCTTGGAGGGTTGGTGAGTATTGTGATGTTTAAGCAGGGCTTGGTGCTGACATTTCAACCTCTGCTTTGGCAATCTCCCGTACAATGTATATTCCTCCTATGAAGAGAGTAACACTCTTCACAAGTTGCCTAGGAAGAAAATAAAACAAAACATTTGATTTGATATAGTACATAAAAGGAAAAGAAACCATTCAAGCTATGGCTTAACCCATTATTGCTCGAAAGTTCATCTTAAACTGTCACCAGGATCTAACATACTTTTGGCAATAACTTGGAAATGAGGATGAATTCACAAAATATTTGAAGGAGAGCTGATGGTAGTGGTCTGATTTAAATTTCAACTTTCAAAAATTGTCAATGTGATGTTTTTAATGAATCAACAAAAGACTTTCAAAAAACTAGTCTAGCAATGAATAGGCTCCAGACCTTAACAATCTGTGAATGTGTTTGGATTTAAGTCACACTAAGTGGGAAATAACTGTCACTATCGAAATTATTTGACATGTATGTCAACGCTGATACCAAATGACTAAAAAGGATGAATATCAGTATAGTGAGTATTAGGACTGTCATTGACATCCATTTTTTTTCGATTCGATCATTGACATTTTATTTTTCGATTCCGATTATTTCGATTCGATTGTGAAGAACTACAGTAATAGAATATTTTCACATGTTCCACACTATTTTTGTGGCTAGGATCCTAAGATTCCCACAATGCAAAGACAATGAAGGTTTTCTCAACACTTTCTGATTAGATACTTGAGTTTCTCTTCAAAATTCCTAATAGTGTTGGCTAAAAATTGCGTAAAAGGCTGAAAAAATGTGTTTCGATTAATTCGATTCGATTGACATAATATTTTTTTCTCGATTAATTGGAAAAATTATTTCGATCGATCGATACTTGTCATATCAATGACACTCCTAGTGAGTATACCCTGATATAAACTTCTTGCTACTGACTAATTCTATACAGTATGAACAGTCATAGACACACCTGAACATATCTACATACATGTAAAAAGTATCCCTATAATTGCGACTTCAGTTCAAACACTGAGCCCCATTTACTTTACAAACAAGTCTACTTGGATAAATTTCATAATTTTGTATTTGCAATTTCTCTGTCAGATCACTGGAAAATTTACATATTTAATTGCAGGAAAATGTAGAACATTTTTTTAACGATGGGTGCCATGCTGGATACATAAAAAGAACATGGTAGGAATTCCTTTGAAAGATTGTCTTTGGGTCTCCCTCCACTTCATGGATGCGTTTCAGGACGAATAAAATTAGTAGCACACATTTTTGGCAACTGATTAACAAATAAGTGTATTCAATAATGAAGTTGTTATAATGTCCCCCCCCCCCCCCCCCCCCCCCAGATGAAATTTGGGCTTGCAAGTAGAAATTTAAAATGTAAAAAGATAAAGGGTGTCACACACTTCACTCTATTACCTGAAACCATCAGCATGTAAACTGGGTAATAGGAGGAACGTTTATAAATCTAATTAACATTCCTGGTAATAGCAGAGATATACATATATGGCCTAGGTAAGTGTATGTATATATCTCTGGAAATCGACAGCCCATGCTATGTACCACTACCAGTGTGTTGTCAGTTTCCAAAATAGAGCTCCTATGTTACATAGGTATTTTGACCCAAAGTTGGCTCAAGTACTATGATCCCTTGCAGCATTTTATGACTATATAGAGCAGCCATCTGAGTGACCTTTGACACTTAAATTAGATAGGGTAGTGGTTTCCAAGGGCAAATCACTGGTACAATAACTAAGTTCATTTTAATAAACAAATAATTTCCCTGATATATAATTGTATAGGGGATACTGGAAGGGTGTAATTATACTCCTATTTGCTCGAGAAAATATAAAATCGTTTATTTTCCTATTCTTTAACGCTTGCAATATTTTGGGTTGGTAATCATCTGATGCAAACCAGTCTGCCATTTGCACATGGTTTATGTGTAGTTTGCCTATTATCGCTCACAGCATTATCATAACTTCGTTAGGTTGATCTAAGATAGTTTTGTTTTTAATTTATATATCATTTCATGAATGATACATAGCCCTAAAACAAAGCATCAATAAATCTGGTAACGAGTTCTACTTACCACCTAAAAGGATCGTTATACAGACTCTTCAGAAATGTAACGGCACCCATGTTTACGCAGTAGTACTTCCCCGACAGGCCAATAGAGGGCGCTAGTTACCGAAATGAAGCGATGTAGCAGGATATCATCATGAGCACTGACCATACTTTGTGCAATACCCGCACGTGTTTCAAGTTGCCTTAAAGATCTTTGACTGTCACGAATTAATTATTAATTGAAAAATATGTTACAACAAAACAATGTTGAATTGCCAAAATGGCATTCCTTTTTTCAAAATTAATCATTAATCTTCCTTCTTTTAAAGTGGATATCTTTGATATTCAGTTTAAAAATAAATATGCGGATTTTATCTAGGCAACATGAACATCTGACCCATAAACACCCATTCGCAGAATAAATCATATCATTCAGTTTAAGTTTACCAGTAGGTGGTTAGATATTTCACCTAATCAAACACTGCTGTTTTTTGTTTTTTTTACTTTTTATCTTTTTTCATCAAAAGGTATTTTAATCACTTTGGAAAGTAAGACGTATTTTGATGCTACATGTATGTAAATTCTGGAGCCCTTTCAAGAAATATAGGTGGTAGGTAACAAGCAGAGGGCCATGGGGTGCATTACCTAGTGTTGTTGTTTTTTAAGTTCGCCATCTACTTTTCAAGAGTTGGCTCAAACATAATTTGAAAGAGGGCTATTTTGTATATGCAGACGAAACAGTCGGCTAGCATGAACGATGAAATTAAATGTATATGAAACTCTTCGAAGTTATCGCTCCCTATTGGGCGACAGACGATGAATAGTAGGAAATGAGTGAAGATTCTCTGTGATTGCTCTGGATTCGAGAGGAATCGAATCTCTATTAGCTCCGCCAGTTATATGCATCTTTGAACCGCACGCTTCCCAGCACTCAATCCGGTAATCTTGCCACTGCGCTATTTAGTCATTCCCTAAGTAATTGCAGAGACATTCATGTTTCTGTAACAAGGCATACCTATTTATTCAGCGAAGCTTAGAGTTGAACAGATGATTTTGCATTTATGTTTGACGATGACCTATGAAATAGTTTTCAAATATCTACTCTGTTTAATCAGAGACGTGAAACTGCTAATCTACACTCCCTGGTATAATGAGTTTTATTATACCTCACGTGAAGATTGGTCAAGGGCCATGGATTAATCGTCATAATTTCCTCACTCCTTGGTGACAGGCTGTTGTCCTTAACAGCTCATGACCGGTAGCGGTGATTATCACGTTAATTCACGGCTGACGCGGTGATTATCACGTTAATTCACGGCTGATGCGGTGATTATCACGTTAATTAACGGCTGATGCCGTGAATTAACGTCTACCGGTGAAACTAGGTCAATGCTCGATGCGTATACGTGCATATTAAACGTCAGCCATCGCCGGCCATCGCCGGCCATCGCCTACGTGAAATCCCCAAGGCTGACCGCCTCAACTTTAAAATTGTGCCTAAGAGGCCCAGGCAAAAGAATTTTTATCAAATAAAGATAGAATTATACAAACACATAAGGTATGGTACGAACGTGACTGGTTTTGGGGGGGGGGGGGGGTGTTTCAAGTTATAGATATGAGCACCCAGTTTTCTTAGCGCAGATGCTATTTTATAAATGCTCGGATCTCTAAGTTAGAGTCTAACTGTGATGAGGCCAAACTGAAAATGTTCTCCTGTTGTACGTGTTGGGGCTTCTGTTGCACTCTGATGCGTCAATGCAACAGATGGACATCCCCGTTATTGTAATTTGTAATTTTTTTTGCAAAAGAGTATTAATCCAAAATTTCTGGTGTTTGTCATTTTTCCCCTTTTGTGTTTTGTATTTTTTTCGGTATAATAAAACAAATATGACATCCCTGTGTGGTGTACAACAGGAATAACTCCCCCTCGAGAGGATTGTCGACTTCGGGCTACGCCCTCGGGCGACAATCCTCTCTCTCCTGTTGTACACCACACAGGGATGTCATATTTGTATAATGTCCAAAGTTGTCAGACCATGTGCACAGTCTAGACACAAGTGCGTTAACATTGTCTTCTGGAGCATAGGTAAGGAGGAGAGAGATTAATAAAACCTCCTCGGGGGCGACTTAAAGATTAGACCCTGCCCGATCGCTCATTAAGCAGCCAAGGACAGTATTCACGTTTCACATGATTAACGTTTCACACATTTTAATACTTTCCTTGAATAATTCCCTTTATAGAGGCATCTTTTGCAAAATATTTGGGTGAGAAAAGCTATTTAGAACTCACCCGTTAACCCATTCACATTTGAGGTCGTACATATGATCTGGCATGTGGTGGAATATCTTGATCCAAAGATGACATCCTGAGAGATAATTGAGTGAAATTCATTCACCTGTTAATTTCAAAAATGCTTTTTTTCTTTTAAAAGAATAAATAATCTTAGGTAAATAAAAACAAGTCCTACTACGCTAACTTTTAATTTTAAAAGCGGCACCAAATTCTAGGTTTTCGTTTGACAAAAGGCGGCATAGACATACATTATTTAAACTTGCCACTGACATGATAATATTTGATAACTGCTTCGCTAGAATGCATAAATTTGCCAGTAGCATATTTTACTTGGTACATAAATCCGTATAAAGCTAAACAAAATAAAACGAATTTCACAGTTTATTTTGATTTATGAAAATAAATATCACTAAAATACCATAAGAATACTTGGACTCTACCAAATTTCTGAAATTGACTTAATTAGTCGCTATGTTATGCTAATCAAAAGATGATCAAAAACTGGAGGTCATTTTTCCTGCAGGGCCTTAGCTTGATTACAACCAAACGTGCTAATTTTCGTCCTGAACATAGGGTTCTAGATGTTAAAAATGAAATAGTCACAGATTATAAGTGATATTATGTCTTGGATATAGTCCAATGCAATACAAGTCTTGATGCTCGCAATGAGACAGTTTAAAGAAGAACTAGTACTAAGAGGGATTTCTTCTGTCCATTTTCTGCCACTTAATCTAACATCATCTGAGTACATAACATAATTGATTAATAGAAAGAGAGAATGCGTTGATACACTGAAACATTTGGATTTTGGTGTAACCAAAATGCTTCAAGAAAGGATGAACCACATTAGTCTGAAGATAATAATAATAATAATAATAATAATAATAATAATAATAATAATAATAATAATAATAATGATAATAATAATGATAATAATAATAGTAGTAATGATAATCATAATGATGATGATGATGGGTGCCAGATGATCTGGACCAGGTATATCTGTCGCGATGATGCTTTAGTTCGAACTTTTACATATAGATGTCAGCACTGTGGTACTATGCCGCCCCATCCGTATTTCGCATCCGTATGTTCCTCACCTTCCCCCGGCCCGTTTTGCTCTCTCTCTCTCTCTCTCTCTCTCTCTCTCTCTCTCTCTCTCTCTCTCTCTCTCTCTCTCTCTCTCTCTCTCTCTCTTAGTAGTCGAACATGAACAAAAGGCATTTGCATACTTGAAGTTGAACTAAGAAGTCTGGTCATCTAAGATAACGATTACTCATTTTCACCAAACACCATGATGACCTTGATCCCTTCAATATTACATTTCCAAATATTGCTTGTGGCGGATCACTTTGGCAAATTCAAGATGTGAATCAGAAAAGTTCTAGAGGTAAACTATTCAATGCCATTTCTATTAGGAAATCCTCAAACGCAAACCTGCTCGAAGTCATGTTCGGCAATTCCATCGATATAATGGGACTTAGGTGTTTTCAAGTTCTTCATCCAAGAATAGAAGAACCCAAAAGTACGGTTTAAAGTCGTTTTCTCTCTTTATCTATTTTTTCTGTAGAAAACCAATATTTCTTATTGTTAGCATGAAGAACATGCACCAATGCTTGGTGTTTGTGACATTTTGCAAATTGTTGGATGCATAGAGTTATGGTGACTCTGGTTATACCTTGAATTAAGATATCCAGGGTTGCTAATCTAAGGTTATACGTAGAGATAGAGAATATCGATTTTAACAATTTTACGCATTAAAGAGCGATTTGAAATAAGCATGATGCACTGTTATTTAGAGACTATTGAGAACAAAACCATTGGCATTGGTGATAATGCCCGAATTGTTAAGACCTGTTATGAGTTCAACCTAATATAGACCTTAGAAGACCAACACACTTAGAAGACCAACACATGGAATGGAAACCTGCCGGTCAACCTGGACATGCTAGCCTCAACCAGTGTCAATTAATAGTCGCTAATAGGTGCTCTGGGCACCCCCAGCAGGTGGTGGAGATAAGGTTTCTCTGTAATGTAATCGATGCGGGAGCCCTGATTGGTCCTTGTTCCCACGTGACCTCGTGCTGCTGCCTTATCTGCTAGTCCTGGCATGAGGCTAGCATGTAACTATAGGGCATATAGTAATTGGTCTCTCGTTACATATCCATTCTTTTCTTAATCCAAGTATAGACTGATGCTGTGATGCCAGCACATCTCTTGGATTTTCATTACTGCCGGTTTCCCAGTATGTTGCAATATACGTGCGAATTCCACACTGTCAGGTGACATTAAAAAAAGAACATTCACAAAAAAAAACCACTTTCCTGTCGAACAAAGCTAAGTATAAAATATGTAACCACTCTGCTATGGTCTATTAGTAGCAGGAAATATGTAAATGAAGAACCATTCATGGATCATGACGTCATTCGTTCAGTCGTTCCAGCGCACCTGCGATTCCGTGTTCTCTCTGCTGTGGTTTTACAAGTTGCCGCAGAGGCTCGCTGTGATTGGTTACGTTAGCTCCCGCTCCATAAATTCGACATCCACGCTGTTGTCAACTCGTACAACCTCACTTTCCATTCAAACGGCAGCAAGGGCAGCTGCACACGAGCGTGAATGACGCCTACCTTTGTAAGTTACACTACGAAGCAATCTTTACTTTATTCCGATTCGAAAAATTATAAGAAAAGGAGAAAATATCCATCGCGCGTCCGATTCACCGTTTGATCTCTTCTTGCACTTGCAGCACAATCTATGGCTACGAGTTCGTCAGACAAACCTGAGGCTGAGCATGGGGTCAACGACAGACCCGCTGACGAGAAAAATGGCGAGATGCCTCAGGAAAAAGATGGCCAAAATCTAGGAGCGATATCCCAAGACGAGCCGAAGCGGGACCAGTGGTCTAGCAAGCTAGACTTCGTGTTGTCCTGCATAGGTTTTGCTGTTGGTCTTGGGAATGTATGGAGATTTCCATATCTCTGCTACAAAAACGGTGGAGGTAAGCTCCTATTTCTGTTTATTTTTTCGTGCTAAAAGTTATTTTCAGATGCATCTCAACCCTAAAGCACTCGAAGACTTCTCAGGCTAGTCATGTTAAAACAAAAGTGAAGTATTCCTGACTATATTTGAACGATTTCAAAGTTATTTGCAAATTCATAAAACAGCACTTTTCCTCAATTCACCCATGCTGAGATGTTCACCCAATGTCTATGATTTGAGGTACTGTATGTTCAATGTTGAAGGTTTTGCCATGGAAAGATGTTGACATTATTCTCCCACACAGCGTGAATAGTGCCTGAACACGTTTTTGTTGGTTTGCCACCCTCATTTGTTATCTTGAACCTTTAGCCTGCCTCCACAGTAATCTTTTGGGGGAAAGTTGAAAAGGCCTAAATTGAAGACACTGATACAAAAAACAACAACATATATTTCTCCATGCTGTGTAGGAAGACCCAAGACCACGTTAAGTCTGATGCATTTCACAGCCTCTGTCCTGCAGCCATGAACTTTGAGATAATCAGACCTCCCTTCAAAGGCCCCATATTTTCCAAACACAGCAGCTTGGCTCAATCTACAATCATTCACTGTGAAGGTTTCATATGTGGTCACTGTCAGACAGAACATGCATGTGGTATCTATAGTTATTATTTTGGTTCTCTGCTTTGAGTGTTAAGATGGGTGCACCAACATGAGGGACTGTAGTTTACGTTTATTTATAACAAAGTAAGCAAGAAATATTTATTGGCAACTTTATAGTCATGTAAGTCATGAAGAAGTGTGGTGTCGCTGGTGCACTATTTCCCCAAATCCAATACAGAAATATTCCCATTCAGTTATCAGCACCAATATCATTGTTTCTTGAAAACCTCATGGCAGTTTCTGATGCATACGTGCTAGAGACCACATGTGTGCCTGAACACTTTGTTCAGCTACAATGCTTTGTCAGTCTGGCTTGTAATACAGGGCAAACGGGCATATTGATTATGTGTTCAGTGTGTGCATTAGGCAAACACTTCTCAGGGTATGCATGGCATAGGTAAAATGCATTATTTAACACTCGCTGGTTAAACTCCACCTAACCCAAATCTATTACCTGGAGAAATTTAGAAACATGAAATAAGTAGAAGAAAAAGAATTTGCCTAAAGTTTCCTAAAGAAAGGCTTATGATGAGCTCAAACACCAAGCTTTTGAGGAATTATGGCTAGTAATGTTATTTCACATTCTTGATAAGAAGTATTAGATTTGCACTTAACAAAGGATAGTTCTGATTCTCTTCATTTTTAGCTGAGCACTGAACAGTTCTGAGAATAACTCAATAGATCAATCGGTCAAATATGATTGATCTAGTTGTCAATAAGGTGATCCACTGAAATGGTTTTACCCAGTTGAGTTGTAGGCTAAGACCAACAGTAAAAGAAAATACATTAGAACCACAATGTTTTCAGCTAGAAATACTCATATCCCTATCAGAAACTACCAGAAAAACCCTATTTATAAATATAACTGCTTTATTAAAAAGGTAGTCACCTTTATGAACAATAATGTGGGCTGTGATTAAGATTTATAGAATGATGAATATATGGTAGTGTCAGATTGATGACAATGAAAGGGATAGTAATGATGATACTATTAAAAGTAATAATGATATCAGTGATGATGATAATCATCATGGTGATGATAAGATGATGATGATGATAATAATAATGATGATGATAGTAATGATTAAAGTAATTATAATAATGATAATAACAATGATAGTAATAATAATATTAATAATGATAATAATAATAATAATAATAATAATAATGATAATAATGAAAACAGCAATATTTAAAGATAGTGAGCCATAGATTGAAGGGACTTTGTACTGGTTTGTAGTTAATGGGACTTGAATTGATAGTAATGAGTAATATCCAAATTATTATGATATGATGGAAAAGTGAAAATCATTAAGTGCGCTATTTGGACCTACCAGTCAATTGCTCCTGGTGAGATCTTCCAGGTTATAAAAGTACAGCATGCATCGGACTAGAATAGTGGCACAAAAAGCAAGGAATTCCTTCTGCTAACTCAAAATTTTAAAGATTTTTAAAAAATGGCATTTTTTAAATAGTTAAAATAAAATCCCTACCCTAAAGTTTTTTTACCCCTCCCATTTCCCAATCATCATAAAACATACATAAAACACATTTTTGAACAAAAAAAATAATCCAAAGTTCTTTTTTACCGTCATACCTACCCTACTTTTTTGGACTGTTACGGGAAACACACAATTTTTTTCCTAGGCCTAAGATGTATTGTCCAAGGTAAACTTTGTTGTAGTAGTATCTTGCTGAGGATGCTGGGATGTGGATGGCTGGTGCAGCAGGGTGGGTATCATGTAACCTGGAGAATAGGGAGTAGGGCTATATTTATCGGGGCAGAATGAGGACAGCCCTATATTTGGCTGCAGGATCAGACCCACAACACACAACATGTCAAGTGTGGATACAAAAATAAGAATGAGTGAGAAAACGTTTCTGTAGTATCATTCATTCAGGGGTGAATGGTCCAATGAATGGATATAAAAATATTTTCTTTTCTTTTGTGAGGGTATGGGGGGTCCTTTCAACCCCATCTATTCCTCAATGTTATCAGATGGTAAAGTGTAATGCACTAGTTTTTAAAGTAGTTATTTGTAACTATCAGTTTCATAATAGAAAGAAAGCAATTCAGACACACCTGAATGCTTATAAATAATCATTCTTCAAAATCTGCTGTTTGTTTTTGTTTTGGAGAAAATAGAAATAATTCTAACGCCCAAAACATCCTTATAGCTTGTATTTGGCCCTTAATTCTGTCCTTCCCCTATTCAAGTTATCATTTATTCTTTTGTTTTATTTTGTCTTTTGTGCAGAGAACATCATCAGAAATTGGTAGCCACCAACTATTTTGAATAGGAAAGTAAAAATAAGCTTCAAATTTATATCAAAATGAATTTAAATAAAAATGAATTAGGATAAGTTGAGTTAATGTGATAGACCATTTAGACACCTTTTGCAGAGATCCATATGTCAGACATACATGAAAACTGGTTAACTGCTCTAGAACATGGTTTGTAGACAGGAAAGAATCTGGGACCTCCCTTTCATGCTATATTTGCTTTAAGTATGTTTTATTTTTATTTCTGAGTGGGTAATGTTACCTGCTTGTGTGCAGAAAGCTGCGTGTATGTTTAAATCCACTTAGGCTTGAGTTGCAGCAGACTTGTCTTCAGCTTAGGTTGACTTCAGTACATGTGGAATGACACGTGCCTCTCTCTCTCTCTCTCTCTCTCTCCTCTCTCTCTCTCTCTCTCTCCTCTCCCTCCCTCCCCCTCTCTCTCTCTCTCTCTCTCTCTCTCTCTCTCCCCCCCCTCTCTCTCTCTCTCTCTCTCTCTCTCCTCTCTCTCTCTCTCTCTCTCTCTCTCTCTCTCTCTCTCTCTCTCTCTCTCTCTCTCTCTCTCTCTCTCTCTCTCTCTCTCTCTCTCTCTCTCTCTCTCTCTCTCTCTCTCTCTCTCTCTCTCTCTCTCTCTCTCTCTCTCTCTCTCTCTCTCTCTCTCTCTCTCTCTCTCTCTCTCTCTCTCTCTCTCGTGTTTGTTTTGTATTTATAGATAACCACACATTTACCTTAGTGGTATCCATTTAACCACAATTGCATAGATCTTTATCATATTTTCAACAAAATCGATTTCCTTAATTCAAAGTCCTTTCTTGTCCTGCTTGAGGTAATTCCTAGAGGACTATTTTTCATATAGCCTTATGGCACCTCAGAGAGCCATGCTATGAACAATTATTACCATCATCAAGTTGAGAGTCATTTTCACAAAGAAGTGGCAGCAGTGACTCATTGTTATTTCATGAGTATGCAGTATGCTGATCCTAGGTCGTACCGTCTAACCAAGTCCTCTCGGCATGCTTCTTAACATGCATGGTATATAACGCGGATCCTCTGGACTTGTGGTTAGAATCTTCTTTATGGAGACCTTGGGTGCTGATTGAGAGCAGTTACAGGGATCAATATTTGCCTGTTCATTATATAGGTTGTTAGACTGCCTGAAAAAAAAATACTAGTAATATTACTGGAAATAGTAATTTTTGTAGTGGCAATAATAATAATAATGTCATTAATGATGAGAATATTAAAGTGATACCACCATTACTACACTACTAGCACTACTCATACTACTAGCACTACTATTACTAGCACTACTACTACTACTACTACTACTACTACTACTACTACTACTACTACTACTACTACTAATATTGACAAGTGATATCCAGTTCATCTATAAAACAGATGAACATTTATTTGAGGTGTGAAGGTGGCTGAGCTTTTTGGAACCCCTCAAACTCTGTCTGTTATTCACATCTGACTATACCTTGACATTTGCTGGCTGCAGATGTATCAGTGTTACATCTGGGTGAAATACATGTTGGGAGACATGTGGGCCAGTACTGAACATGATGCCAGAGGATATGGCTGAAGAACCGGCAGCAGCATGTTCTGCACATAAGTAGGGCACAGTGTCTATAGCTTCACTACGCTGGGTTAAGATATTCCAAGTCTCATGTTAAGAATTCATGTACTGAACACAGCAGTGGGGTTTTAATGTAACCTCTTGTATTATGGGCCAGCAAGCTGTGCCACTAACTTAAAAATGGTAAGAGGCTCACTGGAATGTTCAAGGGCCAAAGAATAATTCATGTTTGATTTTCAAAAAATCATACAATAAATGTGTTTGTATTTCATTGTACTATTACTTTGAAACTGGAGGATTAGCATTCTTGATAAAAGGTAGAGCTCATATCTGTTGGCCGTCTAGACTCCCCTATCATCAAAGGTAGGGGTCCATACCGTTAAAATTGTACGGTATGGTACGGTTCCGGTATTATTTATACGGTTCCGGTATGCTAACGGTATCGATACTGGTAACTTTCTTTACTTTGTCGATGTTTTCGAAATTCTGTCGCGCGCGTTAGTGCTTGGAAAAGTGTGGTGGGGCTGGACTAGCACCATGTAAAATACATAGCGTGGCCCTCTCCACACTTTTCCAAGTACTACTGCGCGCGTTAGTATCTATCGTAGTGCAGTTTCAATGGCGGCCGGCACTGGATGACGCGATCGCGATGTATTTTCCTGCCGATCCCGCGTCTCTGCACTCTTTTCCGCCTTGCCTGCTATATCAGCAGCGAGGCGTTTTATTCATAGTACCGGTAAAAAAGTACCGGCTACTATTTATACGGTTTATTACCGGTATTTTCGGGCAGAGTATCGGTACCCTCACGGTACGGGTGTACCGGTGTGGACCCCTAATCAAAGGTCAAGAGGTGCAGGGCAATTTTGTCAAAACCTGGTTAAGATGATTTGAATCTAGCATGGGAGTTAGATCAAAAAGTTTGTTGGTAGGGGACATTAAAAAGGACCAGTGCCAGTGCTCAGCTTATTGAATTATCCTACTCCAAGGTGGTACCATAGGTATATTGGTTGGTCAGGATTAGCTACCCTTTTATGATTTCAATAGGAACAACTGAATTAAAAGATAGATGTTGCATGATGTCTTTTAACTGAATTTGATAATTTCATGTGTTGAGATTGATTAAAACAAATGATTTCTTAAATGATACAGACATGCGTGTACTAATCTGCACATATGAAGAAATAATTCCTAAAAAATATATAACTGCTCTCATTTTCTAGGTACGTATTTGTAATCAAATTATTTTACAAAATCTTTATATTGATTAATTCATGCAGTAATACATATATCCTCTCTAAACAGCCATGTCCTTGCCTGACCTATATCAGGTACTTATATTCAACTCCTGGCCTATATCATTTACTGGACTGCTTTTAACTCATTCACATCTGGTGTGTTCACATGCCCTGATGCCCAAGAACATATTATCTTGATACAAAAGCAATGTTTTAAGGAGTAATTGATTGAACATTGTTGATCCTGTTGGATTATACGATTCCTCTTCCTATATTTTATTTTCAAATATTACCATCTTAGATGAGTTAGTTATGTCCCAAGTTCTCTGTGAGACCTAAGTGTGCATCCCAGATGTAAATGGGTTAATACCACCGATGCACATGTTCTCCCATCTGTCTATTACGGGTCTTAAAACACGAGAAGCACTGAACTCACGATGCCCAGCAGCAGCAGCAGCAGCAGCAGCCGAAACACTATAACCTTAGATGGCCGCTCATGACCTCTGAGAACAAATTTAGAGAACTTGCTGTGGACGCTAGTGATAACCTCCTTAGCACAGACTGGTAGTGAGGAGTGAAAATAGCCAAGCCTGCCATGCATGCTAGACATATATATATTAAATCCAGAGGTCTACCAACAGAGCAGAAATGAAAATTTAGAATGAGAGTGTATCTCCCTTAAAACCCATATATGCACTCTGAGTGGCTAAAAAAGGCCTGACAATTTTGGAAATATTTCACTTACTACAAGAGCATTTTCTTGAAAACATATATATAGTAAATATCAAACTCAGAGGTCCTATCAACAGCAGAAATGAAAATTTTGAGTCTCACCTAAAACCCATTTACACTCAGAGCGGGTAAAGAAGGCCTGACAATTTTGGAAATATTTTACTAACAAAAGCATTTTCCATTTTGTGGCTACAATTGAGCTGGGAGTATATTCATTGGTCCACAGGGTAATGTTGGTATCAATTGTTACAGCACTGGATGATGTTTCATTCCATGCCATCAGACCTCTTAACCCATTAATATTCACAGCAGCCATTTAAAAACATCTGGACAATTTTTTTGAAATATCTCAGAAGGTGAAAACAAAGTTGTAAAAATATTTGAAGGAGAATTGTTATCTAGAAAACTACCAACAACTCTCCTTCAAATATTTTGTAAAATATTTTTCACTTCCAAAGTTCTTATCTAAAGCATGAAAGATCCAGACAACACTTTCTTGGTTCTCCTATGCATTAATTGTTTCACTTTGAGTCAGGCCAACTGGTGCTGAAGTATCAGATTACAGGCTTAACCTGGTTTATTCTGTGTCCCCCTGGCCCATATAAAGTTCACTGTACAGATGACCTCCTCTCATATGGGGAAAAAGTAGCTCAGTTGGTTAGGTGTCGGACTAGTAATCAGTAGGTCGCTGGTTCAATTCCCGACCGGGGCACTTCCGTCTGTTCTTGGGCAAGACAGTTTATTCCATATTGCTTCCCCAGGGGATTGAAATGGTTTCCGTGTATACAGGCCTGCTAGGGAAGGAAGGTTGTGTGAGCACTGATTACTAGTCCAACATGCACCTAACCAACTGAAAGTTTAGAGTTCAATATTTCTAAGTAGGTTTTCCACCAAAATAATTTAATATTTGGATTATACTGATACATTATGGGCTTTATTGATATTCTGAAATTTGGGACTTAATAACATGCACTCAATCTTTTATTGAGAGAGGATCTCCAGGTGATGCGATGGGCTGAGTGAATGCAATATGCAGCAATGATATCTCTGATAAACCCTGTACTTGTACCATAGAGCGTAATGGGTTATGGATCCCATAATAATCCTTGATGCAAAAGGATCTCCTGGTGGTGCAACATTGGCTGAGAAAATGCAATTTTATGCAATGATTGTCCAGAAAAAAACCCCAAACATTTACCACCAGTCCATAGATATTTATTTGTTAAGAATCACATGCATGTAATGATCCCTGTTGCAAGAGGATCTACCAGTGTCAGATACAGTAGGCTGAGAGAATTTAATTTTCAACAATGATTTTCCCACCATAGAGCTTAAAATCTCATAGGTCATGAAATGAATCACATATATAACAATCCTTGATGCAAGTGGATCTCCAGCTGACGTCAAGGGCTGAGAGAATTTAATTATCAGCCATGGTTTTCCTGAAAATCCTGGAACGTTTACCACAAAAGAGTTTTATAGGTTAAGAATCCCATGTTGTTAAATCCACATAAGTTGTGTGGAAGTCAGGTAATGTAAACAGAGTGGCACATGCTCTATCTGAGGTATTTCCCAGCGTCCTGCTTCAGAATAACACTACTATTTGCAGAGGTATCATTCCCTCCTGGCTGGACAGAAATATAGCCTCAATATTGGTGTTTTTAAGGTGCCTTATAGCTCTGCCAGTTTGCTTAGTTGATTCTAGCTGCCCAGGTATGTAGCTATGAGTTCTCCATGGAGCAGACCAGTTTGAGAAGGAGATTGCCAACTGGATAGAAGTTAACCCTTCTAATGCTATAATGCTACTTTTGTCCAAAACACAAGGATGCGAAGAATTTTTGAAAAACCTGAACATTCATCCATCCCAAATTAGGAAATTTCATGCGGTTCGCTGTTTGGGCTTCTTTTGTGGCATTTTGTATAGTTCCAATCCTGGCCACTAGGGGTCAGGATAGTAGTTTAGCTTAGGAGTATGACATTATATTGATGGCCATACAAACATGGAAATGAAATATCAATAACACACACAGATAGCTTTAGCACTGGAAATATCATAATGAACAACACTAACATTATGTGATCTTTCAAGATCAAATACTTCTATGTTTAGCATATTACAGGGTAGACGACACTAAGATTTCAGGCTAGGGGCCCGAATAGGTCTTTTGATTAGAATAAGCAGTCAAAAACAGGATCTCTGGTTATTATACATACTATTTTGGGATATTATGAAGGTTTTGGCACTTCGTTAGAAAATCAGTACTGAGGTTTAAGACATATGGCTACCTAGACTATTTGGTGCCTGGTAACAAAATAAAACACAACAGAAAAATACATATGACAGCCTAGAAACCTAGCTAGGCCTATTACCCTGAGGTGGCATAAGATCTGTTGACATTTTTTCTGACAGGGGTAGTGCACAACCAGTTCCTCAGTATACAGACAAAATATAAACTAAACATGCTTGTACCATTATGTGCACAGGTTCGTGATGTTCTAAAGCTATTTAGGGAGCAATTTTAAATATTTAACCTTATTTGTTCTAGAGTCTTACCTTTTTAGAATTTGGGAAAATCGGATTTATATGCCCGTTACACAAGAAAAATGATGCCTTTAGGGGAGGTTTATTTGACTAAAAGTCAATTTGTTCATACTCAATCACTGACATATATTTAGCTCTCTGATTCAATGACTCGCATTAAACCCACTGGCCACTGCAGTTGACTGGTTTCAGTATTCCACTTTGAAGGACAATTCCAATCATTATCTGTCACTGATCTACTTGCTGGGAAACAAGCGGAGGAATTTTGAAAATCAGCAAATCAGTAGCTAATCAGTAGATTTCTTCAAATCAGGTGCTGTTTCAGGAGACACCAAATTTGGGGTCTTTAATCAGGAGAGTACTGCTCAAATCAGTAGAGTTGACAGGTATACTTTATTTAAACCCTGTCCTGTTGGTATTCATTTTATAGTTCTTACAAAGTACTCTTAGCTGAGTACCCATGTGCCTAGGTTTCAGTAATTTTCCAGCTTATTTCGTTCATTTTGTATTGGCAAAATTAGCCACCAGCATCTTTAGGGTTAACGTATAGATCCCTGATCTATAAGAAGGCCCGGCCAATTGCATGAAAATTTTATAAAAGACGCATGGTTTAAATCATTGACATATCTTGATAACAAAAATAATATGCAATGTTTAACTGAAAGTTGATCTTTATAGATTTATAATTTTTAGAAATTATAATATTACTCTGTGATGCTATGTACAGTTTTTTTTCAGACCATGTGTGTACTCAAGATTCAAATGGATTTGGAACAAAGATATTTTTGTATTAGTAAAAGTCACAACATGCTAATATTTTGTTATCTAAAATCTATCATGTCTCTTGATATGTATCCTAATCAGGCTAATATGCTGATACTACTTCATACAGCTTTAATTTGGAGTGCTAAAAATTTCACATTACAGCCCTGCTGGAGGGTATTAGTGCTACTTTAAATGTGTGCATTCAAGCACTCAAACAAAGCAGATCCAAAGCTGGATATATTTTAAAGGATGTTTTTTTGGTGCTATCATGGGGAGCACAAAATAGCGAAAATTAAATGCCTGTGAAAAATACCAGTTATACTGCATGACACCTAGCTACCTTGACGCCGACACTCAGCATGCAAACAGTTCAGTACCAAATTTCTTTCCATGCCTTATGACACGCATCCTCGCCTTAGTATAAGCTTTCTATCAATTCCTTTATATTTCACATCACCTTGCTTCATTGTTGGACCACAAGAACATGCTTAGTATCAGCCACTTGTGAGGCACAACTCAAATCATATGCCTGCTCAACTGTGAAATTCACTTGACAGACCATGAATTGATTGAATTCAACGCAGACAAAAAATGTACTTAGACCATTGACATGCTTCAATTGTGTAGATGCATTGTCTGATAACCTTAGTATACCCTCTACCCTCCAGGTTGTGCCTTAAGGGGTTGACTGCATAGTTTGGGGGTTGGACTCGGTTACAAGCTCCATCTATGTATAAGTGTCAATGTGACATACTTGGTAGTTCTCTTTCATAATTCATCCCGAAACCCAACATGTGCCTCACCCCTATGCCATGGTGAGTGAAATTTGCAATATGTATGTAAAATTTGCCTTTTCCATGAACATAGTCATCCTATCCTGTAGACGTAATGGTACCCAGCTGTTCTGACACATTCATCCAGAAAATATTAAAATATTTACATTCATTTATCAACTTAGTATAATATATTAGTGAAAGGGATCAATGCTCATGATAGGTTTTGTAAGGGTAACCTTCTTTGGAAAAATATTTGCAAATTAGAAATCACAAGAATAGAATTAAATAATGTGAAAACTGAATACAATAGAACAATGTTTCTGGTGATAGCAGACCCCTCAAAGATAATTTAAGAAAAAGCATTATAGAAAAAAAAGTGATAGGACAATGCTAACAATTTAAATGGATTAACAGGGATTAGTTTAGTAGCAGGGGATTGCATGCTGTCTAGGTGCTTATAAACCATTGAATATGTGGGAAGAGGCAGACAAGTCTTATAACAACTAGCGTCTTGACAAGACTGTGAACCTATTACATACCAGATTTATCAGATGGTGTGATACTCTTGCTTTAACCCTTATGCTGCTGTGGCTAATTTGGCCAATATAAAATGATGCAAAAAGACCTGAAAATTGATTGAAACCCTGGCACATGAGAGTACTCAGTGAGAGCTATCTAATGAATACCAAAATGTCAGGGTTTAGATGGTTTTCAAAATTCTTTGCAGTCTAGATAAGCTTTGGACGAAAGTGGCCTGGGTTAAGATCTTTCTAGCCAAGTAAAATGGCAGATCAACATGTCCAACATTTTACATGTCGATCCTAAAAAGTGTTATGACCTGTAGTGCTTATGATGAAATATGATTCCATGAAAGTGAGGGGGTTAAAATTGCATTATTTTGGGTCACGACACTCACCTTTATACCCCGATGCACCTGTGGCTAGGAGCTGATTTCCATAGATGCTGTATCAAACAGCCCACAGGAGTTTGAGATAATTCAGGTAACGGCTGGCATGGCCCATTGGTAGCATGTTATGTCTCGTCTAAAGGCTTGCCTGGCTATCTTGGAGGTATCACCTGATGATATCAAACATTTTTGTAGGATAAATATTAGAAAGGGATTTGTTAATCAATACCAAGCCAAGAGGTCATGTTCATACATTTTTATTAATTTATGCTTGATATCAAGAATGTTTTCAAAGCTCTAAGATGCAGACATCACTTTCAAGTTGTTTTAACCCATTTACAGTCACAGTGGTTGAAAGGAGCTGGTGAAATCTGTCAAGTGAAAGTATAGATGGGCAAATATTTGAAGGATAATTTTTAATGAGTACACTACCAGCAATTCTCCTTCAACTATATTTAAAAAATCATTCTTCATTTCCAAGTTAAATTGTCAAAAGTATCAAAGATCCAGATGAGAATATCAGAAGAAGCTCTAAATAATTTATGGATAAAACTGTAGTTGAATAGTTCAACTTGAGGATATTTTCAGGTTGTAGAGGTTTTCAACACATTGAGGTGTACAAGTTAGCATGTTCCACTGTAGGCAGCTGTTAGCCATACTGATTGACAGAAGCCCTAACTCACAGATATCTTGTTTCACGCTAAATGTAAAAATAAATCAGTTCTACTGGTTACTGTAAAAGCAGGAATGCTACTCATCTCAAGAAAGCGATGATACATATGATGCATATACTGTTGCTTTTGTTTTATAGATACACTCTCACAAAAAACATAGGAAATAAAATTTGATATTGATGTGATTTCAATCTCTTAATTATACTGGAAAAAAAATATTAATATTTTTCCACAGAGAAAACTTGAATTTCCTTGTAGATGAAATATGTTTGATTTTAATAAGATTGTAATAAAAATTTCACCACCTTGTAGATAATTGCATTTTTGTCATATCACACTGACATGTATATAAGCATTTTGTGAAAGAAGGATGTTACAGTCATATGAATATTACTATTGAGGAAGCTGCTAATCAGATAGGAAATTCTCTGCATTGCACTATTAACTAATATATGTGACAGAGAAACCCAAAATGTGCAACCATAGAATAATCATTATTTTCATTTTGAAACAGCCATATCACAATAGAGTGCCCTTATTGTCCTCGGAACATACATGTTTCTGTGCTTCTATACTGGGACAATCACAGACCTTTTTCGGACTAATGTGACTTTCACCCGGTTTTTGACCCTTAACAAAGTTTCCAACCTAATTTGGTTGAGTGATTCTTTTTTATGTAGGGAGTGTACTTATATGGTTGTAGGATAAACTTTTCATAAAGGTTTTGTAGTTTGTTTAGACCTTGTGTAATGGGTTACAATGACACTGTTTACAGCAAAAACAAACATTCAAACACTGGGCTTGGCTGGTGTTTTGTCACCATGACCCCAAGGATGTTGGAATTTCGTTTTTTTGTCACATTTTATGCCAATTGTAGCTAATTTGTGACTAGCCAGTTTTAAGTAGTGGAGGAAACCGGAGTACCCGGCGAAAACCACCGCCTAGCCCCAAGTTACTGGCAACTTTCTCACATGCCCAGGCCGGGATTCGAACCCTGGCAGTGGTGGGAGACAGCTTGCAGTCAGAAGAATATGACCCCAAGGATGTAGAAAGGTCTGATGTTTTTAATGCAAAAAATACAATTCAGAATTGGTTTCTTTTAATGTTAGAAAAGCTGGTGTGTATAGCCAGATGCTATTTAAGATTTTTAGAGCACCCCAACTTATTAATTGTAAGTGTTCCGCATACGATAGCTAGGATAGTAGAACATGTTGTATATTGGTCCCCTTCCAAGTTAATATACCACAGCTCTTGGACTTGGTGTTAAATAGGGAAATGTATGTATGTATTGGTCCCTTAGCTCAATAATAAATAAGCACCACATAATATTCTGTTTCTCACCACATAATATTCTGTTTCTCTAGCTATATCACTGTGTTGATCATTTGTGCAGCACCAATTTACACACATTTGTGGTAGATTAATTAGACTGGAGATTGTGTAGTGGTGGGAATCAGTTAATTTACAGAATTGTTTGATAACCATGCAGAAGAGAAGGGCCGATGATCAAAAGGAGTCACACAAAATGGTTGTTTTCACTCGCCAAATCTTAGATGAATAGGACATGGATTAGTCGCCACAGACCAATTACCAAAAGGCCCATTGTAAAGCAGGGATCCACCGTGGCCTAGTGGTTACGATGCCTGGCTCCCAAGCGTGAGTCTCCGCTGGATCCCCAAGCGGGTTGGCCTGGTCGCTATATAAATGTGCGGCGTTGTGGAGGACTGCCTATGTTCCTTCTGCAACAGGAAGACCCCTTGGAACTATTCGTGAAGAGTAGGGAATTTATTCCCGGTTTGTTCCGGGTTTCTATCTCGTTGCGATATGACCTAAGCTGTTGAAAGCGACGTAAAACCCAATTCCTTCCATCCTTTTTTCCCATTGTAAAGCCCTCAGCACACCTCATCTCACCTCAGTGTGACGTCACTGGGAGAGAGTTGAATGAGGGTTCTCAAATTTGTTTACATTATAGGGGAGGCTGCTCATGCACATGCGTAGAACGCACGTCTTCAGTGGTTTTCATCAACATCTTGACTAGGTGTGCCGAGGCTGTTGAGCGAGATCTGCTGGTTGCTTATCCGGTGATCGACATTTGTGACCAGACTAATTAAGGCCTTACGGAGTGAAATCAGTATCACTTGTAGCTGGTTTGAATGAATTTTTTTTTTGAAACATGTTGACTAGGAGTCATGCCGAGGCTGTTGAGTGAGATCTGCTGGTTGCATAATATGGTGATCGAAATTGATTACCAAACTACTTAAGGCCTAAATTAAGGAGTGAAATCAGAATCACTTGTAGTTGGTTTGATGAATGAATTTTTTTTTCAAAATATGCACTTCTTCTGATTCCTGATGAAAAGAGATCTCCCTGGGCATCCACCTGTTAGGCATGGTGATTTATCAAGTGCTCATATTGCACAGTTTCTCTGCAGGCGACTGTCGTCTTTGCTCAACTGTATTGATGCCTCATTTCACTTATACTCTGCAGTGAACTCACTGCACTGTTTGCAGTATATCAGGCCTCAACGCTAACTCAAAATGGTACTGGCTCCCTAGGACCAGTAACACCTAGGATCTACTCGTCCTGTAAATTTTTTACTGGTCTTACAAATTTTTCTTTAACATAAAAAGAAAAAACATTGCATAAAATTCACAGACAACATTTATTTTCATTTATTTTATCTTCATTTATTTCAAAAAAAAACATTTGTGATATTCTTGAGGGGAAACCTGTTAATAAGAATGCCCCCAAATGTTTACTGGCCCTTTAGGACCAGTTGAAGTCTTTTTTTTACTGGCCCAAAGCCGTTTTTGGGAGTTTTTACTGGCCTGGGGCCATCAGAACCACTGTTAGCGTCGAGCCTTGTATATAGACAACAGTCAAGTGATGCACGTAGCCTGCGTCATAGCCATGTGATGACATGCAGTGAATGTCACCCGTTCTTCTGTGCAGAGAGATTGCACATTCCAGAGAGATTCCCACCCCTAAATCTAATTATCAGTGAGCTAGTCAAATCAATGAAGATCGAATATGGATTGCTGTCAGTGTCTAAGCCAGGATTTAGAAACTGGGTGCCTAAAATTGGCAGTTGTAAAATTTTGGGGCGTCCAAATTTTCAAGGGGGATCACAATATACTCATATTTCAACCACAAATATGTATAAATTCATCAAAATAAGGCATGATATCATTAAACAATGTCATTTTGAATTATATGGAGATAACAAAAATTCAATTATAAGCTTGAGATTTTGATTTTTAGAAATTTCACACAAAGATATTTGGGTGTCCTGAGGGGTTCTTTTTAAGGGTTTGGGTGTCCAAAAAAGCACCCAAACGCCCTGCTGGCTAAGGCCATGATTGCTGATGCATAACCAGGAATTGGGTCAGAATAAGGGAAAGGTACCGATACTCATTACAATATCAAATACCCATATCAAATTGGAATAAGTATCGTATTGAAAAATTGTGGTATCATATCATATCGTTAAGAATTTCCTGGACCTCTCCCCATGAAGACAGTTCTGTTTATTAGTAAAATTTCCTAAAGAATGCTGATGGCGCTTAATTTAACAAATTTATGTCCTTGGGAGACAATATTGTTTAAAATTTTGTTGAGGTATCATATCTTTAAGAAGATATTAACACCATTTTGTATTTTGAAATTTTTAATGTACCAATCCCTAATTAAAATCAAGGTTTACACTGAGTGGATGCCAACAGGTGTGTATTATCCGATATCATCACACATTTGGAACGGAAATTGCACTATTACTCACTAATATCAATTCTTATGAATCATAAAATCACTAGTAATCACCCTCCTAAGTCATCAATATTCAATTATTGGTGTCAGTCTTCCTTATCTCTTTGGAAAACGTCCAAATTTTACACCACATTTTCCACATTTTATTGCCTCATTGAATTCTCATTAATCAATTGATGACTACTGATTAGTTCATTACCCGCTGATGTCATCAATTTTCGATTGTTGGTTTAAGTCTTAGTATCTCTATTGGAAACTATCCGAATTTCCCACATTTTCCCCATTTTATTGCTTCATTGAATTGATTTTAAAAACTTATTTGGGAGTATGTTATGAGAAAGACATTCAAGGTATTTCCTTAAAAGCTCACCAATCTCTGATGATGTGGAGAATCTTTTTTTATTTCGGACAATAATTATGAGAATTATCTTATAACTTGGGACTTGATACGTCAGAATAGTTAAGTTCCAAACTCTCAGACTACCTGTTCTTCCCCCCCCCCCCCCCCCCCCCCCCCGTCAACTGGTCAACAACTCTATGAAAATATTGTTACACATGTAAGTATTTGTAGCTGTGGCATAAGAGATATTTAAGGCAAGATCCTATACTAATGGATTCAGGAGTTGGGTGAGTTCTTGGTAATTTACACCACCCTAGGAATTTACAGTAAATAGGCAACACTATTTAGAGAGGTTGACTTTAGGTCATCGTGCATAACCTACACTAATATGCACTATTATCATATAAGGCCTAAAAAAATAAATTGTTTGTTTCCTCTAACGGTCCGAAAAAATAGGGTAGGTAGGTCGGTAAAAAATCTTTTTTTGCATTATTTTTTTGGTCAAAAATGTGTGTTTCATGCATGTTTTGCGTTGATTGGGAGTTGGGAGGGCAATAAAAACTTTGGGGTAGGGATTCTTTTTAATAAAAACTTATTAGGGTAGGGTTACAGGAAACAAACAACTTTTTTTTTAGGCCTAAGTCATACTAACATCCTTTGGTTGGAAGGAGCACCCAAGTCTTAGCCAGGTAGCCAAGTCCTGTGAACTGTGCTTAAGCTTCTTCTTCCTATTAAGTATCCATCTTCAATTGAATTAATGTGGTCAGAATATTTAGCAGACTTTCTGGGCTAGTAAACATATACTTTTACTAGCCCATTCAAGTTTTTGGTAGAAACGGACTGGTGGGCTACTGTCTATTTTCACAACTGATCCAACTTTTTAGTAATTGTTTTGAAAAAAAATTGAGACAAAGATGTTGGCTATATATTCTTGTTAACATTTCTCCTTCAGATATTTCTCAATTGTGTTTTATTGTCAAGATGTCTCTGAAATACTGAGGCACTGGCCCCACAGGACCAGTCACACCAAGAATCTACTTGTCCTCCTAAATTTTAACTGGTCCTACAGATTTTTCTTTAACATAACAAGAAAAAGTATTGCATAAAATTTGCCGAAAATTCAATTAAATTTTGTTTAATTCATCTTCATTTATTTCAAAAACATTTGGGGACATTCTTGCGGGGAAACTTGTTAACAAGAATGTCCCCAAATGTTTACTGGCCCTGTAGGACCAGTTGAGGTCATTTTTTACTGGCCCGAAGCCTTTTTGTGAATTTTTACTGGCCTGGGGCCGGTGATATACTGTTAGCGTCGAGCCCTCGTGCTCTTTGGTGCAATTTGGGAATGAATGAGATATCTCTATTGAAAAATTTATCATGGAGAGGAAGCTGAGAGAAAACTAACTATGGAAATAGACATGATATCACCATGGTAATCTGAATTAAGTGATGTATGGTATGTCATGTAAAACAAGGAAAACTAATTCTAGAGCAAATACAGGAATCATTTGCATTATGATAAGGCCTTGCCTCATGTAATCACTGGCTACTGCATGGATCTGGTTGTATTTTTATATTACCACCCATACAGCACACATGCATTGTCTGAATCGAAAGCCAATGTTGAGACAATTTTTCAAGCTGCTCAAGAAAGCACAGGGAAGACAATGAGATTCAGGACTATTATTTCTCACATGAATTTCCTGGCATTAAATAAGTGTGGGATTTTCAAGCTCACAATATATCCCTAAATAGTAAATTAAAAAGCTAATATCAATTCATGCACCAGAAATATTTTCAATACTAACATTTGATTATACCTTTTCTCCAGTATTCATTATTATTACGTTTTAAGTAAGCAGTCTCCTCCAGCAATCAAGAATATAGATTTATGTAAAGGCCATTTTGGTTCAATGAATGTTGGATATTGGCATGGGTGCGTTCCCTGTAAATGGATATTCATTACACATTCTCAGTAAATTGCCTTCCTAATTGGTTTTGTTGTTTGTCAATAGACAGTCAGTGTACAGTATATCCTTATACCTACTTGCTATTCCAAACACAAAACTTCTTGTTATTTAAATGGCATACAAATGGAAGATCTATAAGAAATTATGGAGACTTTGACGAAAGTTTGTTCCAACTTGCCTGGTCAGATGATGACGGAGCCGCGTTGGAGTGATGCAAGGCAGCTGAGTTCTCCCACAAGAACTCCACCTGTACTCAGGTCAGCTTATGTATGATATGACACTGGGGATATTTCTACTCTAGTAAGGCCAAGAAAAAAATACTGTTTGTTTCTTGTAACAGTCTGAAAAAAATAGGGTAGGTAGGTCGGCAAAAACATTTTTTTTGCACTATTTTTTGGTCAAAAATGTGTGTTTTATGCATGTTTTACGTTGATTGGGAGCTGGGGGGGGGGGGGGGGGGGGCGGAAAAAACTTTAGGGTAGGGATTTTTTTGAATAAAAACTTGTTAGGGTAGGGTTACAGGAAACAAACAACTTTTTTTTTAGGCCATAGTAGTTATACACACCTCTGTTCTAGCAAACAATTCACCTCTCTGTTCCTTCTAAATCGAAGTCAAGGTCTGTGAACTTGCTGTATAACTCAGTTGTGGTGTGCTAGAGGGGACTTTCAACAGGCTCCTTTACTACACTGTAATTCTATTTACTAAGATTTCCATTTTAGTTTCCATCTGCAGGGCTAGGGGTAGGGATGGCATACAGGCATGAAGTTTATGTTTATATTTTCCAGGAATAACTCCTCGAGATGATAATGCCATAGGGCACTGCCTTACAGTGCTGGAGCCTGCATGATTCAGTAGCTCAATGTGTGTCCACTACAAGTTATGTCTCACCACTGCACAGGGTCTGCAGTTTGTGACCATTACTGATCACACTTATCATTGCCTCAGAAATTGTTGATTTCCCCCAGGCACTTATGTTTCTCCCGCCATGAACTACTGACTTGTCACAAGTCAGCCTCAAAGAGAAAAAAAAAATGGTATCCAAATTCCTTCCTTCCTTGCTGACGTCAATAATCCAACCCTACTTTGTATGCCTCGAGAACCTGCGCGACCTTTAGGGGTCGTTATCATACAGAAAAGGTTCTCAGAGGTGACCTTGGCTTGTTCTTGATATGATGACAGGTCAACTTAGTGGTCCGTTGCATTTGACTGCCCATTTGTCCTGCATTGAGCATTCACATATAGGTCACAAATGTTCACATAGGGAGACGGGAATTTCTTCCTGGTTTCGGTTTCATGTTTCTCGTTGCATACAGACCTTAGCTTTTGAAAGCAACATAAAAAACCATTCCTTCCTTCCTTTGTTCACGTAGGTGACAATTGTTTGAATATACTTAGGAAAGAATTTTTGATATACCTTTTTTTGGGATGTTCTTTATTGGCACGTACTCAGGATTTCTACTGAATGGGGGCTCTAATGCACCAGTGCACACAGAGGTCATCTGGGTGATGAAATTCATTTTCAGAAATATTCATCACACCGTCAACCTGCTTGGGAGATCAAAAAAAAAGAAATTGTTCGTTTCCTGTAACGGTCCGAAAAAAAATAGGGTAGGTAGGTCGGTAAAATTTATTTTTTTACATTATTTTTTTGGTCAAAAATGTGTTTTATGCATGTTTTATGTTGATTGTGAGTTGGGAGGGTGGAAAAAACCTTAGGGTAGGCATTTTCTTGAATAAAAACTTGTTAGGGTAGGGTTACAGGAAACAAACATTTTTTTTTATGCCTAAGTATAGGAATTCAAGTTTACAAAAGACTATCTCCCATGCAGTAACATTAAATCAGGAACATGCTGGCCATTGGTTTAACCCTTCCAATGCTGAGGCTACTTTCTTCTGAAGCACAAGGGAGCAAAGATTTTCGAAAACCATCATAAATAACCCTGTCATGTTGGTATTCATTGGATAGCTCTCGCTGAGTACCCTCAGATGAGTACCCATGTGCCAGGGTTTCGTTTTCATTTTTCAAGTGTTTTGCTTCATTTTGTACTGACCAAATTAGTCACCAGCAGCATAAGGGTTAACACTAATGAAGGTATATATGCCACTTGTGGTAGCTAGCTATGTGTGTATAAGCAGTGCAACTAGATTAGGGATTGGCACCTTAAAAAATGTGTTTTATGCATGTTTTACGTTGATTGGGAATTGGGAGGGCAGAAAAAACTTTAGGGTAGGGAATTCTTTTGATTAAAAACTTGTTAGGGTAGGGTTACAGGAAACAAACAACTTTTTTTTTAGGCCTCATCAATACTTGGAGAAGTATTTCAAGGGGAGTGGCTGGTCAGTTTATTCTGATCAATATTTCTTCTTCAGATATTTTAAGAAAATTGTTTTTGTTGGTGAAATAACCAAAATAGACAGGCAGTTTTGTGCAATACAGGCATAAATGGGTTAAACTTATTTTCTTCATCTACGAACACTGTGCATATCTAAGTACTAGTAATTGTAATTTTGCATTTCAAGATTTGCCTTTTAAACACATACATAATGTGTATATGTGTGTGTCGCATGTCTATGTAGTTGTGATTTTGGATTTCAAGATTGAATGTCTTTAACACATACATATATGTGTATTTGTAAATGTCTCTACACAAAATCACACACACATGCACACACACACACACACACACACACACACACACACACACACACACACACACACACACACATGTACATTAAGGTATATCTTGACATCCTCAGCTTAGATATTTTGCCAGCCCATAGCCATGTGTGTAACGTCTCAGGTCCTTGAACATGTGTATTGTGTAGATGACGAGAAAAGCATGGTTAAACAACACAAACAAACACAAAAATGTGTTAGAAGCAAAACAAACATGTGACAACAGGGAAGAATTCAGAAATAGCAGGTCATGGACATCATGGCTCATGTCATGTGTCTAGTCTCTACTGGAGCTGTGCACACGGTGCCCTACAAGCCAGCTAGCAGCAGCAGCAGCAGCAGCAGCAGCAGCAGCAGCACAGACAGTCAGAGATAAATGAGTCTCACAGCCCAGTATATAAACAGCCACTTCGGAAAGGCTTACGCTATCTGGCTTACAGAGTAGTTAGGCAATGTTACCCACACACACAGGCGGCTCAGTCTGCCTTAGCCTTAGCAATATCAAACTGTACACGAGCCAGATTCCATGTGCTATTTTAACCCATCATCGTGTTGTCAGTCAAAGATAATATTGACCAAATGGCATGACCTGCAGTGCCCCAGTGCCCAGATATTAGGGTTTAACTTTTATACCAGGGGCCAAGGGGCAGCTCCTAGATTTTGCTTTGAGCCCCTAGATTTTTCAGACTCGGGCCAAAATAGTATGCATAAAAACTAGAAATGCTGTTTTGACCACTAATTTATAGCACTTTCATGTGGCCTGCCCTGATGGCTGTGTGGTCTGAGGCGTAATTGTCATTGATACCTAACTATCTCTCACCACTGCCCAGGTGCGAATCCCAGCCGGGGCATGTGAGAAATTTGCCAATGACTTGGAGTTAGGTGGTGTTTTTCGCCAGGCACTCCGGTTTTATCCCCCTCCCCCCCCCACCACTTACAGCTGGCTTGTTCACAAATTAGCCGCAATATGGCAGAAAAAGTGATGATAATGGAAACTCCAAACTCCAGATATTTTTTATTGTGCTGGTTGATGGATGACTCACTCGGGGAGATGTAGATAATGTCTTTCTCTTGTCCTCTTGTTACTGCACTAATTGAAAAGCTAGTTGTCAGTTCATGGCTGATTATTGATCACTCTAACGAATGTATTTTACTACAATTGTTCTTCATGACCGCAGAAAGCAACACAGGGTCCATACAGTGATGATGCTGAATTGCACTTACTGACCTTGATTTGTGCTGGAACGGAATGAAAACATATTGATTACTTGCCTTTGGAATTATGGAGTTAATGATCAATTTGCCCAAAGAGAAAAAATGTGTTGGTAATTGATTGCTCCTGGGTGTCCAGTTCCGCCTTTTCTTCCTACCCACAGAAAACAATGGAGGGGCTCATTAAGGCCAAGAGAAAAGTATTGTTTGTTTCCTGTAACGGTCTGAAAAAAATAGGGTAGGTAGGTCGGTAAAAAAAAATTTTTGCATTATTTTTTTTGTCAAAAATGTTTGTTTGATGTGTGTTTTACGTTGATTGGGAGTTGGGAGGGCAAAAAAACTTCAGACTAGGGATTTTTTAAAATAAATACTTGTTATGTTAGGGTTACAGGAAACAGCAACTTTTTTTAGGCCTAATTGACAATGCTTATTCACACTCATTGACCCTTATTTGAGCTGTAAGGAAAATATGTATTACTGAGTATGAAATGTGGTAGGTAGTTTAGAAATTTCAGGGAAAAATAAATCTGTAATAGTGTGATTTGATAATTGTCACAGCTCTATAAAAAATGATTGAATGATATAGTGTTTTTTATTATTAATAGCTCTGAGCCTGAAATATTCTTCCTACGGACATAAAGCAACAGAGTAGGGGTTCATTAATTGATGATGTTAGATACACTCATTGACCTTGGTTTGCGGTGAAAGGAAAAACATATTGATCACTTGCCTAAGGAATGGGGTAAATAGGTTAGAATTTATTAGAAAAAATAGCTAGTGTACAGAGTGTGGTTAATTATTGATGTCTCTGAGGTAAATTCAGTTCCTTATATTGTTCTTGCCCTCAGAAAGCAGCACAGGGGATCCATTAATTAGGGATGCTTTACTACACTCATTAACCTTGCTTTGTGCCGAAAGTAAACATGGGCTATCAATTACTTGTCAGAAGCAAAAACAGTAAATACATGTAAAGTAATTAGGTTTGAAATTTGCAAAGAAAATGACCTTTGTACTCTCTGTCTCTCTCTCTGTCTCTCTGTCTCTGTCTGTCTCTCTCTCTCTCTCTCTCTCTCTCACTCTCTCTCTCTCCTCTCTCTCTCTCTCTCTCTCTCTCTCTCTCTCTTTCTCTCTCTCTCTCCTTCTCTCTCTCTCTCTCTCTCTCTCTCTCTCTCTCTCTCTCTCTCTCTCTCTCTCTCTCTCTCTCTCTCTCTCTCTCTCTCTCTCTCTCTCTCTCTCTTCTCTCTCTCTCTCTCTCTCTCTCTCTCTCTCTCTCTCTCTCATGTGCTGTGTGTGTGTGTGTTTAGGCACATATAATGTGTTCAAAACCACACAAGGGTCCTAGTAGTGCTTTGGCTAGCTATTGGCTTTATAGAGGATGATGTACCAGTTAATGACCCTAAGTTATGTCTGTATGCTGTAAGTATGTGAACTAAATAGTAAATACTACTAACGGCACTATAACAAGCGTCCATCAATCAGCAGCTACCAGACGGACCCCTCCCAGCCCTGGGGACATTGTAGACATAGTGACAGGGTTCATGTCCTTTAAAGTAGAAAGGGGTTGGCATGATATAGATCCTGATAGATGTACCCCGTAAACCTTGATAAAAGAGATCTACACTCTTCGTTGACAAAGGAGGATATATGTCAGCTGAAGGTGACAAAAACTCAATAGGAAATTAATGTCCCGTTTCACCTACCTGGTCAACTGTACAAACTCATTGAAACCAGAAACTTACTTGTTCACCCTTTCATGGCTTAAGCTCCACTGGAAAAGTGCTCTCAAGATTAAGGACACGTATAATGAAAAAAAAAGAAGAAAAAAACTTGGAACAGGGCATGAATTAACAAAATATTTGAAGGAGAGTTGTTGGCTGGTTTCTGATTAGGGATTCTGTTTCAAATATTTTCAAAAGATGGTCTTTGTCAAAAAATAGTTTTGATGATAATGATAATAATAATAACAATAATTATAATTATGATGATAATGATAATAATGATAATAATAATAATGATTGATAATCATATTGATGATAATAATAAAAATAATAATAATGATAACA
>OZ012687.1:25699054-25721554 GCA_963942565.1 Maea johnstoni
AATATTTGAAGGAGAGTTGCTGGCTGGTTTCTAATTATGATAATAATAATAATAATAATAATAATAATAATATTAATAATAATGATAATCAAGTAATAATGATACTTATATTGATGATGATAATAATAATTATGGTATTAATAATAACTAATTATGATAATAATAAATACAAAAATAGGAATAATGATTATAATGATAAAAACAATGATAATAATAATAATAATAGTGATAATAATAATAATAATAATAATAATAATAATAATAATAATACAAATTTCCTCTTCTCTATTGCCCCCTTTCTCATCAATTCCTGTCATGGCACGTTCTACCCATGTTATAGGCACACTTATTAATAGTCTGTTACTATATCTGTCCTGTCGGTATCCTGCTAATGACATATTGGGGTAAACAACGGTCAAAAGCGGTCACAGTGACCACACTACACACAGGCACATGAGCCCCGTGACTGTACATATACCCAGTGGTGAAAATAGACAAAATATTCTGGTCTGTTTCTACCAAGAATTTGAACGGGCTAGTAAAAGTATACGTTTACTTGCCCAGAAAGTCTACTAGATATTCTGACCACATTAATTTAGTAAGCATCACACCCAGTTTCACATTTCTTCTACATTAGATGATAACTGTCACAATTCATAAATTTAGCACAATTAACCATGAGGCGTTGTTGACTATGACTCAAACTATGACAATGTGCAGTGCTTTTGAACAATTTATGAATGGAAATGGCGCTATATAAATTCCAATTATTATTATTATTATTATTATTATTAATGTTCAGTTACGAAATGGCTGTTGGCTACCACTTTGGTTATCGAAGTGATATGGGCCGCTAATTTTTCTGGTGGACCACTAAACTGTTCATTTTGCTGGAGCGTTTGACCACCAAGGCTTAGCAAACTGTTTTCATCACTGTATACCTACACCTGTTGGGCCCATCTCTCTTACACACTGTTGATGGATGCTGGGCTAATAATAATACAGCAGGACATGGCCATTTTTGCCTGGAATTATCACTTGAGGGCTCGACACTAACAGTGAGCCGCTGGCCCCAGGTCAGTAAGAATTCTCAAAAACAGATTTGGGCAAGTAAAAAAGTCCTTAACCCTTCCAATGCTAAGGCTACTTTCATCCAATGCAAAAGAACGCAAATATTTTTGAAAACCATTGAAACCCTGTCATGTTGGTATTCATTGGAAAGCTCTCGCGGAGTACTCTCAGATGAGTACCCATGTGCCAGGGTTTTGGTCATTTTTCAGGTTTTTTGCATCATTTTGTATTGGCCAAATTAGCCACCAGCAGCACAAGGGTTAACTGGTCCTACAGAGCCAGTGAACATTTGGGAACATTCTTGTTAACAAGTTTACCCTCAAGAATGTCCCCAATTATGTTTTTGAAATAAATGAAGATAACATAAATAAAAATGGATGTTGTCAGTGAATTTCATGCAATGTTTTTCCTTATTGTGTTAAGAAAATTTGTAGGACCAGTAAACATTTTGCAGGACCAGTAGATCCTTAGTGTTGATGGTCCTACAGGGCCAGGAACATTTTGAGTAAGCGTTGAGGCCTGAACTTATCTTCTCGTATCCCTCCCTGGAAGTCGACTGCTTTCTTATAACAAAAAAATCACTTCACATTTCCCAAAATTGAAAATTTTGACCATTTATTGGAGGGACCAAGATGTTTGTAGTTACATAACTTTTTTTGCTGAAACAACCAACTCTGCAGCTGAGACTCTTTTTACTACTTTTTTTTCTTTTTTTCTTGGAAACAATATTTGTCATTTCCTTATTGGCCTCAGAAAGCCCTGAATGTTTTTGAGATTGAAACTTGTGACAACCTATTGGATGGTCCAAAATCCATGTAGTTAGCTATTTCATTTATTATTATTTTTATTATCTTTTGGCGAAAACCACATTTGTCATTTCTTAATTGACCTCAGACAGCCCTGAAAATTTTCTTAGATTGAAACATGTGACTATCTATCAGATGGCCCCAAGAAATGTGTAGTGAGCTAACTTTTTTTTTTTTTTTTTTTTTTTTTCAAATTTTTTTGTGGAAACAACATTTGTCATGTCTTACTTGCCCTCTGACAGCCCTGAGCATTTTCTATGTTTGAAATCAATATGACTTTATTGATTGCCTGGCACCATCTGGTGCTCCGTGGATGCTAGTTTGGTGGGCTGGAGGGAATTGATCATTATTCTGCCCACTTCAGCATTTTTTTTGTTATTCCCTGAGTGCTTTTTGGATGTTGTTTGCGCCTAATGGTTATAAATGAGGATTAGGTGATTGATTTATGATAGGAAATATATATATATTTTTTAATGGAATTCGTTTTTAGTGAGATCACTGTTCTTGCTAATTGGTGAAGGGGGGGGGGGGGGGGTTCTATCAATTTTGCCTCTAGCTATTCAGGGGTTAGTAGGCCAGGTTTTCCCTGGGTACTATTGTTTCCTCCACCAGTAACGACTGGATACTGGCTCTATATTCAAGTAGCTGTGGTCTCCTGCTAATTGGGGGTTAGTAGGTGGTTTTCTCTGGCCACTCTGGTTTCCTCCACCAGTAGCAACTGAATTCTGGCAATTTATTCAAGTAGCTAGATGGGGGTTTGTTGATGGTTTTGCCTGGGCACTCTGTTTTCCTCCGCAATTCAAAACATGCCACTCACAATTTATCCTTGAAACAGCTGAAAGGTTACATGACAAATATGACTCGATTCATATGATCCTCCTCTGCCTTACTAGATTTGTTTGTGCTAGAGAAAATCAGGCTCTGATCTCCTTGTCTTAACAGTCAGTCTCCTTCCTAAGCACCCCTCTGTTTTGTTGTTTATGTATTCATGCTTACTGGCCATTTCTATGCTGGGAGAAAACCGCATTCCATAAAACACAGATTTATCATGCCAGACTATAAGATATTAACCATGCAGTGATAGGGCGCATCATTAAAGGTCCTACTTAGAGGCATAGATATCATACTACCAGTGATTGGAAAGTCTGGAGTATCAGAGTATAATGAGTGTAAATGATAGCACAGTGTCTCACTCTGATCAATATGTCTGCATACGGCAAGTGCTCTCAAGAGGACCAGTGCCAGTGATCGGCCAATAGAATGCAAGGTAGCCAATGTGAGATGTGGCTGCGCTTAATTGTAGGGAGCTGTTCTCTTGATGTCGGTGGTCATGCTATGGAAACTCTGGCGAGCTTCCTATCATTTTGTTAGAGGTTCGTGCAAGCTGTTAGATGATATATGCTGAGGTTTTGAGGGGGGATTTTATGCCAGTTTTATGACACCTAGCTCTTTGCAGAAAGGAGGTTAATCCATTCAGTCCAAGAGATTCATGGTGACTGACCGCTGTTTACAGGGTCTGACACTTAGATTTTAGACTAGGGGCCCGAAAAGGTTTATGATAAAAATTAGTGGTCAAAAACAGAATTTCTGGTTACCATAGATACTTTTTTGGGCCCCTAGTCTGAAATATCTAAGGGCCCACAGCAAAATCTAGGGGCATATGCCCCTGGGAAAGTCGAACCCTGCTGTAGGTTTTTATCTTCCAACAATTCAGATTTATTATGCCGATGAAGATACTTCCTTGTACTGTTTAAAGAAATCATATGTTCTGATATTCTGTTGATTTTACTATTTTGTCTTAGGTTTCTTACTTAACAACCTCGTCTGCCTTTCTTTCAAAGAATCAGTGGATCAAACATTGTATTTTTTTTTCAAATATTATTTTTCAATTTCCATGATGTATTATGATCCACATGCAGTGTAAGATAGGGATTGTAGGTTTGATTTTATTTTATTATGTCATGTTGATATTCTATGTTTTTAATATTTGGTATTGTATCGAGTACCAGTACCATTACTTGCCTTCTATGCATTCATTAATGATGCCAACTCCTTGTATTACTGTAAAAAAAGTAAAGTAAAGTAAAATAATCTTTATTTTAAGTCGGTATATCGATTACAAGAAACACAAGCTACTAAGGCTCTTGGCCGACTGGACCAACAGCTTAAAGTGCCTTCCGAAGCACTGGGTAATGAGAAGTTAACTGTCTTGCCTAAGGACAGAAAGAAGTGGCATCGGCCGGGATCGAACCCGCAACCTTCGTGTCGCCAGCAGAACACTATGCCACTGCTGCTCTACATATGTAAATCATAAAACTTCCATGAAATAAACAAAACAGAAAAACACAAAACATATGCTCCATTCTTTCCATAAAACAAACTATAAAGTATAAAATAATTCATTCTTGCCAGTTATGGATAGATGAATATGTTAATAGCTGGAATTAGAAGGCTTCAAACGTATTTCGTGGAAATACAATATATTTTGATTGATATCAATGACACAGCTGCAGCTTACATTTATTCCAGCTGTGATTATCACACTGTGATCATCTAGATCTTAGATATGGACCCATGTATGCTGTGTCAGTGACCGCAGTGTCGCTACCTTCATACTTTTGAAAATAACTTCGGAATAAAGCGGAAGTTCACAAAATATTTAAAGGAGATTTGTTGGTTGACTTCTGGTTAACATTTCTCCTTCAAATATTTTCCCAAAAAAAGCTTTTGTTTGAAAAATATTTCGAAGATTGTCATTCTGTTTTGACCACTGAGTGTGAATGGGTGAAGTTAACCCATTTATGCGTGAAAGTTCATCAAAATTGCTGTCTGTATCTATGATACTTTTGGTCATAACTTTGGAATTGAACATGATTTTACAAAATATTTGAAGGAGAGTTGTTGGTACTCTTCTGATTAACATTTCTCCTTCAAATATTTTCACCAGAAAGATTTCATCAAAATTGTGAGGCTGCGTTTGGCCCTTTTTAGCCCTAATGAGTTAAGACCTTGCATGCAACCATATATCAATAATGTATTCCTCAAAACAGCTTTTAAAAAAATAAGTTTGTGTGTCATACTTGAGAGATTTTTATATATTAAAAAAATATCAGCATTAAAATTTGATATTGAAATAAATTTTGTACTTATTCCTGGTATGTGGATAGCATTTGAACTGTTATTTTGCACTGTGATTGATATTTTGCTTTATTGTTGTTGTTGTTTTTTAGGTGCTTTCCTGATCTCGTACTTCATATATGCCTATTATGTGGAAAACATTTGAACTGTTATTTTGCACTGTGATTGATATTTTGCTTTATTGTTTTTCAGGTGCTTTCCTGATCCCGTACTTCATATGCCTGGTATGTGGAGGGGTTCCGGTCTTCTTCATGGAGATAGCACTCGGCCAGTACATGAGTCAAGGGGGACTGGGGTGCTGGAAGATATGTCCGATATTCCAAGGTAAAGCACACTCTTATTATACCTTAATTCTTTATTCCATGGCACAGCAGAAGCAGAAAGGCTACATATGGGAACAGGGTCTGAACAGGGTCTGACACTCAGATTTTAGGCTAGGGGCCTGAAAAGACCTTTTGATAAGAATTAGTGGTCAAAAACAGGATTTCTGGTTAATATACAAGCTATTTTGGGCCCCATGTCTGAAAAATCTAGTGGCCCACAGCAATATCTAGCCCCTGGGCCCCTGGGAAAGTCGAACCCTGGGGAATTATAAACATATATCCTACATTCCAAGGTGAATGACTCTCCTATTACCTCAAGTTTTTATTCCATGGCACATGGAAGGCAGTAAGGGATGGGAATAATTGACATATATTATTAAGTAGATGTGTAAACCCAGGCATCAATTGACGCAGTAAAGCTATAGGAATAATGATAATGATAATGATAATATTCCTAGGCTATGGGAGTTAAGAACTCATTTCTAAAGGATATTTGGAAAAGTATGTTCATCTTTGGAAAGTTCCATACTGATTATCAATACGGGTATAAAATCTGTAAAAACAACCATGATGTCAGGCACCTTCGCCAAATAAAATATATCGGCAAGACAGTTGAAAAGTAAGAGCGATACATTTTCAACTTGTTTATAAGAAATATTATCAAAAGTTTTTAAAAATAAAATCTCAAGCCCTTTTAATATTTTCAAATGTAATTGGTTTCGGTGTAGGGGTAATCTTCCTAAGTCCTCTTGATTAAAAGGAGTTCTGTGTTTGACTGTGATAAAAGTCAATGAAGTAGTGAAGTCATTATATGGATTATTGAATGCCAAAGGACCGCCGTTGGGGTTGAATTGCATGGAGAGCTGGCACGGAGCCAAGTAGACAGTGCAAGACAAGCAGAGAGGAATAAGATATGTCACAGCTCTCTGGTGGCAAGAAGACTAGGCGCCTAATAATGATAATAATATTAATAATAATAATAATAATAATAATAATAATTATAATAACGATAATGATGATAATAATAATTATGATGATGATGATAATAGAAATGATAATAATAATAATGATGACAATAATGATGATGATGATAGTGATGATAACAATAATAATAATAATGATGATAATAATAATAATAATAATAATAATAATAATAATAATAATAATAATAATAAAAATAATAATAATAATAATAATAATAATAATAGACTTGGTTCAGGGGAAATATACATTTTTCCTTTAGGAAAAAGGGAATAATTTGCCTCTCCATGCATTAAGTCTCTTATTGTACTGCTGTCTCCGCCGCCGAGCTTATCCAGCATTTCCTATAAGGACAATGCTAGAAATAAGCCAGGGTTTTCTGGGAAGTCTCAGCTGCACTTGGTATTATATCTTTCTTTCTTTCTTCCACTCACAATTAAACCTCCTCTAGAATTCTGTCTCCACCCATGAAGTCATTGACGAAGAGCATTAAAAGTTACCTAACCTGCGGCTTGTGTAACAAAAGGGTGAGCTGAAATGCCAACATGTAATACATGTAGTCACTATTGATTGCCAGAGATTTCCAATATGAGTGCCACTTGCAGTCAGGGGCTGGTGTGTATACTGTATATGTGTGTGTGAATTATTGGTCCAGTCAATACTCCCAAGGCCTGCTTTGATTGCTGTGAATCTCATCCATAAATCACCCAGGGATCTGCCCTGGCCTATAGTGGTAACGATGCCTGGCTCCCAAGTGTGAGTTCACAAGTTTGAGTCTCCGCTGCATCGCCCAGCAGGTTGGCCTGGTGGTTGCTATATGAATATGCGGCGTTGTGGAGGGCTGTCTATGGTCCTTCTGCAACTGAAAGACCCCTTTATTTCTTTCCGGGTTTCTATCTTTTTTTATTTTGAAAACATACCAACTAGTAGGTTTTTTTTTCTTTTCATGTATGCCAGTCAAATGTACATAGTAAATTGGTTGCAATCAAACAAAAGTAAATGTAAAGGATACCATAGTATTCACGTCAACTTGTGTAATAGAGATTACGCATGATAATCTTATGTATATTCTATGTTGTCGCGATATGACCTAAGCTGTTGAAAGCGATGCACAACCCCAATCATTCCTTCCCTCATAAATCACCTATATGTATGTGACAAGTCAGGGTGAATCTTCAGCACTCATCCATCTAAATCTCAGGAAAGCCTGACTTGATGTTGGTCTTATTATTTGGTAAACGAATAAGCGATGCATCAAGTATTGCTATATATTGAAATATTATGTGAATATAAATATGAATTCATTGCTTTGGTTTCAAAATAGCTTAACTAGTATGCAGTATATGTCTTAATGAAGTACCAATGGAGAAAGCACTAACAGTAGGTTGGTAATTCCAGAATCTGATAAATAGTTATGATGGTAAGATTTATTTCATAAGGGACATCAACATCAACATTATATCTTGAGACTGACAATGTGCTGTAGACAAAACCAATCTTAGATGTTTTCCTTACTTGCCTATTCTCCGTTTTGTGAATCACTCTATTAGGCCTAAAAATTCTAAAAATAAAAAAATCCTAATCTCAAAATTTTTTCCGCCCTCCCAGCTCCCAATCAACGTAAAACATGCATAAAACACCTTTTTGACCAGAAAAATAATCCAAAAATATATTTTTTTACCAATCTACCTACCCTATTTTTTTCGGATTATTACAGGAAACAAACTTTTTTTATAGGGTTTACCGTAAATTCGCAGAAATTTAAGAGTTTTCAATGGTTACAATTTTCATGGGTAAAGATCGGCTCACGTTTTCTGATAATAGCGGTGAAGCATAAGTAATTGTGTGACCAAACACTAAATCATTCACTTTATTCAAAGTTCCAAAGCATTTCAAGGCTAGCTTTGCAGTGTAAATAAACTTTGGAACAATGAATAAGATGGTGATCATTATAACCCCGAGGAGATGGGGAGGACATAGGCAGAATAAGACAGGCTTTCTTTGATTTCTGTTCTTTATAATAGATTTATTTATAGATGGTATGCATTTTCACTCCTTCTAGTCTTGAACTAGAAATATCTTGGGGGGAAATATGATTATTTATATTGAGCGTATCAGCTAGATAAAGTTGGGGGGAAATGAAGACTGATCACGGCAGCTTATATTTCCCAATAAAATGTCACCAAATTTGATATCTTTATAATATTGTAAAATGTTATAGCATCATTAGCGAAGCCATCAAATTTCCAAGAATGCTGGCGATAGTATCAACTGGTCATCATTATAGACACATCAACATGTTTATGGTGAAATACAGCCCTGTAATTTTCTGTTTTACCTTCATTGCTAGTTTATTGTTACTTGATACCCATATTAGAATGTTTAGATAGGCAGGGGGGGGGGGGGAAATAGTGGTTAAGCTTTTGTGTATTGGAACGATTCAGATGGTGGCCCATATTCTAAATCTCCATCGGCCAGAATTTAGAATTTGAGAACTATAACTTGTTTTGATGATATCCATTCATTTCAAAAGGTGAGTATATTATGAGGAAGCATTATCGGGTTTATTTTTATTCTTATCACACTCTGAGGCTAATGATGTAAAGAGATGATGGGATGTGAGGAAATCAGCAGCATAAGAATGATTGATGACCGCATCTTCCTTAGATCTTCTACAAACTAAGTGATAAGGGTATCAGGACAATATCCCCCCGGACAATATCCCCCCGGACAATATCCCCCGGACAATATCCCCCCGGACAATATCCCCCCAGGACAAAATCCCCCCGGACAATATCCCCCCGTTCCAATATCCCCCCGGACAATATCCCCCCGGACAATATCCCCCCAAATTTTTTTTTTTTAATTCCAGTGTTTTTAATTATCGTAAATTGTGTGCCGGTAAAAAAAATTCAATTTAAAAAAAAATTGCAGTGTTTTAAATTATTCTATAATTTTTTTCCAAAAATTCAAAAAAAAAATTAGTGTTTTAAATTATCCTAAATCATGTGCCGGTAAAAAAAAATTCAATTAAAAAAAAAATTGCAGTGTTTTAAATTATTCTATAATTTTTTTCCAAAAATTCAAAAAAAAAATTAGTGTTTTAAATTATCCTAAATCATGTGCCGGTAAAAAAAAATTCAATTAAAAAAAAATTGCAGTGTTTTAAATTATTCTAAAAAGATTTTTCAAAAATTCAAAAAGAAATTAGCATTTTAAATTATCCTAAATCATGTGCCGGTAAAAAAAATTCAATTAAAAAAAAAATTGCAGTGTTTTAAATTATTCTAAAAAGATTTTTCAAAAATTCAAAAAAAAATTAGCATTTTAAATCATCCTAAATCATGTGCCCGTAAAAAAAAAAATTCAAATGCAGTGTTTTAAATTATTCTAAAAAAAAATTTAAAATAAGAATAATTAAAAATACTGGAATTGTTTTTAATTAAAAAAAAAAAATACTAACACATGTTTCAGGATAATTTAAAACACTGGAATTTAAAAAAAAATTCTACTATCACATGTTTAAGGATGATTTAAAACACTGGAATTAAAAAAAAGATTTTTGTTTTTATTAATTTTTTTTTGAATTTTTGAATAAGTTTTTGAGAATTATTTAAAACACTGCAAATTTCTTTTTGAATTTTTTTTACCAGCACATGATTTAGGATAATTTAAAACACTAATTTTTTTTTGAATTTTTGAAAAAAAAATTTAAGAATAATTTGAAACACTGCAATTTTTTTTTTGAATTTAATTTTTTTACCGGCACATGATTTAGGATAATTTAAAACACTAATTTTTTTTTTGAATTTTTGAAAAAAAATTTAAAAAAAATTTAAAACACTGCAATTTTTTTTTTAATTGAATTTTTTTTACCGGCACACAATTTAGGATAATTTAAAACACTGGAATTAAAAAAAAAAATCCGGGGGGATATTGTCCGGGGGGATATTGTCCGGGGGGATATTGGAACGGGGGGATATTGTCCGGGGGGATTTTGTCCTGGGGGGATATTGTCCGGGGGGATATTGTCCGGGGGATATTGTCCGGGGGGATATTGTCCGGGGGGATATTGTCCTAGAACCGTGATAAGGGATGGATATCCTCTTAGAACTAAACGGCAGGGTATTGACATTGGTACCAATAAAATGGTGCAGTACCGGTACCAATTTATGGAACGCTATCGGTATCAGTACCAATAAAATGGTACGGTACTGGTAACAGTACCAATAAAATGGTACGTAACCGGTATCGGTACCAAGAAAATGGTACAGTACCAGTATTGGTACCAATAAAATGGTACAGTATTTTAATAGTACTGTTAACGAAACTTAATTACATTATTACCTACAAAATTTTGTTGTGGATAGTCATGTTTAGGATCTTGGACAATCCCTGATAATGATAACTTCTCAGTGGTTGGTGTTGTTAAGAGTACCTTTTAAGGAATGATACAGCACAATACAGTACTTTTTGAAATAACACCAGTTCCTGTATACCTCTGAACGGAATCCAAACCTAAAGGTGATATGTCTCTGTGTTTGAAATGTCATCAAAAGTCTGCATTCTGGAGAAATCTGGTGCAAGGATTAGAGAAAACTAGAACTTTGGATGAACACCCCTATTCCCAAATGTGTACAACAGATATATTCACAATCTTTTGTGTGTATCTTGGCCATTTTCATATGAAGGAATTGCGAACTCCAAAGTCCTTTATCTGCTATCTGCCTCTGACAGTGCTTGGCTATTATATGAACCAATATTGAATTTTGTTAATATGGAGAGTAGATCAATTTATGTGGGAAATATCAGGAAATTTCCTTATAACCTGCATTATCTGTGCTCCACTTCAGTTTGATTATCAGAGTAGCTTTTAGAAATAGCAATCTTTATTTGAGAGTAAGGTTCTGTGGAGTGTTTTCCTTTATGAAATGAGTACTTAATCAGCAAGTGGAGTGCTTATATCATATTCATTTAACCAATCTGGTGAAAATGATGCAACTTGATTTGATATACCCTGTACAATTTAGTTAAGTGAGCTTTTCCACTATAGGGAGGGAGGGAGGGAGGGAGGGAGGGAGAGAGAGAGAGAGAGAGAGAGAGAGAGAGAGAGAGAGAGAGAGAGAGAGAGAGAGAGAGAGAGAGAGAGAGAGAGAGAGAGAGAGAGAGGGGGGGGGGGAGAGAGAGAGAGAGAGAGAGAGGGGGGGGGGAGAGAGAGAGAGAGAGATAGAGAGAGAGAGAGGTATGTGTGTGTAGAATTTTGCATTAAGAAATGAAGTTTTCATTTCAAGGCGACCCTTAATTGATATGTTTTTTTTTTCCTGACATAAACAGGAGACATAAACAACATAAACAACAACACCAGGAAATTTCTGATCTCCAATCCACACTCCGGTTTTATTACCTTAATTGATATGTAGTTTCCTATATCTTTCCCGGGCCATCTTTGCAGAGTTGGATAAGGGAGGTAAATAAAAATAAGATAAAAATACAGTTTTTTTTTCTGATCCCAAGCATAATTACCAAGTCGGGAATTGAATAAAACTACTTCAAGTTACACAAATAAAACATGTTCTTTTCATAGTCACATGCTTTATTTTGTGTTTTTCTGTGTGTGTTTTTGCTGACATGTAACTTATGTTTTATCCATTTTATTAAAACTTACATCGTTATATATTCATCGTTATATATTATATGTTAAGTTGGGTCGGTCGTTTATAATAAAAAGAAATTAAGAGTGATTTTTTTCCTGTCAGGTGTTGTTTTTTTTCAGTTAGGCAGATCCGGTGAAACTACAATTCAATTACGGGTTGCCTAAAGAGTGAAGTTACCTTTTCCTTAAGCTTTTCTGAGCTGATTCAGTTGTGTACATGACTGATCAAGCCAGTTATAGCTGTCATTTCATGTCTCATTCAGCCAAGACATCTAATGATTGGTTTATCTTGCTGGCCACTGATGGGTTTACAGCAAGAGTAATCCCATGTAATGAGATCCTTTTAACCCTTCAAATGCTAAGTCTACTTTCATTCAAAGAACTAGGACGTAAAGATTGTTGAAAACATTCAAACCCTGTCATGTTGGCTTTCATTGGATAGCCCTCACTGAGAACTCTCAAATGAGTACCCATATGCCAGGGTTTCAGTCATTTTTCAGGTTTTTGCATCATTTTGTACTGGTCAAATTAGCCACCAGCAGCATAAGGGTTAATATGGGCAGTATGACAGGTCTTCCTGACTCTAGCTTGGCACATTTATGCAAGAAACAGTTATGTGATGAATAATAATAAAAAACAAAAAAACAATGAAAGTTGCAATGTGAAAATAAAATATTTATCTGGCCTGCATAAAATATGATATGACCCTAAGCTAATAGGGGTTTGATTCCTCTATAAACCAAGGCCAGGGTCTGACACTTAGATTTCAGGCTAGGGGCCCGAAAAGGTAATTTTATAAAAAATTAGTGGTCAAAAACAGGATTTCTGGTTATTTTACATACTATTTCGGGCCCCTAGTCTAAAAAATCTAGGGGCACACAGCAAAATCTAGGGGCATATGGCCCTGGGCCCCTGGGAAAGTCGAACCCTGAAGGCAACCTCCAAAAAGCTTGATTTCTTCCTCTTTACAGCCAGTTGCAGAATAGCAAGGTATCTTGATATTCACACTTGGATCTCAGCAGATAGGCCTGTAGATTGCAGGGATATGCTTCATTTCTTGTTAGATAGATGTTGTTAAGGAGGCAAGAATTATAAACATTCTCCATCAGGATGCCTAGAATTACACACGGAATATTTTAACACATTATCACAGAAATCGTCATGGAAACCCTCCATCTCCATAGCAACAGTGTTGGAGGGTGAGGTCAGTAATATCTGATTGGTATGTGGTGCTAGCTGTGGTACCACAAGGCGGCAATAAAGCCTAGTTTTATTGCAGGTCGAATAAGGCTATCAGGCGGGACTCCCTGATGTGGTCCACATCTTGGAGCCGACTCTATCCCAGCGCTGTAGATAACTAGGATGGCCATGCTCTAGCATAGCAATATTGTAAACAAGCATCAAGCCCTGTCATTAAGCAGTTCTCTGGCTGGCTTAGGGCCAGCGTGTCTACAGGAGAACCGGGCTGCAGGACTCACAGCAGTAGCCTAGCAAATAAGCTTTAATGTATTTTGATGCATCTTTAATGAATTTGACAATATTGTGATATATGTATATATATATATATATATATATATATATATATATATATATATATATATATATATATATATATATATATATATATATATATATATATATATATATATATATATATATATATAAAGACTCCACCAAAATTGTCAGGCTGCTTTTGGCAGTTGTAAGCATTAATAGGTTAAATACATATAGACATAGTATACATATGATTAGAGCTAGAATCTGATAGATTTCACCAAAATTGTCAGGCTGCTTTTGGCAGTTGTAAGCATTAATAGGTTAAATACATATAGACATAGTATACATATGATTAGAGCTAGAATCTGATAGATTTCACCAAAATTGTCAGGCTGCTTTTGGTCGCTGTGAACATTAATAGGTTAAAATACATATAGACATAGTATACATATGATTAGAGCTAGAATCTGATAGATTTCACCAAAATTGTCAGGCTGCTTTTGGTCGCTGTGAACATTAATAGGTTAAATACACATAGACATAGTAGACATACATATAGACATATATAGACATAGTAGTCATGATTAGGGCTAGAATCAGATATATTTCACCAAAATTGTCAGGCTGCCTTTGGCCGCTGTGAGCACTAATGGGTTAAATACATATAGACATAGTAGACATATGATTAGAGCTAGAATCTGATAGATATCACCAAAATTGTCAGGCTGCTTTTGGCCGCTGTGAGCACTAATGGGTTAAATACATATTATATGTATTTAACCCATAGTAGACATATGATTAGAGCTAGAATCAGAGAAATTTCACCAAAATTGTCAGGCTGCTTTTGGCCGCTGTGAACGTTAGTGGGTTAAATACATATAGACATAGTAGACATATGATTAGAGCTAGAATGGTACCATGCTGGGGAGGAGCAGTCTCTCATGACTAATATGACTATTGTGTTCTTTTTACTGCCAGCAAGTGGAGCATGAAGAAAGTTCATATAGGAAACACCTTGACCTGACTTGTCCCTAAAATAGTTCAGCGTGGGTGAAGATAGTAGTAATGAGGATGGTGGTGATGGTGAGGATGAGGATGAGGTTAAAAGATAGATAATGATGATGAATGTTAGAAATAGTGATAATGATGATAATAATAATAAAATTAATAATAATAATAATAATAATAATAATAATAATAATAATAATAATAATAATGATGATGATACTACTACGACTTCTACTACTACTACTACTACTACTACTACTACTACTACTACTTCTACTACTACTACTAATAATAATAATAATGATAATAAGTAATAATGATACAGTGGTTATTATAAAATGATAATGATAGTAATAATGATAATAATAATAATAATAATGATAATGAAAATCATCATCATCATAATAATGATAATAATGATAATCATCATCATCATAATAATAATGATTATGAAAAATAATGATATTTATAATGATATAAATAACAATGATACTACTACTACTACTACTACTACTACTACTACTACTACTACTACTACTACTACTACTACTACTACTACTACTACTACTACTGCTAATAATAATAATAATAATAATAATAATAATAATAATAATAATAATAATAATAATATGATAATAAAAATATAAATAATGATAACAATAATAATAGTAGTCATACAACAGTCATGGACTTCAGAAAATTTCTACTGTTGCTCTCATGACTCTTAAGATAAAAACAACTAGATCTAGGCTAGAAGTCAACTCAGGATAGATCATAAACATACTTAGGTATTTAACAGTGACATGTAGAAATTCTTTGTGCATGGGTCATTGGTGCGTCCTCAAAGTAACCTAGCCCTTTGACATTAATTGTATATCATCCTTGGACATCCTTGGGTTTTTCTAGGAAGATCCTAAGGATTGTTTGGTCTCCCAAGCTTCATCTGGTATGGGTTAACCCTTCTAATGTTTAGGCTACTTTCGTCCAAATCACAAGGACGCAATTTAGAAAACCATCTAAACCTTATCATGTTTGCATTCATTTGATAGCTCTCACTGTGTACTCTTAGATGAATACCCATATGCCAGGGTTTACGTCATTATTTTTGTGTTTTTCGCATTTTTTATTGGCCAAATTAGCCTCCAGCAGCTAAAGGGTTAATGCTGTACTTGCAGTAGGGTTAGTACTTGTCATCAATACTCTACAACTTTTGTTTTGGTGTAATATATTTCCTGACTACCCATGTGTGCCTGCGAGCGCTAGATATAACGTTTTTTTCCACAAGTTTATTTGTTTGCTGTATCATAAGTTATTTATACTGTTGTAGTACAATTCTACAGTCGATAAATGATATATAAATACTTTACCGAATACCGATATTGAATGGGAAACCGGTACTGCTTAATGATGTAATTGCTACTTAAACATGATCTGCTCTAAGGCAGCAAAGTTGATGAATCGAATTGAGCTAAGTTCAACCTAAGTGGGTCCCTGGGAGAGAGCAGTATCATCAAAAATACCGTTAAGATATTGTATTGTTAAGGAAATATGATATTGTATCACGTACCGTAAATTCTTGGAAATTTGGACCACACTAAAAATTCATTATTGGGAATTCTGGGCCGCCCTCGATCTATGGCTGGTCACTGTTGAGGGAAATTTAAGGTAAATCAGTGCCACTATTACTCCACTTTGTCAGTATTTTCAGAAAACATGGGCCATCCTCAATGCATAAAAATTGTAATTATTAAAAAGTGTCCCAAACTACTGAGAATTTACGGTAGCTAAAAGTTCTAAAGTAGGTGATCCTAAGCTTTGTTAGTATTTCCAGAAAACATGGGGCCACCCTCCATGCATAAAAATTGTAATTATTAAAAAGTGTCCCAAACTACCGAGAATTTATGGTAGGTAAAAATTCTAAAGTAGCTGATTCTAACCTGCAGCTTGCGGCATCCCGACAGTACAAAGTATGTAGTTCAATTATCTTGTTAATGCTGGTCTCCTCCATCATCCTCACACTATGATTTTGCTGACAGCATGGTACAGACTATGTTTGCACTATCCATCACTATATACAATGAATAACTACTGGCAGAGCATAATGATATGCATAAATAGGGGTAAGACTCATCAGGGGGGCTGGGTATATTGATTTTGACAGATAATTTTTTATTTGTTCAGGGGCCATAATAGTAACCATATGGATGATATTTCCTGAAAAACGTAACTCTGACATAAGGAAAAATTTGAATTACGAACATCTTGAACATGGTAGATTCAGTTTTGAGTAAGTATAGTTTTAACGTTTTATATATATATATATATATATATATATATATATATATATATATATATATATATATATATATATATATATATATATATATATATATATATATATATATATACATATATATATATATATATATATATATATATATATATATATATATATATATATATATATATATATATATATATATATATATATATATATTTATATATGTATATATATATATGAATAAATATATATATATATACATATATATATATATATATATATATATATATATATATATATATATATATATATATATATATATATATATATATTTATACATACATGTAAAGATATTAAAAAGTTAGATCAGTGAAGTTAGCTCCTTATTCCTTTTTCAACTCCTTATTCAGATTTAGCTATTTCTCTTTCTTGGCCTAGGGCTAGGGTACTCTAGAATATACTTCACAGACCAGACAGTTGTAGATGATTGTAACACCAAGTTGGAGTTGGAGGTTGTGCATGAATGGGTCGAGATTCACTGAAGGAAACATGTGGGCGGGCCACTTTCCCACTCCAGTGGTTACAGATCTCCAAGGGCTGACGCAGGTTACTGGCCTGGGAACGAGTGGGATCAAAGGTGTACTCATGGAGAAAGAGAGATTGATTTAAGGCACTTGGAGCAAGGAAAATGAAGAACACTGATTGCATGCTTAAGGGATATGCCATTTAAAAAGGTATTTGGGGACCTGAGGATATTTTGTTACCCCCACCCCCAATTCCGATACCTAGAACTCCCCCTCCCCCCCCCCCCCCCCCCCACAAAAAAAAGATTTGAATACCCAATTCTTAAACTGAATTTTTCTTGTATCTGTTACACTGTACAGTTATGGAGATAAGAGAAAATATGCTGAAAGGAGCGCGTTCATTGGATTTGCCTATTTCTTGTGAAATTAACCAATCAAAATGCCATGTAGTAGAAGTGAGGTCATGTTCCCCCTAACACTTTTTAAAATGGAACTGCCCTTATAAGTTTGGGCGAAGGCAGATTTTGGCTATATAAAGCAGATATTTCAATTAGGAAAACAAAGAAATTTTTTCTTGATGATTTAATGTGAATGAAACTCATCTCGAACATTGAGCGAGAACACCGATCGCTTCGGGAATAGGTAGAATTTTGCTGAAGCAGATAAGTCAAAGAGAAATACAGCGACAGAATAAAGATAGAAGATTTAGCATTAATAGAGATCCAGCTTTGGCAACCATAGCCCCACCATGCAATTATGCAGCAATTATCTCTTTCCTATTGTCAGAGCCTGCGAAGCCAGTTTTTAGTATTTTCGCTCATGCTGGTACGCTGATTTCAGAATGAGGCTGTTGATCAGAAAGAGGCTGCCCTGGGTTCAGTGCAGTGTCAGATACTAACAACCCTGGGGTTGATGCCTATTTGCCCTCTAGACTAATGGACATGTAGTTGTACCTTAATGCCTCTGACCTTTGGCAGGCATCGTTTGGAAGTGTCAAGTTTACTTCTGCTGGGAGGAAGGCATTAGCAGGATAGTAGGCCTAATCCTAGTTATTTCCTGTAAATATACACAGCGCCATTGGGGTAGTGATACCTTCTTACCACTAACCAGTTCAAGAAGTTCAAAAAAATAAATTAAAAAAATGGACCAATCATGATTCAGAAATTGCTAGATAACACAAAACCTAACAAAGATTTAAGACAGCGTGCAACATAACCACTGGCCCCGTTGCAAGTGATTTCGGCAAAAAACGGCAACGGGGCAAGCTGAACAAGACCCTGACTTGCCACGCTCGGCAAGTAATATTTTGGCCAAGGCCAATCTCACCTTTGTTTAATAGAGTAACGAGGCAAGTCGAAGTGCCGGCGGGGCAAGTCAACTTTAGGGCCAGCTTGCCCTGCTCAGAAAATGATGTTTTGCAACCTCTGTTGCACCCTGTAAGAATTCTACTTGTTTGAATGGTATGGCTTGTAGCACCAGAGATATATGTTTCGTTCTGTTCTGTTCTGATAAGAGGGCTGATAGGTAGGGATTAGGCACTGGTACTCGATATGATGCCAAATGCCGATAATGATTGGGAAAAATTATTGTATCGAAGAAGTTTAGTATCATATGGTATCGAACTGTTTAAGATTTAAGATACAAACATATACAAAATAGACTTAATTGCTACCTGGAAGTCACTGCATGAAGACAGTGCGCTATTTATCAGCAAAATTTCTGAAGCTGATGGTGCTTAGTTTAACAAAATTCCCTGGGAGACAGAGTATTGTCAAAGATATTGTTAAGGTATCATATCATTAAGAAAATATGGTAATCCTATATTGTATAGCGAAAATTCTAAAGATGCCAATCTCTGCTGATAGGCAGCATGATTAACACATACTAATCCTTCTGTTGCTGAGGTCACTTTCGTCCAACGCACAAAAATGAAAAAAAAAAATATGAAATCATCTTAACCCTGTCATGTTGGTATTCATTGGAAACCTCTCACTGAGTACTATCAGATTGTTACCAATATGCCAGGGTTTCATTCATTTTTCAGGTATGATTTTTGCATCATTTTGTATCAATTGGCCAAATTAGCCACCAGCAGCATAAAGGTTTTAACGCACACTTAAAGGCAATTAGGAGCGCCCCCTCTTTGCATAGGAGGAACATTACGATGATGAATGTTTAGCTGAACTTTTTTGTTGCCACACACTCAGCTTGCTAGAAATGTTAAAGTTCACCTTAAAATATATTTAAAGGATTTTATTCCTGCTTTTTATCGATTACGTTAATGCTTTCAACCTGCTGCGAGTCACGTTTCGTTTTATGGCCCCAAACTGAGCCATTACTAGTGTAAAACAGCCATGACTATGTCCCATTTCAGAGGTTAGTAGGATGTCCGAGACAGCTAGATACTTTGTTTATCACCACTTCTTGTAAGAAAAGTGTAGGAATTACTTTGGAGTGATGTTTAAATAGGGCTCCTGTGAGACAGCCTGTACTTCCACATTTATTTTGTAAAAAAAGTGAAGAAATTGCTCAGTTGTGAGGTTTAAAAAAGGATTTGTTATGACATCCTGATGACGTTTTTCCTTCTAAATGTTCTGTGTTAAAAAGCCTTGGGAATGGGGGGAATAGCTATGTGTGACATCGTTAGGATAAAAAAGTTCTGTGTTTCTGGCTTTCAGCTTTGAATATAATTTGTCAGGATCCAATGGCCTTGAAAAGAGTTTGTATTTGCCAAAAACTACTCAGGGATGGATGTAGGATTTCTTCTAAAATTGAATTATATTGAATTACAATGAATTGAAAAAATCTCTTGTTCATCCGAAAAAAGTAAGTATTTGCCAATTGTAGGGCACAGCTAGGGTTTCTGTTAAAATTCATAAGGCCACTCCAATTTAATTACTTGTCTTACGAGCTTTTTTTGGGAAAAAAATCCTGTCAGACTCCAAAAAAAAAGAAAAAAAAGTCATCTTTGGTGTCTTACGGACGTAAGTGGTTTTGAAATTTTCTGTCAGACTCAAAAAAAAAAAAAAAAAAGTGCAAGTTTTAAGAATATTCTTTGTATGGGTGATTCAATCAACTACAGGAAGCTATCATTGCTGTAGTAGAGCCTCAGACTTGAGGAGTAACCCCCCCACCCTTCAGGTTACAGGGATTAATAGATTGATTGATTTTACTTAGTTGAGAATAGGCTGGTAGAAACATATCGCTACCAGTCCTAGTCGTCAGACTCTAAAAAAAATTTAAAAAATAAAAAAAGTCACATTTTTCAACTTTTTTTTTTATTCCAAAACGGCTACGTAAGACAAGTAAATAAATTGGAGTGGCCTAAGGCCTAAAAAAAGAAATTGTTTGTTTCCTGTAACGGTCCAGAAAAAAATAGGGTAGGTAGGTGTTAAAAAGAAAAAAAATCATCATTTTTTTGGTCAAAATTGTGTGTCTTATGCACGTTTTACGTTGATTGGGAGTTTGGAGGGCGGAAAAAACTTTGGGGTAGGGATTTTTTTGAATAAAAACGTGTTAGGGTAGGGTTACAGGAAACAAACAACTTTTGTGTTAGGCCTAAGGAAAGGGGTGTTGATATGTACATGTTTAGTTGTTAACTGGAAGGGATTGATTAACTGAACCCTGTGTCAGTCTGAACTTTGTGTCTGTGTCTTGGGTAAAAAAGCACCAAAGTTTCCTCATAGTGGTGCTAAAATTGGTACCTGGCTGACAGACCCATGGCTCAAAGTGAGTGTAGTGAACACACTAAAGCTATCAAGTCACCCAACCAATGAAAGGCCACCATGTGCCCCTGTCACAAAGCCCGCCAAACATTCGGCGCCAAACCTATAGTGGGAGAGTGCAAGTACATATAGCAGCCAAATATACCTTTACCTCCCCCAGACAGGATTGGTGATGACCCCCTGCTGTGTGGGATGAGTTAATCTATCACTGGGAGTGGAGTTGGGGAGGGAGGGGGGGGGGGGGGGGGGGTGGATGGAGGGTAGACTGTGCTATTGTTTGTTTAGAATAGTCAATAGAGCTGCGTCAGCCCACACACACTTCAGCATGGTAAACTTGGCACTAAAATGGCATCACATACCTCAACATACATTTTGTAAAAGAAAATGTAGCAGCCATACTCGATTCTTCTCTTTTTGAGCTAGTAGCCAAGAGGATGGAGTTGGGGCTGGGGGGGGGGGGGGGGGTGTCAATTTTAAGCTAAGCATTTTCAATCATTTTTGTACAAAAAAGGGGAAAAAATACAAATACTTGGAAATATTATGTGTCATGCTGTTTGGTTTAATTTGTTTAAAGTTTGATTTATAACAGCCAATACACAGCCAATAAAAAAGTAAAATTTTCTGGACCACTTTTAAATTATGGGTATGTAACCTATAGTAGTAGTTAGAGTGTAAAACACTGTAATATCTGCATCACATTTACACATAGCTATTAATAGGGTTATCACAAGTAGCTGTAAAGCTTATCAGGGCAATCATAGAAGAACTAGTGTTATTGAGAATAGTGTTGTTGTACCACTGATCCCCATATAATGAACTGGATCTTGTAGTGTACTTATTGGCTTATTTGTATAAATCCTCTTGAGTTAATTAATGATATTCAGTGATTACTCTAGTTTCAGAGGTTTTCTAAGAACAACAATGCATATACCTTATTACATTGGCTTATATATATAAATCCTCTTGAGTTAATGATATTCAGTGATTACTCTAGTTTCACAGGATTTCTGAGAACAATGCATATACCTTGTTACATTGGCTTATTTGTATATATCCTCTTGAGTTAATGGTATTTAGTTATTACTCTAGTTTTAGAGGATTTCTAAGAACAACAATGCTTATACCTTGTTACTTGCTATGAATCCAATGACATTTGAGATTGTACACTCTCATTTTCACGGTCCAATAATTGAGGTTAGTGTTGCTTCAAGAATATTGTCTGATTTCATCATTCCATTTGATATCACATGACTTAAGTTTATATTCACCTGTCACGTTTTAGAAAGGCAGAGGTTTATTTTTACAATTTTTTTCTCACCAATCAGACAGACTGGCTGCTTCCAGATTCTGCAAGTCCTGCAACCTTTTTGCTAGTACCGCCACTTAAGGACCCCAATAAGAGGGTGTGATCGAAGTACTTGAATCCCTGCCATATTAGTGTTATCAATGTTATTATCATTATTATTATTATTGTTATTATTATTATTATTATT
>OZ012687.1:25726554-25729852 GCA_963942565.1 Maea johnstoni
CTTGGTTGGTTTTTATTGCTGTGGCCTATTACTTGCTTGAGAGTTTTACTCAAACTGATACATTTGACTCTGGCAGCAATCTCCTGTTTTCTTACTATTTCTAAAAAAAGTCCATTCTCCTAAAAATTAACCTAGAGATCTAGCATAAGCAGATATATTTAGTTTTTTTAAGTTTCATAGAAATATTTTAGAATCATCTGGTACATCTTGGTAAATACCACTTACAAAATGTTAGGTATATGATCAAAATGCCTCTTTTCTCTGAGTTCAATTTAATTTTGAAACAAACCCCCCTAAAATGAACCTTAATTCCTAGTCTTAAAACTAGTATCTGCTCTTGCATAGATCTATGCATATGAAGTGCAAATAATATAAAAGGAAATCTGCACATATAAACGTGGTATAGTAGTATGGTAGGTGGAGTCAAATGTTGAATAGAGAGTAGGATTTTCAAATGGGTTGAAAGTTGGAGAATCAAGTATGTTGAATAAGGTCATGGGGTGCATGGCAACTTCTGGGGTCCTGAGACTGAAAACGACCAAAACAAAAACAAAACAACAAGCAAAACAAAACAAAACAAAACAAAAAACAACCCTGCCGCTTTCTCATGGGCTTTTGGTGCATGCCCTCAAGATGGCCGCACTGCATGAATGAGATTTGCCCAAAATAACGACCACAATCATAATTAACTCATTTCCTGGAAATCAGATTTTATCGAGCGGACCCGCAGCTTTAATTGGATGTTCTCAGCAACCACCCCAGTTGATGCCTGGCACATGGAGGAATTGCTTATTTCGTGACGGTCTTAAGGTTGGACCATCAAGAGTGGTGCTTTTTTAACCGTACCTCTTTTGCAGAAGGTTGTTATTTTTGCCTGGCTTGCAGTCGGGAAAGAAAAGGGTGAATTTACATTTTTTCACGCGTGCTTGATATCGGTGCGAAAGGCACTGAAATGTTGGGGGTCTGCTGTACTGCTGGACCTTAAACAATAGCCCCTCGAAAAGTCACCATTGTGGAAGCTCAAAAGTAACTGATTTTATGGTCCCAATATCTCTCTGAGTTTATCTTGAAGAAAAGTTGTATTCCAAACGGCTTAGTCATTATTAAAATTTACATCTAAAATTGTTTTTGACTTTGCAAATCTTTAGAGTGGTTGTTTTTAAGTGGATATGCAAGATTACAGGCATCTGTAGAATTTCTTGTAAACGTCCTGAGTAGAGGCAGCACCTTTAAATGGCTGTTCCGTTCACTGCACTGACAACATCTTACAACATGGCTGTTCCATTTAATAATGTCCTTCCCGCTACTACTTTTAACTTGAAGCAGCTTTTCTGAAAGAACGTGCATAGTATAAGACCTGTGCAGCCTGATGGATAATGTTGTTGTTTTCATTCCTTTTAGTGCCGTCGTTGCCGCCACCGCCGCCATCTTCGCAGCCTGGCAACGACGCCCCCCCAATCCTCTGTTTATACATATTGCTGTATGATTGTTAACTGTAGGTTCTCGCACCAGATCAGGAGGGTTCCAATTCGTCCAGGGTGGTTGGTGCGTAGGGCTTCGGGGTGCCCTCAAACCAGTAGTTGTATGATCTGAGACTGGTCAGCACCCCTTCCAGAAGCACCCTGCGCCGCCGTACGTGTTCGTGCCTTAGAGTGCCTACCTGCTTGTGAACAGGGCCGCGGATCATAATAGGCACGCTACCACATTTCATAGCCAGATTTTGTGTTAAGTGACGTAGGACTTGGTTGTGAATTTTCACACTCACACATAAAGCAGGCTTTGTGCTGCTGCTAACTTGCTGGTTGATCAGGTTCAGTGTGTTAATTATCATTTTTGTTCAGTTCATCATAAGCATTCGTTCATCCCCTTCTGCATCACTTATCATCACTATGTCCATTGCTACTGGAAATTAAGGTAAAACCAACCGCAGGCAACGTATAGGTCAGGTTCTCTTAACTTTCAGGTTCTCAGAGAATGATCATTAAACCACCCCCTTCCATCTCAGAATGCCCTGCCCTCTATCCCAGTAGCTATCATAAATAATACTGTATCTAATCAGGTAGTATACATCTACTTTAGACTCCACCACTTTTCTGTCTTTGAATTTGGTCTAACTATGCAGATTATGGTTCCAGGGTCTTAATCTAATTTTGTATTTATCTTTGCTGATGATTTATTCTTAATCTAAGAATATTGAAGTGAAAGATGTGTAAACAAAGGGCTGCTAAATAAAATCTGAATAATCACAACGAATGAGAGTGTTTGAGAAAAATGAAAAGGGCCATCGCAGTACCTGAAGGTAAAAATTTGTTTATCACATTTTAATTTCGGATTTACACGTTAAAGAACCACTCAGAGCATCCATACATTGATCGTATGGAGTGGAGTATTTGTTTAAATGTATATTTCTTCAAAAGATAAATTGTTATTTCTGATTAGATGAAATTTAAACAAATTCAAATGTTATGTTGTTATTATTTTTTTTCGATTTCTGAAAAATATCAATTTGTTTTATGAAAATGATAACAAGAAACCTCACAAAATTGATGAAATTCAGCAGTCAGTTCTATTCAATTAAATCTGGAAAGCTTTTAAGCACTATAGAGCATACATTACTCTCAGGTATTTGGATTCAGTTGTATATTGGGGTATACTGCAAACGAATAATTGATTTTGAAACTCAGATTTTTTCATCACAAAGCAGTCAAAGATCTCAACCAATATAACATATCTACGTTAAGTTATGCACAAAAAGTTTAATCTCTTGTCTGACAGTCCTATTTGTACACCTTTTGGGCTATTAGAGCATTTCTTTTCTTTTATAGATGTTTTGTATATTGGTAGCATTTTGGTAGAGGTGGGGGGGGGGGGGGGGGGGGAGGAGTAATCCTCATCTTTGATTCACAAGAGTGATGCTACTTGTTTCTGCATTTTAGACCAAATTACACTTAGATGTCTAGAACTATACATTTAAGAAGATCTATAAAGCGAAAAGAGTAAATTTGAGCTATTTGATAATTTTCCACTTTGTCAACTTAATGTATTATATAGCAGTTTTATAAACATTCTTTAAAGCACAGGATTTTTAGGTAGAATTTAAGATATTCATTCAAGAAAAAATATGTATTCATCTTCATTTATGTTAATATCATCACAGCACAACCCATTCCTCCATTACCCCTGATTCACAGCTCCCCCTATTGAGAACTGAGAACACTGAAAGTGAAGGGGCCTCTCCTCTCTCCAGTAACAAAAAAACTTTCTCAAAAATAGCCATTACCAGCCCTAGGACTGCTAA
>OZ012687.1:25732552-25752552 GCA_963942565.1 Maea johnstoni
TATGTATGTATGTATGTATGTATGTATGTATGAGTGTGTGTGTGTGTGTGTGTGTGTGTGTGTGTGTGTATGTATGTATGTATGTATGTATGTATGTACGTATGCACGTATGTACGTATGTATGTATGTATGTATGTATGTATGTATGTATGTACGTACGTACGCATGTATGTATGTATGTATGTATGTATGTATGTATGTATGTATGTATTTATGAATGTATGTATGTATGTATGTATGTATGTATGTATGAGTGTGTGTGTGTGTGTGTGTGTGTGTGTGTGTGTGTATGTATGTATGTATGTATGTATGTATGTATGTATGTATGTATGTATGTATGTATGTATGTGTGTATGGTGTATGGGTGTATGTATGTATGTATGTATGTATGTATGAATGGGTGTATGTATGTATGTATGTATGTGTGTGTGTGTGTGTGTGTGTGTATGTATGTATGTATGTATGTATGTATGTATGTATGTATTACTTTACTCATGTAAGGACTTCATGTTGTGTAGGTTTGGATTGATGCTGGCACACAGATCTTCTTCTCCTATGCCATAGCGCTGGGCGCCATGACAGCTCTGGGAAGCTACAACAAATTCACCAATAACTGTTACAGGTAGGTGCTGATTAGTTGATTGGTCAATTGGTTGGTTGATGGATGGATTGATTGGTTTGCTTAATGATATCATTGATTGGTTGATCAGAAAAGTAATTTGATCGACCGGTTAATTGATGAAATGACTGTTCGATTGATTTGATTGATGGATTGACTGATTTGATTGTTTAAATGGTCGGTTGATAGGTTGATTGATTGACTAGTTGACTGATTGTTTGACTGGTTGATTGTAAACTTAAGGTCTGGAAACACAGTAGGTTCAGAATCAGTTACCCTTTAATTAAACAAAGGTATTTGTTCAAAAATATTTTAGGTCTAAGTTGTTTGTCAAAAACCTTGACCAATGAAATTTTTCCTATGAAGTAAGATAGTGATCATAATAACTTCATAAATGGGGCATATCTAAATAACTTGATGAATATATACCTTTTTACATGGAAGCACACTCAAGAATGCTAAAGAATGTTTCACAATTTTTTTTTATAAACTTACTAATGAAATCTTACGGTTATTTATTTCAGTGATTGTGCCATCATCGCGTGTGTGAACAGTTTCACCAGCCTCTACGCTGGCTTTGTCATCTTCTCTGTCCTGGGCTTCATGGCCTACGAGCAGGGAAGGGATATCAGTGAGGTGGCAGAGAGTGGTAAGTACTGCCCCCCCCCCCCTGTACAAAATATTACAATTGGACACAATCAGTCACTGAGGTATTAGAAATACTCATTAAAGTGATGAATTAAAAAAAAAGTGTGGATACTCCTATCTAATCACTTAAACTCCTGTTTGCAGGGTGGTGCTTCCAGGGTTGGCATATTACATGCCCACTCACCTTATCACAATCTTATCTGTCCGCATTGGTATCGCAAGTGCCACAGTTAGTCTTGATTCATACTGTCTCAGCCAAGATTTTTAAATAGCTTGTCCAATATTGCTGCCCGTCCAGGTTTAGCTACTCATCTACTTCAAATCCTTTTACCAACTACATATTATAGCCTTTTGTGTCAAAAAGGGAAATTTACACTTCAGCTATATCCTAGAAAATAATCTGTTATTTGGTTTTTGCCCCCCAAAAATTCTAAATTGAAAATCCTTCATAGAAAATTTTGCCTGTCCGAAAATAAGGTTTTCAGGAATCTGCCTGTCCAAAAGACAGGCAGAACAGGTCCTGGCTTACTGACAGACCAGAGTTGATCATGTTCCAAACACGAAACAAGGTCAAATAGGAACATGGTCAGAACAAGTTCAAAAGAACCTTGGATTAAGATATTGTGATTGTTCATCTAAAAAATAACATGGTCAGAAAACGGTGTCAGACCATTGTCGACCATGTTTCGAACATGGTTGACCACGTTTTGACATGGAACATTGACACTAGTTCGGCGGGGTGAGTACCTTGGTATATGGTATGTTATGTTTTTGTGTTGTTTTCCAGGTCCGGGCCTTGCCTTTATAGCCTACCCGAAGGCAGTAAGTCTGATGCCGGTCGCACCTCTCTGGGCCTTCCTATTCTTCTTCATGATCATTCTACTCGGACTGGACAGTCAGGTAAGGACAACACGATAATGATACTACTATTGGTAATAGTGATTATAATGATGATAATAATGATGATGACAATGCTGATGATTATAACATTAATAATAATAATGATGATGATAATAATAAAAATAATAGTAATCATAATAATGATGATAAAAATAATAGTGATAGAAATAGTAATAATAATAATATTGATAATAATAATGATAGTAATGATGATGCTAATGATTATAATGATGATGATAATAATAATAATAATAATAATAATAATGATAATAATGGACTCTTTAACCAATTCAAGCCTTGAGACTTCCTTGTAAGTGTTGTCTGGACCGATGATACTAATGAAATAAACTAGAATTCAAGCAAAAAATCATTAACTATTTCAAGGAAAATTTGGGGTTTCGTTCTGATCAACAATTCTCAAAATATCTCAAACAAATTCACTAAGATATTACCAAAATATTCTGGGTGTTTTTGGCTGCTACAGGCATGTTAACCCATTTGCATCTGGAATGTACTTATGATCTGACAACTAGCAATGACTTTTAATACTGTAATACTTGAAATGGCTTGAGTATTGTAGTGTTAAAATGGCTAAAGAGGGACTGAACTACCCAACAGGAACCACAATAGTTAGTCCTCTCAAACTATTTGTATTTTATTTACCCATTCATGCCTGGAACACCCAAAACCACCTGACCATTTTGATGGTAACAAAGATAAAACAATTTTTTTGAAAAAATATATTTTACGGAGAAATGCATGTTGATCAGATTCTTACTAAAAAATACCCCCTTCAAATATTTTCCCAATATGCTAGATTCCAGTGTTATTTTCAAAATTATTCTAGATCTAGACAATGCTTGTTATCCAGGAATCATCCAGGCACCGATGGGTCAAGATATATCCATACTTGTCAGAACATGTGTATGCTCCAGATGGGTTAGGGTTATAGGTGAATGGGTTAGGACAACATTGGAAGTGTGGATTTTATTTGTGGTTAGAATTTACCATTACACACTAGCAAGGAAACGACTGTTGCCAATGGCGAAAATGCCATCTCCTAATGCTAGCCAAATTAGTCTGGCATGTTCGAAGGCCCCTGGAGGCCACCAATCCAATCAGTAATAGCACAGTATACTAACATATGACTGAACTCAGGCCATACTTTAAGTGCTGCCATCTATTGCTCTTGAACAGAACTAAAATATCATTGTTCAGAGTTGTTCTGCTTGAAAACGTAATTAATTAATGTTAAATGCATGTAATGGAGGCTTGGGTAATGATTTATGTATGTAAGTATTTATATATTTGAATAAATAAATGTATATATATATATATATATATATATATATATATATATATATATATATATATATATATATATATATATATATATATATATATATATATAAATATATATATATATATATAAATATATATATATATATCGATACGTTACCAACCTTCAATATTCAATTTATCATTAGTTATACAAGTTACTAGGCAATCATAACCATGATATATGATATTGAACATTTACCGTCACTTCCCCATTGTCGTTCTGGTGATGATTGTCTTTGTTTTGTTTCAGTTTGTTGGCGTTGAGGTGATCATAACGGTGATATATGATATTTGTATTTTACCATCACTTATCCATTGTTATTCTGGTGATGACTGTCTTTGTTTTGTTTCAGTTTGTTGGCGTTGAGGTGATCATAACGGTGATATATGATATTTGTATTTTACCGTCACTTATCCATTGTCGTTCTGGTGATGACTGTCTTTGTTTTGTTTCAGTTTGTTGGCGTTGAGGTGATCATAACGGTGATATATGATATTTGTATTTTACCATCACTTATCCATTGTTATTCTGGTGATGACTGTCTTTGTTTGTTTCAGTTTGTTGGCGTTGAGGTGATCATAACGGTGATATATGATATTTGTATTTTACCGTCACTTATCCATTGTCGTTCTGGTGATGACTGTCTTTGTTTTGTTTCAGTTTGTTGGCGTTGAGGTGATCATAACGGTGATATATGATATTTGTATTTTACCATCACTTATCCATTGTTATTCTGGTGATGACTGTCTTTGTTTTGTTTCAGTTTGTTGGCGTTGAGGTGATCATAACGGTGATATATGATATTTGTATTTTACCATCACTTATCCATTGTTATTCTGGTGATGACTGTCTTTGTTTGTTTCAGTTTGTTGGCGTTGAGGTGATCATAACGGTGATATATGATATTTGTATTTTACCGTCACTTATCCATTGTCGTTCTGGTGATGACTGTCTTTGTTTTGTTTCAGTTTGTTGGCGTTGAGGTGATCATAACGGTGATATATGATATTTGTATTTTACCATCACTTATCCATTGTTATTCTGGTGATGACTGTCTTTGTTTTGTTTCAGTTTGTTGGCGTTGAGGTGATCATAACGGTGATATATGATATTTGTATTTTACCGTCACTTATCCATTGTTATTCTGGTGATGATTGTCTTTGTTTGGTTTCAGTTTGTTGGCGTTGAGGCGATCATAACGGTGATATATGATATGTTCCCGAGATACCTCCGCCGAGGATACAACAAAGAGATCTTCATAGGTTTCTACATCATACTGACCTACTTTATTGGACTAACCATGGTCACTAACGTAAGTGGACTGTGAATTACAAATTCTTGATAACAATGTTGTGATAATCCCAGGAAATAAATTTGTCTTTTTTTATCAACCTTGAAGCCATTGAGATTATAAGAACTAAATGTATGTACTTTCCCTCTGAGAAAACAAAAGCATATTTTTTTTTATGAACTTGTGAATGCAGGCACATCAAGTCCAAAAATTATATATTTACCTACCTACTGGGACTTAGCCAGGATCCGACCTGCCTGTCTTTTGGACAGGCAGTTTCCTGAAAACCTTCTTTTTGGACAGGCAAAATTTTCTAAGAAGAATTTTCAATTTTGACTTTTTGAGTGTAAAAACCAACTATTTTTCTAACAAGCCATTTTCTAGAACATGGCTGAAGTGTAAATTTTCCTTTTTGACACAGTAAACTGTACAATGCAGTTTTACAAGAATTTTAAGTAGATGAGTAGCTAAATCTGGACGGGCAGACATTTTGGAATTGCTGCTTTGGACAGGCATTTCGAAAGACAATGCCTTATACCTAAATGAAGTTTTAGAACATACATGTATTAGGACCTCTCAAATCTGGAATATATAGAAACAATCTTCAATTGTTATCTTTTTTGATATGATCGCTAATATCATTTAAAGATTATATTTACACACAATCTTCTGTTATAAACTTTTTTTGATATGATTGCTAATAGCATGTTTAATCAATTATGATAATATGATTGCTATTATGTCAAACATGTAAAAAAAAATATTCATGAACTACTTGCCCAGCATGGTAAGTTAGTTCTGATTCTTATGCTGATGCTTGGATTATTTATGTTAATCTGTGAATGCTGAATGTCTTTTTCCTTCCTTCGCTACAGGGAGGGATATATGTGTTCCAACTGTTTGACTATTACTCAGCCAGTGGCTTCACCCTCCTATGGGTCTGCTTCTTCGAGTGTGTCGCTATAGGCTGGGTCTACGGTAAGTCTTCTCAAAGGCTATTATAATTTGATTAACTAAATTTCTATTGAGAAATGTGTGAATTGTCTTTACTAAATTTGGTGTACAGTTGAATTCCAGTTGAAAAATGTGTGGATTGTCTTAACAAAAGTTTGTAAAATGTGTAGATTGCCTTAACTAAAAGTTAACTTAATTCCAATTGCAAAATGCGTCGATTGTCTTAACTAAATTTGTTTAACTTAATTTCAATTATAAAATGTGTGGATTGTCTTAACTCTATTTAAACTTGGTGTAAAACTGAATACCAGTAACAAAGTGTGTCGATGTTCTTAACTATATTTGCCGTCAAATAAACTGCAAGTTGCAATGTGGGGTATATTGCCAATGAATTTCTTTTGTTGCCAGTGGAGACTGTTTCCATGACGTTGTTGATGTCTTTTGTTTTAGGTGGAGACCGTTTCTACGACAACATTGAGATGATGATTGGTTTCAGGATCAACCCCTGGCTCAAGTTTTGCTGGAAGTTCCTGACACCTTCTATTACTGCAGTGAGTATTCATAGATAATATATAACACACCAGGCTTATTATGATGTCAGTAATCTCATATCCAAATAGTGGTGGCAAGTTTATTAAATGCAGACTCCAGGGGTGTGCAAAGTACTGTTAATCTATCTGCCGCAATATGAACACTGTATACTGTATATGTCAGTAGTACTAGCAGTGTGGAAAAAACCGTTTCTAATTATAGTCCAGTAGTTAGATCAAGAAAAGGGCTCTATTTTTGGAGTTAGGTTAACCCGAGAGCTAGAAAATTTCCGTCGGTATCATGTTTTAGAGATTATTAATTTATTTCTTGACTAAAGATAAAAATAATACCTTATATATTGAAATGAATTTTGTTTTGAGTTCATGCATTTTGTTGGTATTTGTAGGGTATCTTCCTGTTCAGCTGGTCTCAGTTCGTCCCCCTGAAGTACAACAAGACCTACCTTTACCCGGACTGGGCACAGGGCCTCGGGCTCTCCTTTGCCTTCTCCTCAATGATCTGTATACCAGCCTACATGCTCATACAGATACTCATGACACCTGGAACCCTGAAGGCTGTAAGTAGCGCCCTCTAGGGTGATGTGGGGTAACTAGGGGAGGGGTGGGGCTCTCCTTTGCCTTCTCCTCAATGATCTGTATACCAGCCTACATGCTCATACAGATACTCATGACACCTGGAACCCTCAAGGCTGTAAGTAGCGCCCTCTAGGGTGATGTGGGGTAACTAGGGGAGGGGTTGGGCTCTCCTTTGCCTTCTCCTCAATGATCTGTATACCAGCCTACATGCTCATACAGATACTCATGACACCTGGAACCCTGAAGGCTGTAAGTAGCGCCCTCTAGGGTGATGTGGGGTAACTAGGGGAGGGGTTGGGCTCTCCTTTGCCTTCTCCTCAATGATCTGTATACCAGCCTACATGCTCATACAGATACTCATGACACCTGGAACCCTCAAGGCTGTAAGTAGCACCCTCTACAATGATGTGGGGTAACTTGCAAATTGAATGTTTAGTAGTTTATATATTGATTAAGAAACTTTAAAACAAAGCATTATAATTTATTTGTAATAGTGGTTTTATTATGGTTTTTTATTTCTAAGTTAGGATTTTAACCTTGGTCCACTTCATGACACCTGGAACCCTCAAGGCTGTAAGTAGCGCCCTCTAGGGTGATGGGGGGGGGGGGGGGGGGGGGGTAACTAGGGGAGGGGTGGGGCTCTCCTTTGCCTTCTCCTCAATGATCTATAATTATTTATATCTACGTTAGGATTTTAACCTTGGTCCACTTCTTACCTCATATCACGAATGCCGATCACCGGATACGTAACCAGGCGGTCTTGCTGAACCTGGCTACAACTGATAGCCCGGATGAGTGGCCAGGATTGCTCAAGATGTGCCTTCTATGCATGTTGGTGCGCAACTTTCTCTGTAATGTAAACGATACAAGAGCCCTCATTGATCTTTCACTCCTAATGATGTCACACTGAGACTAGATTCAGCGAGATTAGTTGAAGCCAGGGTTCTATAATGGGTCCTATGGCAATTGGCCTGTCTATTCATCTAATAATAATAATAATAATAATACGTTTTTTGCTGTGATATGGGATATTACAAAATCGTACAAAGATACTGGTATAATAGATAATAAGGAAAGAGAAATAAATAAATACAAACAGATATGAACACAAACAGAACAGAAATTATAGAAGAATACACCAAAATAAACGAAAGTAACTAGTGATTATTTAGAAAAGAAATCATACTTTGGGGACTTAATCCTTTCAATGCTGAGACTACTTTTGTCTAAGGCACAAGAACTCAAAAATCTTTGAAAATCATCTAAACCCTGTCATGTTGGTATTCATTGGATAGATCTCGCCGAGAACTCTCAAATAAGTACCCACTTGCCAAGGTTTCAGTAATTTTTCAGATTTTTCGCATCATATTGTATTGGCCATATTAGTCACCAGCAGCATAAGGGTTAAGGACACCCTATAACACGGCGAAAAACTTGGGAGTGGTTAATACATCTAAGCTTTCATGTTTTCAGCGCTGGAAGAAGCTGACGACTCCCATCATCCGGCCAGAGCGCATCCCGTCTCACTGGCCCGAGGCCACCATGTTCCTCGAGCAGAAACAACCCTTCATCGACGAGGACCACAACACCATCAAGGCTACCGAGACAGCCACAGCGGAAAACCTGCCCAAGAACAACGCTGGCAACAATGGCGAGGTTCCCAAGGAGGTCGCCGTGTAGATACACATGCAACGTGTGTAGTTGTTGTCTCTTAGGGTACCCTTACTCATTGTATTGTACCGATACAAAAATCAATGTATTAAATCATTTTTATTACAAAAATATGAAAGGTGTTTTACACTTGACTCATTGTCTTTTACCGATACAAAAATCAATATGACAGCTACGACAGAAAACCTGGCCAAAAACAACGCTGGCAACGACAAGTTCCCACGGAGATGGCTGTGTAGATACACAACGGGTGTAGTTATTGTCTCTTTTAGGGTACCCCTACTCAGTGTCTTGAACCGATACAAAAATCATTTTATTAAATCATTTTTATCACAAAAATATGAAAGGTGTTTTACACTCGACTCGGCATAAAACTTGGCCAAAAACAAAGCTGGTAACGACAAGTTCCCAAGGCGGTGGCCGTTTTAATAGATACTCAACATGTGTAGTTATTGTCTGTTTTAGGGTAACCCTACTTAGATCAATATTTAAATAATTTTTATTACAAAAATACTAAAGGTGTATTACATTCAACTCATTGCCTTTTACCGATACAAAAATCAACATGTATACCGTAAATTCTCAGTAATTTGGGACACTTTTTAATGATTACAATTTCCATGGGTTAAGGGCAACCCTTGTTTTCTGAAAATACCTCTAATGATGATAATCAATTGTATTATTTAAAAATATCAAAAGGGGTGTATACCTTTGACACTTGTCTGAAAATCAAATATTCTAGACTACCTTATGAAATGATAGTATCCATGTTAATATGCATGAAACTACTCACTTTTTCTCCTTTTCATAATGATGAAGAGGAAATATTTTCCTGAAATAGACAGTAACCATACATAGCTGTAAGGCAGCATTTTTTAACTTCCTGGAGGTAAGGGAGTAGGTTGGGGATAGAAAATGCAATGATTGGGGGTCTGTTTATGAAGACTGGGTAGTTAACACAAAAAACAATATGGGTTGAGTTTGTTTCAATATTATTTATCGAATAATATCTGTTAAAGATGCGTATGCCATGTGGTGTAAAAAAAAAATGATGATAATGAGGAGGAGGTGGGGGATGAAGAAGAAAACCAGTGTGTGTTCTGTCCTATAATAACCATCAGTATTCAATGTAGTAGCTTGTCCTGGGATGAAGGGCACTAAGACAGATGGCTCATTGAGCATATACAAATTACGAGTCAATAGAATAAGTATACAGTATATAGTCATCACAATATCACAGAAAATGCCATTCTAGGTTAAATTGTGAATAGACATTAGTTAATTATGGAATAAACTGGAGCAGTTAGGTAAAAGGACTGACTAACCCCCCGACTCACTTATTACATTCTCATATGCTTATATATGTATGCTCATATATAAATATATATATATATATATATATATATATATATATATATATATATATATATATATTTATGTATATATATATATATATATATATATGTATATATGTATATGTATATATATATATATATATATATATATATATATATATATATATATATATATACACACACATACATACTTGCATGTAGCTTCATTCAACATGCTATATAAATGCACTTTAATATTGATCAAGAGTGTGCACATCAAAGAGTTCTTTGATAAAATTAGGAAGTTATCTTTGAGACCTCTGTCTTTGTGCCTGTTCCATAGCCGCTTTATACCAGGGTGCTGTAATTTGTACTGCTAGAATTTGCTGAGCTAGAAGTCATCGTATTTCATCATTGACGTATGGTACGATTCTACCAGTTCCAGTTGAAGGTGGGTGACCTCAAATCCGTGCAAGCTGGGCGAGAGTGTGTGTGTAGAGAAAGATCTATATCTATTTTTATGCAGATAAATGTGTGATTGTAGTGCATGCCCGATGACAAAAACGTATTTCCTGAGTGATTGAAGTATTAATGATTAAGATTATTATCATGGCTGCAGTTGCATGAAACACCTTAGGATACAGTGTAAAGATGAAGCTTAGATGAAAAAAAACAAGTGGATATGAAACGAGCCGGTCAACCTAAACAACCAGGTTGCGGTAAATAGCACAAATTTGTTTTGTGCAAGTTGGTGTGCATCTTTCTCTGTAATGTGAACAATACGAGAGCCCTCATTGGTGTTTGTCTCTAAGTGACGTCACACTGAGGCCAGTTTTTCGAGACCCCCGGGGTAGCCAGGTATTCAATATAGTGCATATAGCAATTGGTTTCTCGCTACATATCCATTATTTTATTCATCTAAGGATATAGTAATATTTTTGAGTCAGGGTATGGTTATTCATCTGCATTGTCTGAACTTGGAGAATAAGTCTTTAGAGAGTAGTACTTGAAAACTGTTTGAAGAAGAATTGCTGAATCAAACAGGAGCAATTATTTTCTGTCAAGTATTTTATTCTAGAAATAGCTTTAGTTATCATGATATTTCCATTTGTGACAGACAATGTGTATGTTTTAGATATGCATTAACACAACATAAAAGAGAAAAAATCTGAATGCTAGGTAGTTTTTATGATCTAACATATTAACATTGCCAGCTGCCCTCAAACCTTGATGTAAAATGCTTATTACCTGAGGAGTAAACAATAGGCATTGTCTCTCTGCTGATATTCAGAATATACTATGAAAATAACTGATAGACTGTAAGGTATATAAGTTAGTAACCCTTATTTTATCACAAGTTTGCATATTTACTTAAGTTCTAGAAATTGCCTAAGAATAAATTTGCGCAGTGTGAGCACTAGGTTTTAATCACGGCCCTTGCCAAGTTGGGACTTTTAAAAATTTTTTTTTAGATAAATTGATGACATAGCCAACCCAGTGGGAGACCATGCTTTCGAAAAGTGGGTTTACCAAAGATATTTATGAACCTTTTTACTGTTGGGACAAAGTCCTTGGCAACACTGGAAGTTAAGAATTTATGCAAGCCATATGGTAATTAGATTTGGACATTCTTTACTTTAATGTCTGCCAGAAGATTCTCTGTATCGTAAAGTGTTTTTTGCTACGGGCCCCTGTTTGATATTTAAAGACTTGTACATACTAATAGAGATGTTTGGGGACTGATTGTGAAGTTTTCTTGAGGCTATACAAAGTGTTTGAAAGATGCATAAACCATTTTTACCCATAACTAACCATAAGAGGATTATTCAGGCTTTTAAAAAGTTGTTTGTTACCTGTAACCCGACCCTTACAAGTTTTTACTCAAAAAAATACTTTATTTGTCCTTACTACCAATCAACATAAAACATGCACGAAACACTTTTTTTTTTGAGAAAAAAATAAACCAAATTTTTTTTTTTACCTAGCTACCTACAATTACAGGAAACAAACTTTTTAGGCCATATTAGAAGTTTCTTGTGACAAGGGGGGGGGGGGGGGTTTCTTTATTGATACATGAAGGAAATCCTATTCTACTCTTCCAAAGATTTCTTATGAATAGTGGATTATACAAGGGTAATTGATACTGCTGCTATATCACAACGTAAAATTCAGTCAGTGGGCTGTATTAACAAGATATATTTAGTTATTTCTTTCAGTCCTGATATCCATTTTGTCATTAAGTCTTGAGTACCAATTTCAGTTTTAATGATGATACTTTTTCCTGAGTTTGTCCTCCTTTTATTCAGAGGCAGATCTTCATAAATTACATGCAATATTTATTGTTTTGTAGTATATCTTTGTTTATGAGGATGAAATCGGTTCTTGAAGAAGTGATTTTATTGTTGACCACCAGGTGGTTAACGTGAGGAAAAACCATGACAATTAACACATCTTTTAATTGATTGTGCTGCCTTGAATAACCATGATCTTTGAAGAGGATTATTAAATTGCTGAGACAATCCTAAAGATAAGATATTATTGAAAACCTCTGTCTAGTCTGTTACCATGTTTATTGCATACTCCCTTCGGTCTATGAGCTTTGGATATTTTCTTGAACCTCAAAAACCAATCTAAGCCTGACATCAGAATTTCTAATTAGCTTGATTTAACCATACTTGTTCCAACTGTTCCAAACCCCACTATGATATGTATATATATATATATATATATATATATAAATATATATATATATATATATATATATATATATATGTATATATATGTATATATATATATATATATATATGTATGTATATGTATGTATATGTATGTATATATATATGTATGTATATATATATGTATGTATATATATATGTATACATATATATATGTATACATATATTTATGTATACATATATATATATGTATACATATATTGATGTTAAAGACCTAGCAGGCTACTATGTATGGTCGCAGCATTCTATCAATTCATATGGATATGGTCCTCATGTTTCCATCCTATTCTATTCATATTGTACAATGAAATACGAGTCTGACTGTCTCCAAACTCGTAAGGTTAGAGTTAACACCTGAATATTGTGTATGCATCTTTTTAGTGTTAGCCAAGTCATGTCTTGTCTTGTCAGGCCAAAGAGCGTTCAATATGTCATAAAAGGATGTGTATTTCAAATGAATTCGACCTGAATTCTCTGTAAGCATTGATGTATATACAATTACCTTTCTGTATTGTCATTAAACCTCCTATTGGAGGTGGGAATGATTTGATCAGACAGGGTCACATAAAAGTATTGTATTTATCTCCAAGAGATCTCATCGAGGGCATGTCAGTTCTGCCTGAGAATTATCAGGTAGTACTCAACAGGTAGTACTCAAGGTGGAACAAAAAATACAGTCATTCAATCTTTTATTGTGTCATTGTTTCTGGTATTCCCCTCCCATGCTTGGGAGTATCTTTGTAATGAAAGCATCAATACCCTAATATTTGAAAAAGGACTTAATGAAAACATAAGCAATCATTTTTCTTTGAGCAGTTCTTCAAAAGCATTCTTTTATAGCAAGTCTTCCCATTCATGAATTTTGTGACCGTAAAAATACATTTGGACAATTCAGTTCATATCTCTATAAACAAGGATATTTCCGTAAGTATATAAAAGAGAAAGGACTTATGCCTACAACTATCCTTCAAATATTCTAATATTATCACATCACTCCTAAATTACTTTTGCATAGAAGCTGACTACATTTTCAAAGCAAATTCTAGGCATTAATTGGTCAAAAATACTAAATATTAGTGGAAATCTGTAAAAGGAGTCAGTAATATAAATGGAAATCTTTTTAAGATGGAATATGTAAATTGAACTAAAGAGTTCTTCCATTCGAACTTATGAAGAATGTTTTGAAATATGGTCATAGGAGAAAGGTAAAGATTTCAGTGGTGATTCCATTAAGAAATTGCGTTGCCAGGTTGCCAAGCCAAATAAAGATCTCGAGTATTCTTCATGAAGTACATAATTGTTCAGTACGGAATACCATGTTTTTCTATTCCATCTGAATCTTTTAAACATTGGTAGTTCAAAGGGTCATCCTAGATGGCGCCAGGGTTGATCACCCTGGCAATTTCACCCTTATACTGCCGGTGGCTAATTCGGCCAATACAAAATAATGCAAATAACCTGAAAAATGACTGAAACCCTGGCATTTGGGTACTCATCTGAGAGTACTCAGTGAGTTTTCCAATGAATACCCGCATGACAGGGTATTGATGTTTTTTCATAAGTCTGCATTTCTGTGCTTTGGACGAAAGTAGTCTCAGGATTGGAAGGGTCAAAACCATTGTATTGGGAAGACCTAATGTGACTGGTAATATGCAGGTCTATCTCAGCAGTGTTTTACTGAACTTCTCAGAGGAAAGGGCTTAGCAGTATTATCATATACAGAGCTGTTCCATTTTTAAGAGGGGTCAAGGAACGAACACCTTAAGTTTTAACCTCACATGCTTTGTAAATACAGGATATTTATAAAGTTATTCATTTTTGGCCAGTAGGGTTACTTTACCTGTAAAATATTTATAAAGACAACCCGCAAGATAAGAGTATAATAATTAATCAAATATGAGAAAGTAAAAGATCATGTAAGTGGTTTGGGTTGTATTGTAGTGAAGTACATATAGGGTTTTTATTGTAGTATTGTGCTCCCCTCCTTTCAAATGGAACATCTCAAATTATGCAAGTTGGATACTACTTTGTTGAACATCTCAGTATTGTACATGTATATATTAAAGAGGTAGTGGTCTTTCATACAGTGTTTTCTATATCTGTCTAGGGTCTAGAAGGACATGATGTACTGAGCCTTCTGCCTCGGACACGAACCTAAGTTTAATTTGTGCATATACAATGTATAGTGCCTACTTATAACTTTCATAGTTCTTTGACCATTATATGGTTGTTTGATAGTGATGATGTCCAAGTACTAAAGACTCGTGCAGTTTATTTTCAAGAATAAGTATGAATATTTGTAATTCTCCTTAAGGGATTTGAATATTCTTAGAATGAGGCAATAAGATTAATTTTTAGTCAAATCAGTTGAGCTATGAATAATTTAAGTCCTGGCTTGTTTATAAAAAGAAGTAAGTAAACCCATTTCTGTCTGGCATTCGCACATGCCTGATGACTTTTAGAATAAATGATCAAATTTAGTATTTTTTGAAATATACTTGAGGAGGAATTTCTAAATACAGCTTAACAACATTTATTCAAAAATTTTGAGGTATGTTATGGTATCAAGATATCACAATGTATATGCGTTAGTTGTGAATGGGCCATTGTTTTGTATGTTTTAAAGTATCCTAAAAGGGATACATGCAAAAGTACTCAATACTTGAAGCTTTATTGTTCACATTTGTACGATACGTTTGTAAATGTTTAACGCTATTCTAAGTACATAGGCCCTCTAATCTGTATAATGTATTGCTGCTATATATGGGATATTTTGTAAAACTGATGGCTTATTTTGTACAACCAGTGCCCTGTTAGTCAGACTGTACAGACTTACTTTTAAAGGACTTTTTAAATTTAATATTCCCCCCATATTTTCTTTTCAAGATTTTCCTTCAGATAAGCCTTAAGCTTTTATTTTCCCTGTGACATCTCAAATCTGCTCGGTCACGATTCATTAATGCCACCAGAACAAATCAGAAGGTGTGCTAATGGCAAAATTTTCAAGATTTATGTATTATGATGATTCCGCTTTACATCGGTTAAAGCTTAAAAACATACAGAATATTTTCATCAAACCGTGCAGCCATTTTAAACAGTTGGAAAGCATTATTACTGTCAGTCGTAAGTCCATTTGAAATGATGATGAACGAACAAGACACAATTTCCATTTTGTCCTGCTGAGAATGGAACCATAACCTTTAACTCATGAAAACCAGGGATTGGTTGCATAAAGATTAGGAATGCCCAACCTTAGTATGTTTTATGCAACCAGGCCCTACTTCAACCTTGTCTTGGTCCATTCACAACCTTAATATGTTTTATGCAACCAGGCCCCGCTCAAAGCTTGTCTTGATGCATTCGCAACCTTAATATCTTTTATGCAACCAGGCCCTGCTCAAAGCTTGTCTTGGTGCATTCGTAACCTTAATATGTTTTATGCAACCAGGCCCTACTCAAAGCTTGTCTTGGTCCATTCACAACCTAAATATGTTTTATGCAACCAGGCCCTGCTCAAAGCTTGTCTCAAGGAAAATCTTATCTATGTATATTTGATTTCTTAGAATGTCTCATTACACCTTAATGCGGCTAAAATAATGACAACGTGAACCTCAGTTGAACACCACTCATCAGACCCAGGGATGAATGGACGTTCCAGTATTAGTAATTGTTTTCTAGCAATGTATTGTTTGTGAGCACGGAAGTGAGTTTTTGTATGGGCAGCTTGTGTGGCGTATGGTTTTCTAGGGATCTGTCTCCTAACATTTTTCATCTGTAACTTGACGTATGTATGGGCGGCTCATGTAGTGTATAGGGCTATCTATCTAAGGATGTTTGATAACATTTTTCATCTGCTAATTGATGTGTACATTAAAATGCAATGAGAAGCATCTGGTCTTTTGTTTGTTATCTCACCCATTCATTAAAAGTACAGCGAAGAGTACAAATTTCTGGCACAAGCACATAAAGGTAAATATTTATAAACACTGTGGGGCCAAATTGAGAAGTTGAGAGCATATATGGGCATATCTTTGTAAAGAATTTTCATATTCTCATCATTTTTGGCCAGATGGAAGCCAATGGGGATACAAAAAACTTAATAACCCCAGTTGACCTTGAAATGGCATTAGAAAACATCTTTTTCTCAGCATGTCCCTCTTTCAATCACATTTTCTCCCCAAAATTGTGTGAAAAGGAAAAATCTGCTCTCATACGATGTTGAGCAAGGCACTATAGAATACATTTGCAAAAGAATCGGTACAAAAATGAATTTTTTTTTGTGAAGGTTGAAATTAAGATATGCATTTTCTCTTCTACTGCCAGACATGTACGCCCTACCAAGATGACAATCACATAACTAATTAGAGCTAAAAGTGCAAATATCGTTTTGATAAAGACCATCCCGATATTTGCTTCCGTTGCAAAGATATAGCCAATTTTTGAAATCAAAGATGGCCACCGAGGCATACATGAGCAAGGACCAACAGTTTGATGAATGAGATATGGGTAGCAAAGACTTATGTTCTAAGGATTGGGGATTCATATCTTGAAAATTAACAGTAGCAACATTTCCTTAAAAAACAATATCTTAATATTTTCAATGATTCTGTGCCTCCCGGAGTCCCGATTCTGTTCAGAAATTTTACTACTTAATTGTGAACTGCTTTTGTGTGGAGTTGTCTAGGAAGCACAGGTCAATTTATATATATATATATATATATATATATATATATATACAGGTGAAGTTGGATATGACATACTCAATGGGACCAGGAAAATTGGTCCGTCATATAAAAAATCTGTCATATACATATAATGAATACTTGATATGCATCGGACTGGGACCAAGCATATCGTCCGTCATATGCAAAAATCTGTCGTACTGCTCGTACAGTGGTCCGTCATATCCAAGTTCACCTGTATATATATATATATATATATATATATATATATATGTATATAATTTCAAATATTATGATACAATACTTTCACAGTATGGTACTTTTCCCCATTGCTTATCCCTACTTCAGAGAGCTGAATGCATGATGCTATAGGCCATACAGTTCTTAAAACTTAGTCCTATTATGGTACAATGTTTCAAGAAAGGGGTGTGGATAGTGGATTTCACAGTGAAAGGTTTGGTTTCACTGAAACAAAGAACTTTAAAGTTATTTTCAATAAGGCCTTGAAACTAGGAGACAGGTTTGCTTACCACTCCCCCCTCCCATGGCAGATGAGGGTAGGTGGTTACATTTTTTGATTATGATACTCACCTGGCTTGTTAATACATTTGTAATTGATAACTATCAAAGACTTCACACTGTCACATCATATATTTTGTGAAAATAGAGAAACAAAAAAATGACTTGAGTTTAAAATCATCTTTATTCTTCTCAGTAGTGTACATGATTTGACAGAATGCAATACAATCACCTGCTTGAATACAACATATAAATATCTCACCAGTGTACATGCATCCAAGATACTCTACCAATATCTAAAATTTCAAATATACATTGGTGAAATTGCAAAAACATACCATACTTAGATAAAGGAATTCCCTGCGTATATAAGAGATTACAGCTATCAAATAAAATCCATTGTGTAGTACTCTTAGTTTCCACCAGATGGCTTTTTTAGTCATAACTGCCCTCTATTAACCTTATTCAAAACTAAATGCCTGTCTTACACCTAATTCATTACTTCAAAACATTCACTAGAATTAGAATCTTTGCTAAAATGAAACTGCCGTAAAATGACTTTTCGATCACAGGCTAATGAAAATTTCAAAATTGACATCTATGCTTTCACTGAAGAAACCAAAATGAACCTTGTACCTGTTTATTACTGACTTCAAATGAAATGCAGACCAGGTTTCTGAATTCAGGATGGGGTCAAGGGTGGGTGGCATTCAAACTGCTGAGTATCAAAATAGGGGAATCCTGTTTTATTCAAAAGTAAAATCATTTATCATTCCTTCGTGTTAAACTTGCTAAAATTCCAATGGAAGACTTTGCGAAATAAAACTAATCAAACAGACTCATTGCAGGTATATCCGCTGTCTCCATGGCAACTGGTACCACGGTGCTGTTGCTAGGGGTCGGGACATGAGGGTCATATGTCCATTTCGGGAAGATTCTCTTGTAGAGATTCATCAGAACGGTGTCTTGAGACTTGAGCTGATTGTCAAAGACACACTTCATGTGGCCGTGGGTACCTGGAAAATGTAAAAATAGATATCGATGATGGCAACAATAACAATGATGAAGATAAGAATGTCATAACTCTAACTACTACTACTGCTACTGCTGCTGCTGCTACTACTACTACTACTACTACTTCTACTTCTACTACAACTACAACTACAACTACTACTACTACTACTACTACTACTACTACTATGACTACTACTACTACTACTAGCAATGATAATGACGATTTTGAAAAGAATGATAATGCTGATGATAATAATAATAATAATCATAACAATAACGAAAATGATGATGATGATGATGATGATGATAATAATATTTTGACATAATCAAGCACCCACCTGGAAGGAAACCCCAATTGTTAAATTCAATATTTCAGTCTTTTAGTGTTTTTCTCTATTTCATATATTCCATTTCAGTGGGCGCCAATCTGATAATAAAATATAGATGAAAAGGAAAAAGAAAGGCATTTACCAACAGGTTCTCGAATGTGTCCTCGTCGGCCATATTTAGTCCTCAGCTCCACAGGCTTGAACCAATATATGTCCTCTGAAAACAAAATAATGCAAAATAATCAATAATTGATGAAGCTTTGATCCTCGGCTGATCAATGAAAGAATCTCACAAAAAAACTTTAACCTTTCCATACTTAGTAGTCCCCTGAAAAGGTTTTTTAAAACACCAACTAAACCCTGTTATGTTGATATTCATTAGAAAGCTCCTGTTGAATACTCTCAGAGGAGTACCCATGTGCCAGGGTTTCAGTCATTCTTCCAGCTTTTTTGCATCATTTTGTATTGGTAAAATTAGCAACTAGCAGCATAAGGCTATCACAATAAGATAGAAATGTCTCAGATCCAGGAGAAACTAACAGGTAACTAAGCATGAATGACTTAAAAATATCGATAGTAATATCAATCCAACCAAAATTTCAAATCCAATTTTCTACTATCATATCATAACTTAGCCTAGCCTAGATTTCTAGGCTGTCATATGTATTTTTCTGTCATGTTTTTGTTGTTATTAGGTCAAGGTGGTCAAAATGGATAATTTAGTTCACATTTATTTCACCAGGTGAATAGAGGACTCGGTTTCAGCATGACCCTAAAACCCATTTATCTGGCATAACTGATTCTACACCACATTGCTGGGTCAACATAGAAGAAG
>OZ012687.1:25757552-25909960 GCA_963942565.1 Maea johnstoni
CTCAGCTATCAGGGCTGTCCATGGACAGTTGTGGGAGACAGCAAGCAGTCAGTGGCAATGTCTTAGACCACTCAGTCATCAGGGCAGGCCCCAAGACAGATATGCAGAAGTGTCATAGATAATAATGGATTTGATTAAAGACACACCTTATGACCATTGCATATGAGGAGGAACTTAGCCTACAAAAATAATGTTATATATATATATATATATATATATATATATATATATATATATATATATATATATATATATATATATATATATATATATATATATATATATATATATGAAACTTGCATGACCACTGGTGCATCTAAAATATGATTCTCTTTCTCTCTAAACAGTTCTGATTAATCTTATTGATAATTGATAAACAGGTGTGATATCAATGATTTTTCATCATTCCTAAATACACAATAATGTCTCTTTATGGAGTTATACGTATTGGATGATCAAAGGACAAATATCAAAGATATGATTACGCAAGATGAGATTATCTTTTTTTTCCATTCTTAAACTGATCCCATGGAGTGAGACTAAGTGAAGCGAAAATCCTAGTATCAAAGATATGATAGGTATGTGTAACAACAAAGATATGATTACCTTACTTTCTATCACAGGTAAACAATGATCTACTTCATGAAACACTGGATTGCAGGCAATTTATCAAAGAAATGATTATCTTCATTCCTTTCCTGGATCCACGAAAATCTATCCCATAGAAGAATTGGATGTCCACGCAACGTACCGAATATCTGATTATCTTTTTATGTTCCCTCAGAGAATCATAATAATCTATCTCATGGGGTGCTGTATGACTAGGAAGTGTATCAGAGATACGGTGCTCTTTTTTTCAAAAATACATACCAATCTAACTAAAGGAGAGCCCGACGGCCATGCGATGTGCCGAAGATCTGATTATCTTTTCCTCTACGTGATTCACAATAATTTTTCGGATGGAAAGTTGGATGACCCGGCACTTGTTCCGAAGAAATGGTTACCATTCTTTCCTAGATTCGCAACACGCTATCATATGGTAAATCAGGTGTGAGGAAGGCCTGGGAACACAATATTATTTTCTCTCCTCCACAAATAACAATAATTAACCTCATGGAAAGGTAGACGACCAGGAAAGATATTAACCGTTCCGATGCTGAGGCTACTTCCGTCCAAAGCACATGGATGCAAAGATTTTTGAGGGCCACCTGAAACCAGTCATATTTCAGATATTTTGCATCATCGTGTAATACCAAAATTAGCAACCAGCAGCATAAGCGTTAAGAAATGACAAACTGACTTTCTTCTTTTTCTATCCTTCACAATGATTAACCTCATGGAATAGTAGATGACCGGGAAAGATATTAAGAAAATGACAAACTCTCTTTCTTCTTTTTTCTCTCCTACACAAACAACAATGATTAATCTCATGGAAAGGAAAGATATTAAGAAGATGGCAAACTTTCTTTCTTTTTTTCTCTCTCCTACACAAATAACAATGATTAAAGGGCAAATGCATCATCAGAATGATTTAGGTTCAAAATGAGCTTGTACATGTCATCCTTCAAATAAGACCTCCCCTAAACCTGTCCTCTTCAGGACTCCTCAGTTATGGCTTACAGAAGTGCGCTAGTAACAGGCCTGAGACAGCCATACGGGGGCATCCATCGTGATTAAAGCATGAATTAGAAAAATATTTGAACGAGTTGTTGATTGGGTGTTTATTAACACTTAGCCTTAAAATATTTTTCAAAATATCATTTCTTTAGAAAGATATCACCAAAATAGTCAGACGTGCCCAATTTCAGAGGTATTTTCAGGAGCCCATTCATGCGCACAGTGGCCAAAAGCAGCCTGAAAATTTTGAGAAAATTTTGAGGAAATATCGGGAAAATATTTGAAAGAGAAATATTAATCATAGCATAACCTACGTCTTGTGATATTGTACAAAATCATTCTTAATTTATTGTCCAGAGTATCATATATCCAGACCACAAATTTCACAAGGAACTCTTCTCCCACTAATGCTTTAGAACTCCTCTTAGAAATTGTTGTCTGGATGTATAATACTTTGGACGTATGGTACTTTGGATAATAACTTTGGAATTAAGAATGATTTTACAAAATATTTGAAGGAGAGTTTTTGGTGGTTATGTTCTGAATGACAGCTCTCCTTCAAAAATTTTCCAAACCTCACCTTTTGCCTGCATGATTTAATTAACCCTTATGCTGCTGGTGGCTAATTTGGCCAATACAAAATGATGCCAAAAAATCTAAAAAATGACCGAAAGCTTAGCAAATGGGTACTCATCTGAGAGTACTCAGCAAGAGCTATCCAATGAGTACCAACATGACAGGGTTTAGATGCTATTCAATTTTTTTGCGTTCTTGTGCTTTGGACCAAAGTAGCCTCAGCATTGGAAGGGTTAAAATTGTCAGGCTGCTTTTGGCCGCTGTGAGCATTAATTGGTAACCATGAATAGGTTAAAATGGGTACAGATGAATTCCACTTTTAGCACAAATAGGTCTACTTTAACTCATAAATGCTCACAGCAGCCAAAAACAGCTTGATATATTTTGATGCAATCTTGCAGACAAAAGCAAAATTGAGAAAATATCCGAAGGAGAAAGAACTTCACCAACAACTCTCCTTCAGATATTTTCTCAACATCATTAAGGAATTATCAAAACAATCATAGATCTAGATCGTTTTCAGAAATCTTTGCATCTTTGTGCTTTGAACAAAAGTAGCATCAGCATTGGAAGGATAAAGATGATTCTCTTTTCCACAGGAAATTTCACAGTAAATAGGAGGGAGATTACAGAGGACTGCTGACCTTCAGAGATGGCATTTTCTCATCGCATCTGAAAAATCACGCTGACAAAGCAAGTGATCAAAATGCCATCGTCTCTCCTTCTCGGAAACGACATCAATCAATCAAGAGGAGAGGTGGGCGATCCGAGGTGATGATAAATCACCTGGATCTCCCGTCTTCGAAACATTCTCTGCTTCTCTATAGGAAATGCATGTCATTTCATATTTGGTTTTATCTCCCATGATATGCTGCCAGCTAGTAGTAGGGACATTTTTACCCTTATGCTGCTGGTGGCTAATTTGGTCAATACAAAATGATGCAAAAAAGAGCTGAAAAATGACTTAAACCATAGCATATGGGTATTCATCTCGGAGTACTCAGTGAGAGCGTTCTACTGAATACAAATATACCAAGGTTTGGATGGTTTTCAAAACGTTTTGCTATTTTCTCCCATGGACAAAAGTAGCCTGAGCATGGAAAGGGTTAATGCTCTCAATGACCAAGATCATTCTCCGATACTGTTCATCCTTAACCCTTTCAATACTGTCAGACTACTTTCGTACAAAGCAAATGGGCGCAACAAGTTTGGAAACCATCTAAACCCTGTCATGTTGGTATTCGTTGCGTAGCTCTGACTGAGTTAACTCTCAGATGAGTAACCATATACCGTACCAGGGATTCAGTCATTTTTCAGGTTTTTTGCACCATTTTGTATTGGCCACATTGGCCACCAACAGCATAAGGATTAAGATGTATTTCAACTTTAATAAACCAAACCAAGATGAACATCATTCTCCTTTATTTTGCCCATCCTATAGATACATCTTGATTGTAGTAATTAACCCTTATGCTGCTGAGGTTGCTTTTGTCCAATGCTCAGAAAAAGCAAAAAATTATGAAAATCGTCCAAACCCTGTCATGTTGGTATTCATTGGAAAGCTCTTGCCGAGTGCTATCAGATGAGAACCCATTTGCCATGGTTTCAGTGATTTCTCAGCTTTTTGTCATCATTTCATGTTGACCAAATTAGAAACCAGCAGCAAAAGGGTTAACTTATCCATTTCTGCAGGTTCAGCCTCAATGTGCCAAAAAAGTAGCGATATATGAGATTCGAAAAACCTAATCTATTTCTCCATGATCAATGAATGACTGGCCAATCAAAGCTAAGCTTGCAATAATAAGGCAGAAAAAGTGACAATCAACAAAATTATGAATCCGTTTCACCAAAGAGAGGCCCGGGAAATCTGGAAATCCTACCTTGTGCTTATCGCCCGTCGTGTGCTGGGAATAGAGGGGGTTGTTGGCATACCTCCGGTAGCCGACGTGGAAGATCATCCTCTCCTTGTTTTTGATTGGTCCGTTGAAGCTGGGGTGCCGCTTCAGGGTCACGTTGACCACGGACATCTTCTGCTCGTGCGAGAGAAGGCCGTAGATGACGACCGGAGTTTCCGGCTTGTAGGACTCTGGAGAAAAAACAAAAGAAATTGCAAAATTGAATGAAATTTATGTATACAATATAAAATGTATGTATACAAGTGTCATAAAACTTTGTTATGAAATTAAGGATCACCTTTATGCGACTCCAACCATTAATTCCTTTGAGGACTACCATTTCAAAATTTGAAAGAAATACTTCAACATGAGCAGACACTTTAACCCTTCTAATATGGAGGCTACTTTCATCCAAACCACAAGGATGTAGATTATTTTGAAAACCATCGAAACCCTGTCATGTTGGTATTCATTGGAAAGCTCTCGCTGAGTACTCTCCGATGAGAACCCACATGCCAGGGTTTCAGTCATTTTTCAGTCTTTTTTGCATCGTTTTGCATTAGCCAAATTAGCCACCAGCAGCATAAGGGTTAAGGTAAAAATAACTGAAATAATTAGATTTAGAAAACACTTTAAGGTAAAAAATAATTAAACACGGTCAAGATTGTTGATCCCATAGAAGCTAAGAATTCCCCTAGAAAAGTGTCGACTGGATCTATGACACTCATAAAAATAACTTAGGAATGATTGATGGAATTCACAAAATATATGAAGGAGATTTAAAAGATGAGTTCACTTGCATAAAATCAAAAGCGGCGGATTGATTTGGACCCTTTTTCAGCTCTTTGGCACCATTTTGTATTGTAAAATTAGCAACCAGCAGCACAAGGGTTAAGTCAGCTACCACAGCACTACAAAGAGGAAGTGTGTCTTACCCATGAAGGCCCTCGGTACAGCGGTTATATGCACTGTCACATACCAGCCAGGCTGAAAACAAACAAACCAACACATTAATTAGTTTACTCCCCAGACGCATTCCAATCAAAGAATAATTGCTTGTCAATATCAGCCTGAAGCTTTGGAATAAGGATGATCAAAATCTGAAAAATCAATTTACTTAACAGTGCTCATTGATGGATAAGACTAAGATCCTTAACACATTCTTATTATGAGTGCACTCATAGTATGAGGACCTTGAACATAATTTGTACCGTATTCCTCTGGATAAGCACACATGCACATAGGTAGCCAGGAAAACATTTGATACGATATTAGATGAAGATCACAACATGATAAAATCAATGTACGATCTGTACTGCTACCATATGTAAAGGTAAGTCAAATATTTCTCTAAATACTACTTTATCGTGATAATTCATTTTGTGTGAGACCCTGTGTATGCTCGAGATGCACATGGGTTAACCCATTCACACTCAAGAGTTTCCATTAAAAAGTCATCTGTATCTAACAGGGCTGTCCAAGCCCAAAATGCCTGTAGCAAAATTTGAACTACCTGTAGCAAAATACTTCTATCGTCTTCCACCAGGTGGCGTTTTAATGGTTCAAATTTTATCCAACAGGGGTCATTTAGTTCACAGTTTACACACTAGGGGAAGTTAAATTAAGACTATGACATAGCACCAATTGAAATGTATGTTGAAACGTGAAACACTGAATCCACACATAGTACAATATAGCTTATAATTATCACCGATTTGTATATTCAAGCTTAAGATTCTTCAATATACTGGCACACACTCTATTTCACATATATAGCCAGCTTGAATATTTATAATACAGTCTGATAAGACTTGGCAAGTTTTTTGGTAAGTGAGCATCATCCGATTATAAATAAGAATTGCTCAAGCATAATTTTTTTCAAAAACTATCATCAGCATCCCTAGGTGTATTAGGGCTCGATCAAGCACATGTTAGCATCTAAGCCAAAATTTGTTTTCATTCGTAACACATCATGCCTTATATTGCTAGAGAGCTGGTTATTTCTAGTTTCAGAATATCTTTTTTTGTTTGTTTGTGTCCGCAAATAAAAAAGTTATGGATGTTTGAGTTAATGGTGTCCACGTTTTATCAAAATGAGACATCAGCATTCATTTTAGCTATCTGATTCATTAACACCATACTTTCCTTTGAATGATAAAATCAACTCAAATTTAGGTTTAAACTAGGTTTTTGGAGGGCCTCCTCTAATCACTTGACAAAAAATTGTATTTGGAAACTTGAAAAGTGTTTTTTGTGGAAGTTGAAAATAAGGATACTTGTGACTACGTCACACAAAAAACATATTTTTTTTATTTATCTCATATAGAAAATTGGACTAAATTGCTCAAAACTCAATAAAAACAGGTAAATTGGATGTGATGAATGATGAAATAGCTATTTTGGAAAAAATTCATTATTATGGTAGTTTTTGAACTAGGTAAAAATCAGTAACTCCGTCACGTGACAGAGTCACAGCTTATGTCATGCAGGATATTAGGAAGAATAAGTGAGGGAAACATCTACCACTGCAATGAAAAGGCTTCTAATGGTTTGGTGATAACAATTTTAAGTTACTGAGATGTTATCAACTAGTATAGAGATCATTACTTTGACTCAAAAATGGTCTGCTCCGTGGGAACAAGTGTTTCTAGGTACTGATGTACTCTTGATGTATACATCACTTCATACCTGAGATATAACTGTCATGAAGATGTGATCTGAGTGAAGTATAGTTACTTTTTCATATCTTAACCCTTTGTAAGCAAGTAAGATGAGATATGGCATCAGTTTATTTCTTAATATGCATCTCTTTTCTGTGTTAGTAGCTCTGGAAATGACCTTTCCCTGAGTTCTGTACCATACCATAGCATTAAGATGACAGTTCCAATTGACAGGAGACTTGCCCTATGCATTTTCAAGATGATAGTGCTCAGTAAATAAGCATATTTCTCAATTGTATATACATATACAGTACCATAGCTTCAATAGATTTTTCCTTTAAAAGTGTTGTCTGGAACTACAAAACATTCGAAAATCACTGAAAGAAAGCTGTTGGTTTTGTATTAATGGCTATATTATTTTTATTCTTGAATTTTTTCAAAAATAAAAGTACATGTAAATATCAAAAAGTTGGCAAATCGTTTTAGTTGTCACAAGTATGAATAGGTTGAGAAAAGATGCTAATCCAAAACTCTTAATAGTTATGTGTTTCCTTGCATTGCCTTAGCAAGTACATTTCTGTAAATAATTCTGTTGGCCAGTTTTTCACATCTTCATAACTTACAACAGGATAGTTCCAAAATCCATACCCCATTGTCTTATCTTATTCTTCAGTTCTTTACAGTACCATAGCTTTGTTGTCCCGAAATACATGATATTCTCCTAACTGGTGGCATTGGCTTAATATAGCAAAGTTCGTTTAGTCAGTTTTATTCCATGGTTACACAGGTCCATAGCTTCAGACATGATGCAGTGACGAAACATGATATTTTCCTGTCTCATTGTATTGTCTTAATCTACTGATGCGTATTGCCTTTACTCCAGTGCCACACCTTTCAGGGGCCGTACAGGATATACCTCCCAAATTGTAATCCCCTGGTCTGGGCCGTCAGTGGCTTCTGACCAGTAAGTTAACATCCCTGTCTGGAGCCTCCGCTATTAGTACAGGATATCAACCCAATAAACACATGCCACAATGCTTACACTGCTTTTGTTTCTCAGTTATGTATTTTAGGAAGTGAGAAGAGGTAAAGGGGCTATGAGTACCCTCTGTCTCTGTAACTCAATCGAGAGTCAAGACAGAAAGAATTTCTATGGCAAAATACCTAAACTGTTCAGAGAATATACTATCTGTATTGTTGTGTTTTTCAAAATGTGTTTCATCTTTGTTGAGTGTTAATGTTCATTAAAACTTTAAATTTCAATGAGACACATAAATTTCCAAAAAAATTGATAATTAATGGCAAATTAGAAGAAAACCCATCATTTGCACTATCAGTGTGACTCCGTCACAGTGGGCAGATGTGACTCTGTCACAAGACTTTGTCTGACACTTTGCTCAATAAAATCATTATTGGAGATCATTTTTACTAAATATTTAGTTTTCTCATAGAAAACAATATTTCAAAACATAGCATCTAATAAAACTTTGAAAATTCTGAAAAAACAGCATGTTATGGGGTTTTGAATTAAAGGGCTAATATAAGGTGCTAATTTCCTATGACTCCGTCACAGGCAACAAATTTCCACTTTTTGGCATTTAAAACTTTTTAAGTAAAATTATCTCTTCTATAATATGAAAGTACAAGTGGAGACCTTTATAATGATGTATAGTATGATTGGCTAGCTGTATGGCTTAATTGGGAAAATTCCTGACAACTGCAATTTTGTGACTCCGTCACAGCTTGATCGAGCCCATTAGCATATCAAATATTAATGAAATCTGGAGACCGGTTGCAGAGAAATTAGTGGAACAAGTTTTTTGGTAAGTGGGCATCATCAGATTATGAATCAGATATGCTCAAGCATAATCTTTTTCAAAAACTATCATCAGCATCCCTAAGTGTATTAGCATATCAAATATTAATGAAATCTGGTGACAGGTTGCAGAGAAATTAGTGAAACAAGTTTTTTGGTAAGTGGGCATCATCAGATTATGAATCAGAATTGTTCAAGCAAAATCTTTTTCAAAAACTATCACCAGCACCCCTAAGTGTATTAGTATATCAAATATTAATGATTTCAGACCTCAAAATTGCCTATAGCATAGAATTAGAAACCTGATTTTCCTCAATATTATAGTCTTTTGTGTTTCTAAACAGTTTACAAAATTGGTTACCAACACGTCTACTAAATACAAGATTTCTAGAGTTGACAAGTTGGTTTTATTAGACTACCTTTGTGGGCACCCCCATACAACGTTTTATTGATATCTAGTGCTCGCCGGCCGAGAAAAATGATGGACAGTGTTTCTTTCTTTCAACAACAACAAAGATACTACAGAAAAAATACTCGTCCACACTGATTATAAACGAGCAAAAATAATCATAATCGCAAACTCACTGACAAAACTGGCTGAACGTAAGTATACATAAACAACTCCGTTTTCGATAGACATTACAGAAATCTTAGTAAAATACGTTCCTTTTCCAAAAATCCAAAACTGAAGGGGTATCTTTTTTATTTTCATATCGTCTGTATCATGGCGTCCCTTTGTTAACTGCATGTTTAGTCATGCGCACGACGCCCTGTTTGGTGATCACTTAGTTTTGGTGACCACCACTAGATGGCGAACGCATGCATGTTGCAAAATTACCGTGTCGCAACCTTGGCGCAAATATTCTTGTGTCGCATTTTTTTAGGCTGCTGGCGCAAAATTTTGCGACAATGCGACAGCTTGGACAGCCCTGTCTAAAATACTTATGTCAATAACTTTGGAATTGAAATTGATTTTTCAAAATATTTGAAGGAGAGTAATTTGCAGTGTTCTAATTGACATTTCCCCTTCAAATATTTTTTTGAATTGAGTTTTTCTTGAAAGATTTTGTCAGAAATATCAGGCTCCTTTTGGGCGCTGTGAGCATTAATGGGGTAAAGCAAGAGCGGGTTGCGATCTGATACTTGATCTGGAATCAAAGATTCCCTTGAATTCTAAAGGGCATCTCCACACTCTAAACAGATCACCAAATCATCTAGTGCTGATGATATAGAGGCTTAAGATACTTCGATCCTAATTATTGCAGTTATTCAGCTGGAAAGCTGCAGGAAATGGAGAAAATGGCAGGAAACCGGGACCTCGATCACCCTCGTGCTAACGGGAGCGCTGACAATCGCAAGAGGGTTAAACAAGATGGCGGAGTCACGTGATTGGAGCCGATACTGAGGCGCCATCAGGGAGGAGGTTGTCAGGGAGCGATTGGCGAAGCAAGCTTCATGATATGAACAGGTAATGTATATCTTAATTAATAAAAGGCATCTCCAATCTAGAACTAATTACAAAGGGATCAAATGATTCGAGAGTTTCAATCATGATAATGCACAGATCATCAGCCCCCATTTAGTTCTATAATTCATCACCAGGTGTCAAACTATTAGTCTGCATAATTCCATCCATCAATGAATTAATATCATGTGGACAAACAAGCGAGACGAAACCACTCAAACCACTAAAAATGAACAAAAGAAAAATTACTCGGAAAAGACTAGAGTTCATAGGACCATGAATATATGATAAAGTAACCTGTACCCCCTCATTAAATAATGAATGAATTTGTGTATTTTGCATAAAGGTCAGCCATTAAAACTCCTTACATCTTGACATACAACACGTGACAATGGCAACAACTGATAAAATTGAGATTAGAACATTAAGTTTGATACCAAAAATAATCAGTACCCAAAGGGAGGTACAAATATTTTTTTTCAATGTCTAACCCACTGTCTAGAATTCTTCTCTCCATTCACAGACTGGGAGCTGGATTAGGGGGGAGAAAAAGGGTATACTGACCATAGCCCCCGTGTCTCTTTCATCAGCTAACAGCCTCTTTCTGGTCTTCTTGAAGTTGCCAAATTGGAAGATTCTCGCATAGTCCAGAGGCAAGTTCTCTTTGGGATCCCAAGGAGAGGTACGGAAACTTTTCAATCCACGGTATCTGAATAAATCAAAGAAAAAAATCATAAAAGGATAATCAAACAAAAAAATTGTGCTTGCAGTCTTAAGTTTCCACCTATCAATGAACCACATTTCACTGATCAAAATAAGAGAATGATCGAAGCCTAACAAAGAGCACACAAATTCTCTTAAAGAAGTTGCTGAAAATAAAAGGCTGGTTAACCATTATCATTATCTGAACTAAATGGCAGTATATCTAGATGGCTGATGGTGTTTATTTTTTGTCTACGGTTCTTCCTCTATCCTGCTTTTATATGACTATTTAGCCTAGACAAAGTGTATATTACCTTGAAGGTTTTCTGATGAGGAATACCTCAGAGTGTAGGACAACAGAATAGTGTTTTCAAACCCAGTCAATGGCAATGCCTTAGACCACTTGGCTATCAGGGCAGGCCCTATAGTGGTTTAATTATTAGTTTGTTATGGGCATGAAACAGCAAGCAGTCAGTGGCAATGCCTTGGAGCACTCAGCTATCAGGGCAGGCTTGACTACGGCAAACTTACTTCTGGAACCTGAGTCGTGCGGGTACGTCCATGGGCGTGTCTATCTCATCAGGGAACATCTCGTCCATCCTCTCCTCCTGGTACTTCTTCCTCATCCTCTCCTCCTCCTCCAGGTCCAGCTCAGCGTCGTACTTCGCATCGTCCGTCAGGTCTGGCAGCGTCACCTGGTGGCCAAAATGAAAATCAATACATGTATCACCTGGTGGTCAAAACGAAAACTGAGATATGCGTCAGAGTGTAACGCTCATTATAAGTAAGGTTTGGCATGGTCACCTGGTGGTATAAACGGAAACCGAAATATGCGTCAGAGTGTGATGCCCATTATGAATGTGATTTGGCAAAAACACCTGGTGGTCAAAACTGCAACTGGAATATGTGTCAGAGTATGATACTTGTTATGAGTGAGGTTTGGCAACGTCACCTGGTGGTCAAAACAGAAACCGTAATATGTGTCAGAGTATGATGCTCATTATGAGTGAAATTTGGCAGGGTCCCCTGGTGGTCAAAATGGAAACCAAAATATGTGTTAACGTGTAATGCTCATTATGAGAGAGATTTGGGAACGTCACTTGATGGTCAAAACGTAAACTGAAATATGTGTCAGAGTATGATGCTCATGAGTGAGGTTTGGCAACGTCACCTGGTGGTCAAACCAGAAATTAAAATGTGTCTGAATATCATGCTCATTATGAGTGAAATTTGGCTGGGTCAACTGGTGGTCAAAACGGAGATTAAAATGTGTCAAGAGTATTATGCTCATTATGAGTGAGGTCTGGCAGCATCATCTGGAGGTCAAAACGGAAACCGAAATATGCGTCAGAGTGTAACACTCATTACGAGTGAGGTTTGGCAAAGTCACTGGTGGTCAAAAGGGAAATTAAAATGTGTCAAGAGTATTATGCTCATTATGAGTGAGGTCTGGCAGCATCATCTGGTGGTCAAAATGGAAACCGAAATATGCGTCAGAGTGTAACACTCACTATGAGTAAGGTTTGACATGGTCACCTGGTGGTCTAAACGTTAACCGAAACCGAAATATGCATCAGAATGTAATGCCCATTATGAGTGTGATTTGGCAAAAACACCTGGTGGTCAAAACAGAAACCAAAATATGTTTCAGAGTTTAATGCTCATTACGAGTGCGGTTCGATACTAGTTGCACCTGGTGGTCAAGAGGGAAATCAAAATGTATGTCATAGAATAAAGACATTTTGAGTGACATCTAGTGGCCAAGATAAGAATCCATATGTATGTCTGAGAAAAGAGTTTACATACACATACTTACCAAAATCATCCATGAGATCTGGATGCTGCCCCAAATGGCAGAATTGAAATTTTTTTTTTTTTACTGATAGGTGAACCAGGATGAATTTCTGAAAATAACCCTCAGTATGAAGAATGTTTATTTGTAGTAAGTCAGAAAAACTAACATAAGCTATTTGGAGCCAATTCAAACAAATTATCACAAAACATATCTTAGAATTTAGGTTCATTATACTGATTTAACATATCCAATATTTAACAGTGTCAGCCAGTGACTTAAGAGCAACAGATATGATCAGCTTCATCCATATTATCTAGAAGTGTAACCTTGCTGAAATAAAAATCAATTTCCATAAATCTATAGAAAACCTGAGTGCCAGGTGCAACCTATTAGGCTAAATGGGAAGTGGTTATCATTCAAGAGAAACTATTATTCACTTCCAAATAAAGTAGAGTCATTAATCCAGCAAGTGATTGTACTATTTAGTGTACAGCTTAATTGATGATAAGGATGATATCAGCCTGGAGGGGGAGTGGGGCCATCATGATTAATTTGTGTAATGCGTAGCATGATGAACAATAACCTACTATCAATTTAGATAATGCAAATGTAAGGAGCACTTATAAGTGCTCCTTACAAAATAAATCCATAACTGCATTTTCCATCCTCTATCTTACTTAATTTCAACATGAATAGCTATACTTGCTTAAAAGTGTAAACCTCTATGTTTGCTTAAAAGTGTAAACCCCAAGTTTGCTTAAAAGTGTAAACCCCTATCAGGGGTCCAGTTACACACTAGCCCAATAGCCCGTGGCTACAGAAAATTGATTCGGGCTATAAGAATATTTGCCTTTGTAGCCCGGCTGGCTATAAGAAAAGATTGACATTTTTAGGTCATGCTCAGAGGAATAACAATACTATAAGCAGTGTGTGTATATATATATATATATATATATATATATATATATATATATATATATATATATATATATATATATATATATATATATATATATATATATATATATATATATATATGTGTGTGTGTGTGTGTGTGTGTGTAATTTAGGGTAATCGAGGCAGCTCGTTTTTGTTCTTGTTTTTTAATGGGACTATGAAGTTTTCTATCGGGCTACGAAGTTTTGGGAACCTATAGCCCGGCGTTCTTCCTTAATTTCTTGCCGTAGCCTGACCCCTGCCTATGTTTGCTTAAAAGTGTAAACCCCTATGTTTGCTTAAAAGTGTAAACCCCTATGTTTGCTTAAAAGTGTAAACCCCTATGTGTTTATCTGAATTTTCAAAGAAAAAGTATAACATGAGTCTTTCTCTGCATCAGATGCAGATATACATACAGCGGTGATTGAAGTTTGAGTAGTGATTTCTTTATTTTTTCAAAAATGAAAATGAATTATAGAGCAAGTATCAGCAGTTTTTGAAAAACCATCAATTCCTTTTGGCAGTTTTTGAAATGTTTATCATTTCCTCGACCAGTCCAACAAAACAGAAAAAAGAAAAAGCTAGAGATACAATTCATCTCACGATTCATTTTGCAACGACTACAGAGCCATGAACATTTCACATAAATATCAGAGCAAGAGATATGACTTATTCTTTGAAAGTCACCATGTACTTTAATTCTCGCTATTTTCTTGCTCTCCATGATCGCACCATGACATCCTTCAAATAAAGATCTATCTATATAGTAGTAAATGTATAGTTTGAGTTCTTGAATGCGCAACTTTGAAGTAGCACAAATACCCTTCAGCAGGGCTGTAAAGCAAAATTTCTAGCACTCCAAATTAAAGCTGTATACAGCGATAAAGTCCACTTACCGTTTCCATTTCATCCTCATCTTCCTCCTCTCCCTCATCACTCTCCTCCTCCTCCTCCTCAACGGCCGCCATCCCGTCAGCACCATCGTCCATGCTCTCCTGGAAAAAGGGTAAAGATACTCGATCAGTGGGCCATCAGGACTGGACATATTCAGGAAACATTAAGAGATGCTGAAAATTGCCTAAAAACCTTGATTATCAGAAAGATAGGCAGTGAGGTTTACCTTTTTGATGCTGAGTCTACTTTTATCCAAAGTTAACATATGCAATGATTTTAATATACCAACTAAATCCTGTCATGTTGGTATTCATTGGATAGCTCTGCCTGAGTACGCTCAGATGAGTACCCATGTGCCAGGGTTTCATTTATTTAAAAAAAAAATTTGCATTGGCCAAATAAACCTCCACCAACATATGGGTTAAGATTCCACAAATCTTATCCATGCCCTTAACCCTTATGCGGCTGGTGTCTTATTCGACCAATACAAAATGATGCAAAAAAAACTAAAAAGTGACTGAAACCGTGGCACATGGGTACTCATCTGAGAGTACTCAGTGAGAGCTTATGAATACCAACATGACAGGGTTTAGATGGTTTTCAAAAATCTTTGCGTTCTTGTGCTTTGGATGAAAGTAGGCTCAGCATTGGAAGGGCTAAAGGTCTCCATGGCAAATATCTTCTTGACCTATGATACACCAAAAAGAACACAATAAAATGAAGCATGATTTTGTAATATTTCTAGGTGTAATATATTCTTTATTATTATACCTCTTGTAGAATTCTAGGCCTCTGATTGGTCAGTTACAGTCCCCCTATTCTGAATAGTATATATATAAAAAAATATATAGGCTTCGCCTCAGGTCCTATTGCTTCTCACTGGGACCTATTACTTTGTAGTTCCCTCGGGACTGTGCACTATTTGTTAAGAAGAGGTCAAAGAGGTACTACCAGAAAGGCCAGGATATTTTTGGACATCACAGGCAAGGATTGGCAAAGTATAAAGTATAAAAGGTGGATGAGCAATATTGTTTGCATATCTATTAGTTATAAATTATCAGGATTCCTGGTATAAATGAGTTTGAATGCTTCCCAAAAATATCCTGGTCAGAAATGTATCACCAAAATAGTCGCAAGTGCCGATTTTTGGCTGCCGCATGGATAAATGGGTTAGGAAATAATCCATGGCTTGATATCGTTACCCAATTAATGTGCAGCATGGAAAAGGAAAATATTGATTTCACTCAGAAATGGCACTAATAACATTGATTCTAGACTTAGACTTCACACCTGAGTTGATTGGAAACTCAGTATTGGAAAAAGGAACTAGGTTTCAGGTGAGGCCACAGCAACTAAAATTTCTTATTATTGATAATGGAAATTATTGTGTTTAAAAATCTAAAACCAAGAGTTGTGCCATCTGGATCTATGATAATAATAAAAACAATAATAATAATAATAATAATAATAATAATAATAATAATAATAATAATAATAATAATAATAATAATAATAATAATGATAAGAAAAATAATAATAATAATAATAATAATAATAACATTAATAATAATAATAATAATGATAATAATAATAATAAAATTAATAATAATAATAATAATAGAATTAATAACCATAATGATAATAATAATAATATTAATAATAATGATAATAATAATAATGATAATAATGTCTTTAAGGCTCAGATTTATCAAAGTTGTGACCAAGCATCAACACATGACTGTAAATCCCGCTTTTGATGGTGCTACAACATTGAGATCATAAAGAGTATCATAAAACCAAACTAATGTTATCCTCAGTGTCATGATTATCCAAATTAGAGCACCTCTTGCCTACCTGCTTCAGGTAAATCACCTGTTAACGAGATTGGGCTGAGAGATGCCGAGGTGTGCCCAGGTAATCAGATGATGAAGGCCGCCAGGTATGAAATTAATGCCTTCTATTTTCATCATTACCTTTTGATCAATTGCCCATTGTGCTGGACGTGAGTCCTCGTCATTTCTCTACATCACACTTAGGGTGATCATCAGCACCACTCTACCTCTAACATACTTTTACTGGTAGCATACATATCCTGACAGGGCTCCAGAAAAGAGTGTTTTTTTTTGCAAATGGGATATTTCTTTTTCAGCCAAGATCAAAGGTAAGTAAAAATCATACACAGGCTGGCGCAAAGCCCTGCCCCCCCCTCTCTTTCTCTCCCTCCCTCTCTTTCTCTCTCACTCACTCACTCTCTCTCTCTCTCTCTCTCTCTCTCTCTCTCTCTCTCTCTCTCTCTCTCTCTCTCTCTCACTCACTCACTCACTCACTCTCTTTCTCTATCCCTCTCTCATTTACTATTTCACTCTCTCTCTCTGTCTCCCTCCCTCCCTGTCTGTCTGTCTCCCTCCCTCTCTCTCTCTCTCTGTCTCTCTCTCTGTCTGTCTGTCTCCCTCCCTCTCTCTTTCTCTGTCTCTCTCTCTGTCTCTCTCTCTCTGTCTGTCTCTCTCTCTGTCTCTCTCTCTGTCTCTCTCTCTCTCTCTCTCTCTCTCTCTCTCTCTCTCTCTCTCTCACTCACTCACTCACTCACTCTCTTTCTCTATCCCTCTCTCATTTACTATTTCACTCTCTCTCTCTGTCTCCCTCCCTCCCTGTCTGTCTGTCTCCCTCCCTCTCTCTCTCTCTCTGTCTCTCTCTCTGTCTGTCTGTCTCCCTCCCTCTCTCTTTCTCTGTCTCTCTCTCTGTCTCTCTCTCTCTGTCTGTCTCTCTCTCTGTCTCTCTCTCTCTCTCTCTCTCTCTCTCTCTCTCTCTCTCTCTCTCTCTCTCTCTCTCTCTCTCTCTCTCTCTCTCATCCTGCCTTCAGAGCCTTCCAATACAGCTTCCAGCTCCCCTAAATTTCTGTTAGGGACAGGATAGAGAGGGGGTACAAGGGGTTCAACAATCCCCCCTGCACCCCACCATGGATAAAAGGACAATAGTGCATTCCTCATCATTCAACAGGGAGACCTTCACACAATCATAATACGCTCATCCACTCACAAGTTCTCAAAAATAAATCAATTCCCTTCCTTCATTATGGATGAGAGCTTGTCTCACACAGCCTTATTCTTTATCTCCATTTACCACCAAAGTATTCAAGAAATTTGACGCAAGGTCAAGTTAATCCCGCTCACGTCATCGTTCCGTGGATTGTTAAATTCGATTTTGATCATATCATCCATCGTGCTCGCCAGAACAGCTGTCATGTAAACCACTATATAATAACCCCTGAGTGTCGCTAGATTGTTCATATCCCACTGGGGCATTAGTGTACAAAATATCACCAAGTCTTATTTTGAAATTACTCAAATTTACCAAATATGTACCGAAAAATAAAATGAGTGATCACCATTAAAAATACCCAATCACCAACAAAATGCTGACTAGGAATTGGTACCTGTAAAATCTACGATACAATACAATATTGATATTTTCTTCGTGAAACGATACCTTATCAATACTTTTAATGATACTGTCTGCTTCCCAGGGACCGAATTCTTTTTTTTTTTAGCACAGTTAGCTTTGGGGATTACGATAATAGATATAGAACTGCCTTCACAGAGAGATGTCCAGGTTGCAATTAAGTCAATGATGAATTTTAATCTTAACAATACAATATGATACTCAATCTTTTGGATAAAATCCTTTTTTCCTTTCAATATCAGTATTCAGTATTGTATGGAGAGCCGGTATCTATCCCTTAAATTGTGCCAGAGTTTTGGTCATTTTTCAGATTTTTGCATCATTTTGTATTGGCCAAATTATCCACCAGCATTGTAAGGGTTAACCCTAATGCTGCTGGTGCTTAATTTGGCCAATACAAAATGATGCAAAAAACCTGAAAAAAGACTGCAACCCTGGCATATGGGTACTCATCAGAGAGTACTCTGTGAGAGATTTTCAATGGATACCAACATGACAGGGTGTAATGGTTTTCAAAGGTCTTTGCGTCCTTGTGCTTTGGACAAAAGTAGCCTCAGCATTCGAAGGGTTAAACGCTCCTGAATACAACACTGTGTTCAACTGATCGCAGTGCTGTGCTTCTTTATTGATTGAAATATTACCAATACATGCTGATAGCATTTCATAAGGCCCTGGATACATTATTCATAACACTGCATGTTGCGCGCTGAAAAGTGAAACGTTCGCAAATGTTAGGTCCTGAAGGCCTCCCCAGAAGGTTTCTACAGTTGGAATTTTTCTGTGTTGCGGCCAATAAGTTTTAAAACGACATGAGAGTTAATGAATCAGGGCCTATACCTGCACCTTCCTTGATATATCTGTAACTCTCCTTAAACAATAAAGCCTGCTTTCACTTGTCAATACACATTTCAATAGATGGAAATATCGAAAACATGAAAATGGAAACTAATCGAAGAAATTCAGCATTTATCTTTCCAGCATCAAGAGCCACGGGTGAAATAACTGTGTTTTTCCATTATATCACTCTTTCATAATAACCCTTCACATTGATTATGTCTTTTTTGTGCATGAAAGATTCGAACCTAAATATTACATAACTTGCTATATAGCATATCATGCTAACCTAGATAATTTACAAAAAAAAATTGTTGACTTGTCAGTTCTGAGTTTTCAACCATTCCAATGCTGAGGCTACTTTCATACAGGATTTTTGAAAACCATCTAAACCCTGTCATGTTGGTATTCATTTGATAAGTCTCACGGGGTACTCTCAGATGAATACCCATGTGCAAGGGTTTCAGTCATTTTTCAGCATCGTTTTGTGGTGGTGGTGGTATAGATGTATTGTATAGGTATAAAATGATACGGGAAAACCTTTTTTTTTGGAAAGTTAGTTCTGATAATCAGTTGTAGAGTCTGATTGCTTGTCACAGTATTACTATGACTCTAAAGTGCCTTAGGTTTCCACTTGTGGCGATTATACTCTGTGAGGGATCCTTTATTTCAATTACGAGGAAGCAACCTTTTTCTTTGTACATAGTTAAGACACAGGTGGGGAGTAAGCTTTATGTTTTGTGGGTCGTGCAGAAATTCTAGTGGGATTTTGAGATAATGTTTTGCTAATTAGATATTATATAGTTCATAGGATTTGTCACTGCTGATCCAATTACCCCTTTTCTTTCCCGTAACACAGTCGGTGATTTGAAGCCTCGGGAACAGTGCTGTCGTATTTAAGGGCCGTCACAAGACCAGTTCTCTGGGCAGGTACCTTGTCTTCTCCCGTCTGGTCCCTCAAAGGAGCAGTAAATAAAGGAATAAATAACACTTGTGAATTGTTGTCATGATGAATACTCTGGGAAATTGTTCATCTTTATGGTATATGAAGCACATTCCTCAAGCGTGGAACAATCGCCTGTCTTGTTTAATTCTTTAATTCAGTAATACCCATTCTTCTCAGCGCTATTACTCGTTCTCTGCACGACGACGTATGAGACAGATGTCGTCCTTAGTTCGGGAGGAAGTTTATTGGATTGTAACATGAAGTTCATCACCGCTTCCTGGAAAATTTGCTTGCCTAGATGTTTTCACCCATTCATGCCTAAAGATCTCTTTAACATGGCCCGTCTTTCAAACTAAGCACAACCCTTTCAATGCTGAGGTTACATTCGTGTAAGGCACAAGAACCCAAACAATTTTGAAAATGATCTAAATCCTGTCATGTTGGTATTCATTGGAAAGCTCTCAGTGAGTACTCTCATATGGGTACCCATTAGGGTTCAAGTCATTTATTAGGTTTTTTTGCATCATTTCGTATTGGCAAAATTAGCAACCAGCAGCATAATATTAAGGGTTAAGAATATTCATGTCATGTTTTTGGTTCAGAACGACAAACATTTCTCCTTCAAATATTTTCTGAAATATACTCTGGTCACAAAGATGTTAATAACCTAATGTGTAGTGTTTGGTATCGGTCAAAAATAATTCTGAACGACCGATGACCGATTAATAATCGAAGTTGTGTACATGGTTTTCCGTGCCGCCATTGCTATTTACCTTAGTCAAAAGGTACCGCGACACCTTGCGGTATCAAGACACACTAGCGTAATTGTGTCAAGCGCATTTGTGCTATGGTGTGCCGATAACATAACAACAATGGCGGCATCGTAACATCGCCGGGCCACGCTCAGAGAGGATCTGGAGCGGTCCCGCAGTGTTTCCTCTTTGGTGGGGCAATAAATAGGTAAATAAACTTTGTTTCTCAGATTTTCTGACCGGCAGAACTACCGAAAGTCCAGCTATTTCTTTGAATAGAATTTTTATCCATGTTCGTTTTTTGTTCAAACATGTAAAATTGCGTTCGATCATCATAATCGGAGGCACAAATGCATGTTGTTCGGCATGTTCGAACAATCGGAAAAAAACTACTAATGTCAGGGCGTTTTTTTTTTGGCAAGTGAGCATTAATGGGTTAATAGTTTTTTCTTGCAAGAAACATCAAACAAGTCTGGGGAATATGTGTAAAGCGCTCATAATTCATGATTTAGCAATAACAAATTTGAATCATTGTCTAACAGTAATTTTGCAGAGGATAACTTTTTCAGATCTTTCCCTTAACACTCTTGGATATCCTATTTTTTATCAAATTGCTTGAGTGAATTTGGTTATTGGCTATCTAGAATGTTTCTTTTATTGCTGCAATGAAATGAATAGAAGTTTTTATGATGTCTAATGCTAGAGATAGAGATATCATCAACCATAAAATGACGTACCTATCACTAGAGAGATAGGTTTTATATAACCTGTATTGAATTACATGATTTATTCCGCCTTTCTTCTTTCCCACAGGAAGACACTGTTAGGGAGATGACAATTGCTATAGGAACAATTCATGGGTAAAAAGGATATCCCTTCTAGGACAATGGGTCAATTGTTCCCTAGCATTGTTGTAAATCCAATTGTTAGTGTATTGATTGCTGAAAAGAGGGCTTATATGCATTTTTGAAGGGCAGTAATTTGGTTTGGCCTTTTGGAGAGTTGGAGATTGAGTTTGCAGGAACTTCTTTCTATTCATGTTGAGTTCAAAACTGCATGTGATTATAAGTAGTAACAAAGTTACTTGAGGTCATATACTGAAGTTGCATGTCTTAGCCCATTCACACTTCTGTAGTTCTGTCTAAAGCTATGATACAGTGATACTGATTTTGGAATTTACCCTTCCAAAACAACACAAGCATATATGCGTTTGCGGTAACAATTAACCTAGAGAATCATACACGCATATATGATTGTAAGATAATCAAATTCATTTCAAGAACACTATCAACAACTCTCCTCTCAATTCTTGAATTATTGTCAAAGGTATCATAGATCAAGATGAAGATATTTAAAGGAACTTTATATATACATGCAAATATATATATATATGTACATGCATGTATATATATATATATATATATATATATATATATATATATATATATATATATATTTATATATATATATATATGTATATGCGTACATATATGTATATATATATATAAATATATATATATATATATATATATATATATATATATATATATATATATATATATATATATATATATTTATATATATATATATGTGTGTGTGTGTGTGTGTAAATCTAGAAGTCTGGAGCTTGTGTGAGATGATTAAGATTGAGATTTTTGGCTATAATTTGAACAGGATTGTCTCCAGGGCGGTAAGGAGATAATGATGCCCTGTGAAATAACTTGTCTCGGCTGCATACAAATTTCCTGACCTTTCACACACTGACCTTTCCTTAAGGTCAAGGTCAGTAAATTGCCCAGATTCCTGAAAGGCAATCATTTAATGAGATTGAAAATAAATAAAAGGAGAGCTTGTACATTTTCATAGGCCTGTGGGGGTTAATAAAACAATATGCCTGTTTTTATATGCTGCAAGCTAGAATTTCTTTTGAATAAATCTAAATGTGCACAGGGTAAAAAAGGGATATCTTTTAAGAAACCTGACAGGGTGTTAGGGTAATCATGAGTTTGCTTAGAGAGAGGTGCCAAATAAGGACAACTCCCTTCCGTATATGCCAAATAAGGATTACTTCCTTTCTGTATATGCCAAATAAGGACAACTCCCTTCCGTATATGCCAAATAAGGATTACTTCCTTTCTGCATATGCCAAATAAGGACATTTTTACTCCCTTCTCTACATGTGACTAACTTTAACTTGTCCTGGTTTGGTTTTTGCTTTCTAAGATTTCTTAACACATTGGGTACTTATCTGAAAGTACTCAGCGAGAGCTATTTAATGAATACCAACATGACAGGGTTTAGGTGGTTCTCCAAAATCTTTGAGCCATTGTGCTTTGGACGAAAGTAGCCTCAGCATTGGAAGGCTTGCGAGTACTAGAAGCTAGCAATGATTAATGAAAAGTCCAATTCTTTCTTGCCTCAGAAAGACTGTTTTGATCTTTTAACACAGCACTTGATTGTTAAGGGGCTTTGTAATCCATTTCATTACCCAGTGCTAATGAAATTGATTGCAGAGGAATTCTTAACACTTCCAATGCTGAGGCTACTTTCATCCAAAGCACAAAAATGGAAAGGTTTTTTGAAAACCATCTTAACCCTGTCAAGTTGGTATTCATTTGAAAGCTCTTGCTGAGTACTCTCAGATGAGTACCCATTTGCCAGGGTTTCGGTCATTTTGCAGGTTTTTTGCATCATTTTGTATAGGCCAAATTAGCCACCAGCAGCATAAGAGTTACTAGATACATTCACAGAGATTTTCAAGTTGGTCAAACACAGCCTTCGATATTGCCATTACAAACCTAGGACAATATTTGAAAACAAGCATACTCAAATTGGCCAACTACTTCAATTTGGGAATTGCTTTGTTTGATGTATGACAATAGTAATGTCCAAGATAGCACTTTATTTCCCTGTCTTTTATATTAAGTTCACCAGGTTGAGAAGATCAAGGCCCATAGCCACAATGAGTGTGTGAAAAGAAAACAATTCATTTTCTGCAAGCAATAAATCTTTATTCAATAAACAAAATTAGATATTCTATTACAGATTAGTGCAGGAGATTATATTGCCAAACTTAACAACATGAAGTTCAACTAACAAATATAAGAGTAGGTCTATCGCAGTTCAGAAGATCCTAGCCTTACAGAGTCAGAAGCAATAAGTCATTGCTAGCCCAGCTACTAGGCCTTAACCCATTAATGCCCACAACGGCCAAAACCAGCCTGACAATTTTGAAGAAATCTTTCAGGCTAAAGCAGAATAGGCAAAGTTTTTGAAGGGGAAATATTCATCAGAATATAATCAACAACTCTTCTTCAAATATCGTGTAAAATTATTCTTAATTCAAAAGTTATCGTCAAAAGAATCGTCCATCCAGACAACAATTTCTGGAGGAACATTTAAGTGTTAATGGGTTAATGTGTTTTCCTTTATTATACATACATTTATGCCTGTACCTATACTACATAAGGGCTTGTGGTTTACTGTCAGCCATTCAGTTCACATGAACACCACACAAGGGGGCTGTACTGGCATATCTCCAACCACCCTCCTAGAATACCGCAATGCCATCTATTCTCAAGGGATGACATCTATATATGGCCTGGGAGGCAGGCTAGAGCTGTCTCTGATAAAAAGAACTTCAACTTGTCAGGCTAAATAAGAGAATTTGATTAGGGAGTTAAATCAGACATATCTCAGTGCCTTTGAACATTATTACACTTTTCAGCAAGACACAAATGGGGTCACTGATCCTATTCGCAGATTCACTAAAACCCATTCACATGTGCATGAATTCTTCTGGAAAAACACTGTCTGGATAAACTATACTTTTGAAAATAACTTACAAATGATGCATTATCTCATGAAATATTTGAAGAATAGTTGTTAGTTGAGTTCTCCCGTATATTTCTCCTCCAAATATTTTTCACAAGATGCGTAGGAAGGAGAGATATCCTCAAAATTGTCAGGCTTTTTTGGTCGCTACAGCCGTAAATGGGTTGATCTCTTATCTACAGCAAGAAGCTTCACATATATCATGCTGCAGGGTCATTCACTGGTTTAATTTCAAAAAGAATGGGCAATAAAATGGTTGTCAGTGCTTTAGTTTTATAGCTCAGACAGGGCTACAGGCACTTTCGGGATGATTTATAGCAATTTTTACTACTCAAACAGTTAAATTTACTCACATTCCCCTTTATAATTTTGGTGATATCTCTTTAAACAAGAGAGACGCTGTCAGCGTCAGCTTGTGGGTTCCTTTTGTTAACGCATTTCTGGTCTCTTATGAATATTTATCTTTCAATATATATGTAGTTTGCAAGGTCTCTATTTACTTGTGGTTTTTGGAGTGTGTATTATATTAATGTTTGTGGTTGAAGAAGGGCAAAGGCGATATTTTGTAGTACAAGTTTCTTTATTAAAATCTCTCTAATTACAAATGCTCTTTCTCCTCACTGTGGCGGCTCAACATGCATAGTCATTTCTATTATCATAGTTTCTGTTGTTAATTATTGGGTGAAACACTTTATATTATTGGATTGTCAATGTTTTTTGATTTGTTACATTGTATGGATCTTAAGCAGATCATGGTCCGAGTAATATGTTGGTACCACAATTGCCATAGCGTCTCTTAGGTTTGTGTACACATGGTCTATGGTTGATCCGTGGATAGTTGTTGCCCCTGTTGGTAATTGTTGCAAATTGTTTGGATCCAGTACTTCTCTTTTGAGGCGATGTGCTACTGATTGTACCTTGGTGTTCAGGTTCATGTCTCCTACAATTACCAGTTTCGATGCCATATATTCATCTATGGTTCTGTTTAGGTCTTCTAAAAAGTCTTTCATGGTCGTTCTGTGGTATCGATATACACATATGAAGGTGTAGTTGTCTGGATATGTCACCTTTGCTACTGTACACTCCATGGTGGGCGTGTTCCTCTGTGTCACCTGCTCAAATGGTGATGTAGCGAAGCAGGATATCCCATGTTTTGCTGCAGGGACTGTGTCTGAGAACCCTGTTCTATTGTGATTCATGTAGTGGTGGGTCTCATACAGGGTCTCTAGTTTAGTTGTTGGCATCAGGTGTGTTTCAGCCACTGCTGTGAAGAAACTGTTTTTGTAGTTGTAATCAGACGCAAGGTCCTCTGCGTGGCGATTCATGCTTCGAATGTTGATGAAGCATGCTACTGTGTTTCTTCCCATTTGTCGGTAGTCTATATGTCGTGGGATATTTATCTGGGCTGATTTTCTTAATCTTCTCATCTCTGCATGTACCCTATTGTCTGTGGCAATTTTCATCTTGTTGAAGTATGTCACGTACAGCTGCTCTGGATCAGACACTCTGCTGAGGGCTACATAATGCATATGATGCCCGAATGATCCTGAGAAGTCTGTGACTACTGCATTAAGTGTCTGCCCTTGGGACCTGTGGACAGTCTTGGCTGCAGCTATTCGGAGTGGGAATTGGGTCCTTGTAACTGTAATCTGAGAGTTCCTAGATACTTGGATTCGTTTCATTTGTGTCTCTACAGGTGTCCATGTTGGGCGGATGCCGGGTGTGTAAAGCTTTTTTTTATGAGCACGTGTCTCTCTTCCAACCTCATGGTCATCAAACAATACCCATATCAGACCTGCTGCCAATGTATTGTTTGTATTGTCAGGTATCTTTGGAAGTGCCTTGACTTCCCCAGCAGCTCCGTTTGTTAATCCATCCTTCACTGCAACGTTTTGAGACATTTCAACTCTATCTTGTATCGCTATGACTAGCACAGTTGGGAGCCCCTGCGTATCTTTTGTCGGTTTATCCTTCATTTTGGCCAGGTGTATTCTAGTCATCTCTTCATTGCTGGTCCCGTTCAGGTGGTCGTCTGCTAGAATCTGTATTGGCTCATTTCGCCTGGCAGCATCGTTGTGTTTTTCCACTGCTTTATTTGTGCAGTACAAATGTGTGATTGTTCTGTGGGGATAGTCAGGGTCTGTGTATCTCTCCTTTATGCACTTGTTTGTTATGAAGTCTGTGTCTGAGTCTGTTTGTTTTCCTTCTCTTAGGCGGTTTAAGAGTTCTGCAAATGGCTTGTGGTCCCGTTGTCTCATTATTGTCTGTAATTCGTAGAGCTTATAGTTCTCTGTCCAGTTGTTGTTGGCCAGGGCTCTTATACCTTCGCTTGGTAGTTGGAATACCCATGTATCACACACTGGTTGGAGCTGGAATAGGTCACCAATGCACAACATATGTACTCCGCCAAATGGAACTCTGAGTCCCATGATGTCTTGTAGGCGGCGGTCGACGTAGTTGAACAGGTTATTTCCGCACATACTTATTTCATCGATTATGACAAACTTCAGGTTGCTCATCTCTGACCTGAGTGTGTTCAGTGTGCTCACCGTAAGTGGAATATAATTTGGGCCAACGTTGTTGAATGGTGTCTTTAAGGCTGAATGTATTGTCATCCCCTTTATGATATGTGCAGACTTTCCTGTGGGGGCCATCACAAGTACACTAATTGAGTCTGCATCCTCTCCTGCAGCAGTGTCATATATCTTTATCAGATACTGGTATATGGCTTTTGAGAGATGGGATTTCCCACAGCCGGCTCCTCCGCTCAGGAAGGCGAATATTTGCTTCTGGTTTGTGCGTACGACATGGCTTATGTAGTCGAAGAATGTTCTTTGTTCCGTGTTGAGTTGGCGAATGTTTTCCCATAACTGTGTTTCTGTGAGTCGGTTGTGTTGGAATTCAGTCATAGCAACTCCAGGCATCACATGTATTCCCATGTCTGGTCCAATATCGTACTGTGGGCGGAAATCGGGGTCGCTATCTGGTTGTTCCTCGGCACGATCAGCTTCGTCAGCGTGTTGTGCTGATGGAGCTACTGCTGCCGCTTCTTGTCTCTCGATTTGATCTAGTGCCTGACGCTGTAAGGCTTCCTCCACAGCTGTTCGTCCTGGTGAATATTCTTCTAACCTGATCATTATCTCCTCTTTTCTTGCCTGGTAGTGTTCTTTATGGCTGCTGTATCCACCAAGGATATCGACGCTTTCTTCTCGCCATGGTATAAATAGCATCAGTAGTTCTCTGTAGTGGTGGTCTTCTTTTACCTTCACATCGTACCATGGGCATCGTATAATGCGGCCTTTTTTGCGGCGCTTCTGGCCCTTTTGCACTGTGTTGGCACTCTCAATCGGGTAGTCTTCTTCATTTTCCTCATACAGAGGTGCTAAGTCTTGTATTGGTGTTCCATCAACGTCTTCCTCTGGTCGACCACTAGGCTTTTTTGGACCAATGTTATCGTACCATGACGCCCATTCTGCTAGGCATATTTTTTCCAAATTCTTGGGCCTGATGCCGTACCGTTTGATTAAGTTTGTGCTATCAATGTTTGTATCTTCATCATCCATTGACTCCAGATCTGCCTTCTTTTTCAAAAGTCGTACTCTCTCATGTGGTGGCCCTGTGTTGATGAAGATCGTTGTTCGGCTGGACTTTCGCAGAGACATCTGGAGTGCCAAATAGGCGGCTTCTTGGGCACTTATTTCTACCGAGTTTACAAACTGGTTTCCTATGTGCCTCATACTTTCTGATACAGTGCTGTTTCCTGCACGTACCTCAGCACTAGCTTGAGCTAGGAGCTTGCTCATGCCTCTGCTACCTTTTGATATATAAGCAACTATATATGTTGCACAGGCGTATGCGTCTAACACGTATTGTATGTCCATATTTGCCTGCCAGGCGAATAGTGTGTTCCTATTATAGTTGTTAATAGTAACTTCTTGTGGTGTTCTCCGAAGGAAGATTGTTCTTGCTCGTAGAGATGCCTGTACACTCTTCTTGTATTCTTCAAACGAGAGTTCTATTTCTGTGAGGAATTCTTCAAACGTGCTGGTTGTCCCATTCGATATTTCTTCTAGTTTAGCATGTATTTTGGTCCACTTCTCTCTATATTCTTCCAGCTCGTTGTCTTCGGCACTCAGGGGGTCCAGGATCACTGTCTCAGGGAAGGGTGGTTGCGGGTAGTTGAAACGGCATACACTGTTTTCATGCTTTTTGCAAGTTGGTGTGTGGTGGTGCTTCTGCCTGGACACCAATTCATCCTCAGTTGTCCCTTCTGATACCGGCGCTCGGCATGTAATGTATTTGTCTATAAATTGTATGACCTCTGTAATGTTTGTTGTTTCAAGGACTGGTGCTCCCTCTATCCACACAACCATGTGCACATGACAAGATCCTCTGTGCTGCATCTCAATCCGATAGAAGTAGTCGAGTATCTTGCCAATTGGTGCCTGTTGACTCTTGAAGAACTTAGCCATTAATATGTGCAGTTGGTAATCAAAGTGCCTGGCGCATGTTATGGGGTCGCTCTGTACTAATCGACAACAAGTCTCCCATCGCATGTTGTGTATGTCTTCGTCTGAGTATTCTACTTTATCCACAGTTTGTCCTAATATCTTGAGGAGGTGTGTCCACTTTGTTTCGGCTGCTGACAGGCTTATGAAAAATGTAGCAGGTCCGAGTTGTCGTAACATGGCAAACAAATCCTGCTTAGCGCGCTTGAAGTAAGGCGGTGATCCACGTAATGTGGCAAGGAACTGGTATCCTTGGTCGTGTTGTATGATTTTTCGGATGTTGTCTGGATTCTTCAGTGAGCCAGCTGTTATTGACATGTCTGCAGTCTTGTGCTGACGTAATGCTAAGTTAGTTCTACTAGTCAGTAACTTCATCTGCAATTTCTTTGTTTTAAAGAATAAGTTCTCTACATTCAAGGCAGCCCGCCGGTCCACTTGTAGTAACTCACTCTTCACAATATCACTATACTGGACTGTAACGTAATTGTTTAGTGGTCTGGCATGGCCAAGGAATAGGTCCGGATATGCTAATTCTTCACAATGTTTATCTAGGAATATACTTTTCGGAGTACTATCTTCTGCTGGTGCGAAATTATATATAGCTTGGAACTCTGGTGGCTCTAAGTAATCCTGCTCTGTTAACATGGTGTCGTTTGTTCCTGTAGCTTCGTATTCATAGTCGGATTCTTGGTCGCTATCAGTTCTTTTCTGTTGTCTACCTGTTTGCTGTGGTTCCTCCACGCTTGGTTGAATCACTGTGTTGAATATTCGCTCAAAGGCCATGTTCTCTGGGAGGAAATCTTTGTTCCATTTTCTTGAGGGACGCCCTTTTGGTTGCCTCTTCTCTATATAGCTCTGGGATATCTTCAGTGTTCTTTTTTCTATCACCCATGTATCATCGGATATTTCTTTTCCATTCACATTTGTAATGATTGCCACAGATTCAGGCCCAAAAGCCTTGTATGTTTCCAATGTAAATTCTCCTCCTACGCAGTTGTGATAGGAAAGTGCATCGTCCAGATCCAGGAGGCCATGCTCTGTGAACATGTGTTGCTGTGGGTGTTCAGGTCCCTTGTATTCTTCCAAACATAATGGGCAATAGTAATGATATATTTTAATAGGGCTGGTGTTTTTCTGCTCACTGATATTGACTGGTGTAGAGTTATGAGTGTGGCCACGATCACTATCTCTATCATGGGAGTTGTGGGAGCTCTGTATGTGGGCTATAGCATCATCGTATGTCCTGGTTGATGTAAAGCACTTTTCAGGTGGGCTAATATCTGTGTCTGTTGTTTCGGTTTGTTCAACGTCCAAATGACAGCGGAATCGAGGTTTTGGGTCTTTTTGTAACTTATTTGTCTTGAAAACTCCCTCGGCTGCCAGGTTTGTTGTAGATTCTTTGGTACTGCTATCTTCTGGGTTGAAACGAAAACAAATGTCATTGTATTTTATACCAGCGTCCCGATAGAGTGGTCCATTTTTGACCAGCCACTTAGCTGCATTGCGAACTGCGTTGGGCCTTATATTTTGAGACACTGTGTGGTGCTTAAACTTTAACCTGCGTTTTAGTTTAACTGGTATTGTTGCCGCATTGCCCTGTGTTCGTGGAAGGCTGTTGACTGTGTTTGCTATGTTAGCGACAACGTTTACAACATTGCCAATCACCTTGTATTGTTTCCCTCGAGGCGCCTGATGTATTTTCATAAAGACAATCCTTGGTGCTAGGAGGCGCCACTCTAACTGGTGGAGGTCCATCTTCACTGGCTTAGGCGGGAATGCTAGGCCATTGGCTATGGCCATTGGCGGTACTTTTCCTTTTATGATGTGGCTGCGGCAACAGTGGCATATCCAGTTTGAGGATGTCTGATTTCCTATTTTTGTGGTGCAAATCCGGGCTGCGTCATTGTTCAATGAAAGTATTGGTGCAATCTGACGTACTGTGTGCCTGTACAACATCCTATTGCATGGCATGCAAACAAAGGTTGGTCCGCCTTTTACACTTTCTCTGAACCTGTTTATCAGTCTTGCCATAGGACCTGGCCTTGGCATATTCATTCCTGGCCTGTGCCTATATCTTGCTGCACGCTCCATATCACGATATTTTATTTCAAGCCGCTTCTTTCTTATGTAAGACTTCTGACTCATCTTTCTCTGTGGTGTAAGGGGAGCCTTCTGGTTAATGATGTTCCTCTTCTTGGGAGTAGTCGGCTGTACAGCATTTGGATTGCTGTCCAAGGTACCAGGGCTTTTCCTAGCTAGTTTGTTAGCAGTGTTTTGGTCGTCATGCTGGTTTTTCCGTTTATTACCTCTCATCGGATCAGCTAGATCTTCCATTGAGATCAGCGGTCTATTGGCTATATCTTCCTTAATGTTTTTCAGCACTTTCTCTAAATCACTGTCCACTACTTGTCCAGTTCCTTTTTTATCAAGCGATTTTTGTGTCTTGATCTTTGCATAAACTACCTTCGATTTTTGAGACATCTTCTTGTGCTGGTTTGTAAAGTAATTCGCCAGTGCATTTTGTTGTATGTTTGCTCTCACTAATGTATGGGAACTTTCTCTTGTAGTTGTATCTGTTTTCACTTGATTTGACCGAGTACTTGCACCAGGCAGGTCCATCTGTCTTGTAGTCTTCTTATTTCTGATATCTTTTCCCTTGCCGCTTTCTGGTCTCAACATCTGTTCACATGGTAGCAAGTGCTGAGCCTGTCCATATTGGGTCTGACTGGGATGAGTTTTTTCACCATGTATTTGTAATTTTAATTTGTCATCATTCTTTTTTGGCCCCTCCCTGACTGGGGTCTTAACAGGCATAGGCTTCTTAGGTATAGTAATGTTATGGTTGCTACTGCCTGTTGCAAAAGACCCTGATGAGATTTGCGGTTGAGTGATATAATCTGCAGATTCTGATATTGGGGGCTGATGCAGTATCTTTCGCCTCACTGAAGGTCTCATATTTGCTTGTGGACTCATGTTAAAATTGGGGTTGGGTGGCTCTTGTATATATCGAGGCGCCGTTGAGGGTCTATAGTAGTATGATGGCTGTATATATCTTTGTGGGTATGTATTCAATGGCCCTTGCCTATACTGAAACATTGGCGGCCTTTGGTATCCTAGTTGTTGTGGTCCTGGCTGTCGCATGTAGGGATTATAGATGTTAGATTGCCAATATCTTGTATTTTGATCTTGGAGTTGATTTTGGATGTTATACTGATCTTGATGAACAATATTTGGCTGTGTGTATATAGTGTTTGGTGGAGGGGCCTGATATGTACCTTGTAGCGGATGTGTAGTGGGCACTGAAGACCAGTTTGTGCTGTTACTACCCCTTGCTTCATTGTTAGGTTCTATGCTTGGCTGCTGATCCCTCAGTCTTTGTTCTCGGTACCTGATGCAGCGAGCTCTGTTCAACTCCGCCAGCCGTTTTGAAGATTTTGGCTTTCGCATCTGTAAATTATTAAAAGTTGTGTACAATTTATTATGAATGTGTTTGGCAGTGTTGTTGGGTGTGGTATTTGTATATATTGGCTTCAACAGTATAACTTCTGTATCTAATTCATGCTAGTTATCATCTTTAGTATGTTAGATATTCTGAAAGCTGATTATACCTTTGAAATCTGTTATTAAATACATGCTATTTTATAATGAATTATGCTCATATATTATGATTTCTGGTACATGTTATCTCTGTTCCTAACCCATGTATTTCTATTATCTTTTCAGATACCACTTTGAGTGCACAGCTGAGAATTAGTCATTGGATGGAAAGTTCATATGAGGTCCATATATATGCCATTTTATCATCGCTGAGTTAGGAAACCAATAATGTTTTGTGCCTTTCAAAATTAAATTATTCATTCTAGATGATGGCTACTTTGGTATGACATTATCTTACAGTGTGTATACTTTGGTTGTACTATATATATGTATTTCAGAAAATAATTCAATATAAAGAATTGTTATCTCTAACAGTATATTATGTCCTTTGCTATTTTTGAAGCTGTAAGTAATTGATTAGTGTGTAAAATGTATATATCATTCAAAATTTAGATTCCTTTGTTGTTATATCCTTGTATATAATATTGTGCATTTTTTCTATAGTGAGCTACATTCTATATGATAATCTCATAATCGACAAGCATGAATTCATTAAATCAATTATCCAATCAATATCAATTAAAGAGTGTTTTTCAGAATATAATTCAATATAAAATTTGTTAAACCCTAACAGTATATTATGTCCTTTGCTATTTTTATAGCTGTAAGTAATTGATAAGTATGTAATATGTATATATCATTCAAAATTTAAATATCGTTGTTGTTATATCCTTGTATATATTATTGTGCATTTTTCCTATTGTGAGCTCCATTCTATATGATAATCTCATAATTGTTAAACATGAAATCATTAAATCGATTAACCAATCAATAGCAATTTAAATAGTGTTCTCTGGGATTCTGATGCGAGCTGAGTGTAATAGGCGCGGAGTAGGTACTGGCATTTAATGATCTAATTTTGCTGCCACTCATTATCATACCTAGTTGGGATGTCATCCCAGCCAGCATGAGCACGTTTACAGCACAATTCATGAGGCTATTCCAACTCCAGGCCCCAGTGTGAAACAGAGGCGCAGATGCAATATACATGGCCCAATATAGCTTTTGAAGACTTAATGTTATAGTTGATTGTTGATTGTTATTATGCTGTTATTTAAATCAAGTTTTTAACAGGATTTTCATAAATATTCACATGCTGTTTATACATATTAATAAAAGATCAGTGTACAAGTTTACAAGTTTAGTTTATATATTAAGCTCTTATTACAATTTTCTCATTCTAAAGCCAGTATATCGAACCTGTGTAGTGCCATTTTTAACCCAATATTTAATCAAACTCGTTATCATGTTGTAGCCGCCTGGCAACTTGCGAGTTATAAGTGTTCATCCAATTTTTATACTGTCTCTTCTTTGTATTATGACAATCAACGTGAGACTCCAGGAGTGTGAGTGTTTGCAAACCTAGCAATATGTATCCCATCCGTAGTCTTCCTACTGAAATAAATTTTGATTCTGGAATTCCATAGGGTTACATATTAATATATAAATTATATTACCACTTTTCCCCATACTATCTATCTAGGTGAGTCTACTGTACTGATTTACAACTCAGCATTTTTTATCCCATTTCATTTTTAATACTGTATTTGGTATTTCCAATTCCCCTAGAGCTTCTCACCATTGTCGGGTTACTGCCGCATACAGGTCATCGAGCGAGGGAGACGTGCTAAGCTCTTATATCAATTATATTATCCTACAGGCAGTACCTACAGTTCCTTTGGAGTGCCCCTATTACCGCCCAATATTCACCCAAGCTCAATATCATGGTGCTGCCGCCTGGCGAGCGCTGAGATTACAACTGCAGGCCCGGCTACTATAGTTTTCATGATTTTTTGGTTGCTCTAGTAGTTATAATATACCTCGTTCTAGTGCCGTCACCAACGCCCATGTTGTGGCCATGCTTACTACCGCGGATCTGCCCCCTAACGTGTGTTAATTTTTTATACAGTGGTTTATGATTGATTCAAAACTGAGCAATCTGTATCCCACCTCTGGCTGTAATACTACAATAAGACACATAATAGATCTCCAACAGCTTTGAAATAAAAATCTAAAATATAAAGCCACTCATCCCCCTACTATCTATCACGGTAAGTTTTCATTAGTTTTTCACAACTCAGTATTTTGAAATCAACCTCCAGTTATAATACTGTAACAGATTTCATCAATTGCCCTTCAAGCTGTAGATCATCGCCGCGGAGCTGCAGCCTACAGGTCGTAAACCGAAGAAAAGATACTAAGCTCTTATATCTCTTATCTTATTCTACAGGCAGTGCCCACAGATCCTTTGTACTGCCTCCATTACCATCCAATATTTTACCGAACTCACCATCATGATGCTGGCGCCTAGCGAGCGCTGTGGTAACACCCGCCGTCCTTGCAAAGATATTAATATCCAAATAATAAAACCTCTCATCACAGTACTATGGCAATCACGATGAGTCTATCCTCAGGGTTAAACTCGTAGGTAATATTTATAATAACTTGCCCTATGCCCAACCATATTGTCCATGATAATGCAACTAGCTTGATCTAGGAGAAGGGGAATCTCCAATAGGGGAGTAGATCTCAGATCCATGATTTATGGCTGATCTAGTGGCTATATACACATCACCTATCTGTTGCCGCCAGTAAGGGCCATGTTGGTCCAGGTTTATTATCGTGGAACTGCCCACTAGGGTGTCGTTATGCCTACCATTAATAATCTATCATTCCTACAATATGGATCCACAACCGATGTAAATACCAAGCCTATATTCCCATAAGATAATAATCGATCTAGTGTTACTCAGCTGTCAGATCAAATTACCCATACTACCGGCAGTACCCTTTGTTACTGAGTAGTCCCACTTTTCCCGCCCAATATATATCCAAGCTCATTATCATAGTGCTGACGCCTAGCGAGGCGCTTTACGAACAACCGCCTACCCTCGCAACTACAGTCTCATCAATTCTCGGCAGATCTAGGGGCTATCCACCCATCTGCTGTCTTGTGCCGTCAGTATCGCTCATGATGTGTCTAGGCTTAATAACGCGGTACTGCCCACTACAGTTATAAATATGCTATAGGTACTCCTAAAAGCTATTTCACATTTCTGAAATTGATATTTCTTTTCGAAGATTGTATATAATTATATAACTTATTAGTTGGTAACACTATTTGCTACTCGGGTCCTGTCCTGCTGCACATTACCTCGCTGCTGCCACCTAGCGAGACAACAAGCAAAGACTATCTTCTAAGATCTATATTTTAATTCGATATTCTACTGGTCGTCCGCAAAGATCCTGCCTGACGCTGTTGATACCAATCAATATATAATTACACTCACTTCGAGGTGCTGCCGCCTGGCGAGTCGCTATGAAAAACAAGCATCTGCCTGACGCCTTTGATACCACTCAATATATATCTACCCTCACTTCGTGGTGCTGCCGCCTGGCGAGTCGCTATGAAAAACAAACATCTGCCTGACGCCTTTGATACCACTCAATATATATCTACCCTCACTTCGTGGTGCTGCCGCCTGGCGAGTCGCTATGAAAAACAAACATCTGCCTGACGCCTTTGATACCACTCAATATATATCTACCCTCACTTCGTGGTGCTGCCGCCTGGCGAGTCGCTATGAAAAACAAACATCTGCCTGACGACGATGATACCACTCAATATATATCTTCACTCACTTCGTGGTGCTGCCGCCTGGCGAGTCGCTATGAAAAACAAACATCTGCCTGTCGCCGTTGATACCACTCAATATATATCTACCCTCACTTCGTGGTGCTGCCGCCTGGCGAGTCGCTATGAAAAACGAACATCAGCCTGACGCCGTTGATACCACTCAATATATATCTACACTCACTTCGTGGTGCTGCCGCCTAGCGAGTCGTTATGAAAAAACAACATCTACCTGTCGCTGTTGATACCACTCAATATATATCTACTCTCATTACGTGGTGTTGCCGCCTGACGAGTTGCTATGATAAACAAACATAAAACCTATTCTCAATTGAACTCCGGCGTATCCTCTTAGGCAATCTGCCGTGATCCCTCTGCTAACGTTAGGAAGTTACCAAGCTCTAATTCCTGATAGACTCATGTAATCTACTCATTACAGGTTTGGCCACATGAGGCTGAATCGAAGCTATGGTCGTATTTAGATTGGAAACCCATCATGAGTTTTGTTCCTAAAGCAATACATGAAAGACTCCCGATATGTTTAACAAAATACTACAGGCTAATTGCGGTCATCATTTTTTGTAATGATTATACAATATCTTTTTAATACTACTAACGATCTTTCCCCTGTCTAACTGCATATTCTGATCCACATCGCGGTGCTAGTACAATCCATGAATGTTGAAAAACTACTAAGAGACTACTGTTAAATCCCGGATTGTCATTGTCATAATTCTTCAGGTTACCTACACTAGTTCTTCTGAGATCGCGATGTAATTGCCAACATTAGTATACTATTATAACCTAGTCGAAATTTTATCAAAAGCGGGACACCTAACAATTCTAACCCAACTTACTAATGTTCTGGCCAAGAACCTTCAAAATTAGAATTGGTGAACATATATCTGGTCATCTCTTGCAATTCTACTTAACTGTCATTTTGCAAGCGACATGAGAAACTACACATTTAGATCTGAGTCTATCAACAAGAAACGATCGTAAATGTTATCTACCAAAGCACTTTGTATATTATCATCTTGAGGTGTCTTTGAAGACCTAGGCTCGCGGTTAAAATTTGGGATGTTGCTTTCACGATATTAACCTTGACACTTCTAGTAAGAACCACGATATCAATATCTATTGTCGGATTTATATATCAAAATGAAATAATGAATCTCCAATCTCATCTAAAGAGATATAATGAATATCATGTGTTAGCCCATAATGTTCAGTTGTGAATTTTCATAACTCCATTACTGCTCAGGGTCTTATCACGTATTTCCTGCAGTTCCTATCACCAGACATGAGTGGGGTGATCCATTGTAAAAGTAAAAAACCCCACATATTTCAATGCAGATATCATATGAATGCCTATTAGTTAAAATTTAAGTACCTGGGAGAGATATGTGAGTGATGACCTAATCTCCTAAAAAATACCTATAGCACTCAGTACTAACATCCAGCCAGTTACAAAATATCAACTATATGATTACAAAATCAAGCACATTGCACCCCTATATCATCACATGTAAAAGAATAAAATACATACCGATGTGCCAATACAGCTTGCATGTGAGCCCTCACATGAAACACCACGGACTGTCAAATATTGGGTGCTCAGTATTGATATAGGCATCCATACGCATGCGCACTTCGGATTCTAATTTCATAGCCCATATGTATAATTCAAATTTCCCAAATGTGTACCAGATGCCAGAGCAGGATATCAAGATCTTTATCATAAACGTAACCTAGGGTTCAATTGCAATAGATTTAATTCAAACATTGTAATTCATATCTCAAATACCAAGTGCCAGAGCAGGAAAACGTAATCTAGAGTTCAATTGCAATAGAAGAAAAAAAGCAATGTAATTCATATTTCAAATATGTTTTATTTAGTAGTCCTTATACATCAAATATGTCACGGACGACTTTGGGCAGCTTATTTGCTGCTCTTCCTCCTCTTTGTAGGAGTCTTGGTGGGGGTTCCTTCATCGTCGGAGCCGACCGCCTTAGGTATAGTTGGTTCGGCAGCAGCAGGGGGTGGTGTTAGGTCTGGCAGTTCATTAGAACCCTCATCTATCAGAACGACGGGCGCCCTTCCTTTCTTCTTCTTTGTCGGGGTTTTTTGAACTGGGGAGTCATCGCTAGCAGAATCCTGTTTGTCGTCATCTTCCTTTCGGCCTGTGGCAGCAGTGGGGGGTGGGGATGTCGGTATTCCCTGGGACCCCTCTTCTTCTACTGGGGCTGCTGCCCCAGCTAAGCCGATGGATTGGACGACCCTGTCCAAGATATGGATCCTAACCCTCCTGCTTTTCAAGGCAGCCAGCGTGGCTATCGATATTGCATCGACAACCCAATACTCTTCCCCGCTGTCCACGATCACACGCCTGTTGAAAAAAAGGGTCAATATGAATATATTTTCATTTATGATATAATCTTATGCGAAGTAAGATTATCAAATCTTAGTACCACTGCTTTTTTCTGGCCTTTATACTCAATATATATACATTTGTTCAATATATATAATAACAGTTGTACCCAAATTATATACACTTGTTCAATATATACCTTAACCGGTGTACCACTGTTTTGTGTGGCTTTTATACTCAATATATATACATCTCTTCAATATATATGAAAGAGTTAGTATCAAACATCTATCTTAATTTAGGTAATATCGATTTTAACTATGGAAGTGGTATGCAGTAGTTCACTGTGGTATTTCGAATTAATAAGCTCTCATGGCTTTTAGGCATGTGGCACACTTGTAAATAAATGGCTAAAACATATTTGCGCCTATATTTGTTAGATGAATCAATCTGTGATGCCTTACACCTTTCATATTTGTATTATAAGTGTGATATATTATTGCAATGTAAAATAATTAAATTGTTTCTTATGGCCTAGTATTATTATATATCAACTCATTCCCATTCCAAATTCGATATTCACAATTATATTCTCGTTAACCCGTCTAATGGTTACTACGAAATCTCGATTTTGGTTCACAATAACCACGTACCTATCATTCTCATTGACCCCCATCAGCACAGCCTCGGTGGTCCTTTCTGTGTCCTGGGCCAGCTGTAAATAATAATACAACTTTATAACTGTACTGTTTGGTATTTGAAGATATTTTCTAAAACGCTGCAACGTCTGTTATTTCATTAATTATCACTAGTCTAGTACACTACATTAGTATTTGCCCAATTATGGTGGTATCTTTATTCAAATATAACAGTATTATGTATCATTATGTTCCTGCTATTGCCATTATCTTGAACAATGCCTTGGCGTGGCACATGTTTATGGAAAGGTATCTTGAGATTGCAATTATATATAATGTGGATTCTTTATAGGGGATTCTAATGTTTCGTTTTATGCATCCGCCACTGTTATAAATCAATACATATTATCTTATTACAATTTTCAAATGCGTGCATCCAATTGTATTACTGCATTCTTATCAGCAATTGTAAACCACGTGATCACGAACCAATTTACATATTCACCCTGATCACATCATTTGGAATTAGTAGGCAATAGTATTCAGTTTTAATCTATCCACCACGCTGTTAACATGGCTTGTGATATGGAGATTTCTGTTTTGAACCACCTCTTCAAAATAATTGTCGACTTGTCATACCAACAAATCGCGACTGTTGACTCGATACTGGATTTATTGGACGACATGATAAAGGCCGAGACAGAATCTAAGAACTGGAAGGACGTTTTCAGTTATTCTGTGGCACGCACAGGTATGCTTGAAATGAGGCAATTCATTTTGGGGAATCAGGCGCGAATGGTTAAGGACCGTTTCGAGTTTGTTCGTGAAAACCAAAACTTGATTACGAAAGGAAGCGGATAGCTGCTCATATATTTACTTACCCGAATGATGGTCTCATCTGTACTCCCTAAGCTATTGACGCCACCCCATCGATCCAGGCGGACATTCTTTATCTCCGTCTCTTTGTCCACGAATGTGGAATCAATAAGGTCAGTCTGAGGGCCCCAGAGCTTAACACGAACTTCGTTTCGGTCCTGATCTTTGACAGTGAACTCTCGCTTGGTCCAGACGCCACTTCCCCCCTTCTGAGGGGACTCCATGACATTCGAAACCTAGGATCAAATATGAGCAAAAGTTCTTAACAGTATTATAATGACTACCAGACACACTCGTCGTCGCACCCGCAAACCAATACAGACATCTATATTTTCTACACTCTTCCTCCCAGTCGGTTGTTCAAGTCGTCTGGAAACCAACGAATTTTCACGTTCGACGTCGCAATCGACTCTAGCTGCCTGTCCCTTCATCTAGTCGTCTGGATTTCACTATATTATAACTGTTTTTTTTGTATAAATATATGCCAAGATATTTTAATAGATTTAACATTATTATTGTGGCTACTAGGCACACTGTTCGTCGCACCGATCAAAACCTAATACAGACAACTACATTATCCTTACTATTTATCTCAGTCGGATTATCGAGTCGGCTGGAACCAACGAATTTTCATAATCTACGTCGCAACCGATTAAACTTGATAAAGACACTATCATAATATCCAATGTCGCTTAATCAAATCGTCTGGAATACACCATATTACAACTGATCTTTTGTATAAGATCTTGCCAAGATATTTAATAATCTGCTGGCTGTACACATATGAGGCCGGGTTTGAATAAAGCTATTCCAAATAGATTATAAAATTGTTATTATATATAATACCCTGTGTACATATGGCAATTTATCCAGCGCCTCTAAGGTTAAATTACAGGAATCTCACATTCCTTTTCATAGTCCATTCCTTCTGCACATCTACCGTCTGCCCTCGTACCATCTATATTTTATTATGTCGATCAAACTGCATTCTCATTGATTATATTGTATATACACGGTAAGGAAGCCAACCCATCAAATTCGCCGAGTATGGAAACAGTCCCGGTATAACCATTTCCAAAATTTATGAGTTTATCCGGTCAATTCTTCAAACGACAGGAAAATATCATGTCATACCCTTCCTTTAGTTGATAATTCGTCATGTAGTCATATAATCGGATGGAAATTGCACCTTGACGACTGGTATTTATGCCAATATTAACCTAGGATATTAAAGTTGAGTTTTCATAGGGAATCTCACAGTAGATCTCTAATATTAAACAGCTGTTCATATGGGCCGAATAAGTGGAATCTCATCGTTCTGATACATTGATCATTATCATCCGCCATATCATCTACTTAAACACTGAACTACCATATGTTATATTATGCTGATCATACCAGATCCTGTATGAAAATTTTGAATATTATCGATCCTAAGCCAACCACTGGTTTCGCTTTATAATGCGACACTAGGCTATCCTAATAGGGTCGGGGAGGACCCCCACGTGACTATGGGGTAGGCCCACACACACTGGCGACAGTGTAATTCGATAATATCTAATAGCAAAGGACTGATAATATCGCCATATAATTATAACAGGGGTGTCATATCCGATTTTTTGGTGTAATCTAATATTAGGAACCATCAGGCATTGGCATATCCCATGATTTAAAACATCCAAACCACTTTCATGGATAGAGTACCGCCCCTGCCTATCGTATTAACGTCTCGATTTAGCACATACATTTCCTCTTCATCCTGCACTATCTGAGCTACGCTCTGCTTGTGTCACAGATATCCTATAGATAATTACCCGTGTTACCATTTTCGATGCTGCTAACTAGCGGCATAAAACGAATTCCCGTAATAGTCATCTTATGCCTCCCTCGATCAACTAGCTATATAGAGCTTGGTATGAACTCCCAACATGGTGATAGACAAATATATTGTTAGACAGTAGGTAAAATGAATTGATTCTTACATAGTCGACTGTCCCCTTGATCGTGTATCGGTCTGGAATGGCTCGTTCCAGCCCATGTATGTACGTCAGCGGGACCACTTCAGCGTCAAATACGCTGTCCACAGCGGCTTTGGATGGCTCAAAGGCAGCGATGTCGTAGATCTGAAATTAACATGGAGAACGAAATTTATAGATTGGCAACAGGAGTGTGTCTTCGGCATAGTACAACCAAAAATAAAATACTTGTTTTACTACGAGTGTTACAGGATCACTTCAGGATAATTTGCCTGTACATTTACATAAGATTGAAGTTTTACCCACGAGGCCGGCATTGTGTGTCCATCTAATTAAGTACAATGGTTATAATATTTTTCTCTTAATCTCTTAATATCTGATGAAAATAAATGAATACTTACAACACTGTCCCTAGTCATGGATATTCCGGAATCTCCCTTATTACACTTGGTGAATGTGTAACAGCCGTTGACTGTCAGGCGCGCCACCTGGGTGATAGGGCCAACTAGGGATAACCCCTTGTTTTCTCCACGCACTGCTACCATAACTCGAAACATCTCGACCCCGACCTTACTCTTATAAGTTTTCGGGGCTGTCAAGACCTTGGCAAACACGTTGACGTTAGTTGCCATTGTAGTACGAGTTTAGGTTTTAAGACGATATCGAAATTTTAAAATCTCGGCAAAAGTTTTGGTAAGTACGATAGGCGATTAAGCTCAAAGTTGAATACGACTACACTCGGCAAGCAACTTCGTTAGAATGACATCCCACTCAATGATCGAATGAATTGTGGGAAATTTCGATGTCGTCATTAATTTACATAACAATATTTAATTTTGAGCGGGATTTGGTACCTCTAGAGGCAAAGAGGCGCGAAACTACATCTCTAAATACAAAGCTTTGTCTTAAGACCTTCTGCAGGACATCCAGGGCACTGCCATAAACCACCCACAGATCAGATCACGATGTTCTTGGTATCGTGGGAAATTTCGATGCCGCCTCTAATTTACATATCAATATTACACTTGAACGGGATTTGCTAGCCCCTAAGACAAAGAGGCGCGAATCTACATTTCTATAAACAGAGCTATGTCTTAAATCCCTGTGCAAGACATCCAGGGCACTGCCATAAACCACCCACAGATCTGATCCTGATAGAGCGGCCCATCCTGGTCTTTGTCCTGAATATGGCCACCTGGCCAGGGCATGAACAATTAACCTTGTTAGCCATATTTCCATTGAGTGGTACCACCTTTGCTGTGACCATTTGCACTCATCAGGAAAGATGGGGTCATCGGGTGCTAACTTTAGAAACTGCCATACTATCTTCTCATACTATCTCAAATCAACATATTATACATTACCAATCTCTGGCATCATACACAATATAGGGTCTTAGTTAATTGATATTGCCGTAGGAAAAATTAAAAAATAAACATCACAGTAAAGATATTTTGGATATCGGCATTGTGGATAGGATATATACTGTCAACGAGCCTTGTCTTATTATTCACTCATTCAAAAATCATCTCTCCGTTTATTGTACAACTACTGTTAAACCGCTAGAAACCTAGGTAACGTTACATGGGAATGGTCGTCGATCATTTTGTGCCCACTGGTCACACCCCCCATATAAAGAAACTTCAATTTCAATATAGTATACACTACACAGTGATCATATGTATACAGATAAGATAATAAAGGTACGACCTTAAATGTAGTAATATCTAGAGAAGTGTGAGTGATTGTAACAATCAACATGTCATTTACGAATTAGTGATAATATAATATCAGCTCTGTTTCGAGTGGCACTGTCAAATTGATATTTGCATTACAAAGAAAAAATAGATGATGAGGATCCCACAAATATCAACTCAGAGGACAGCTGAAGGATCCTGCTCAATATACCATATAGTATTGTATGCAGCCACCACAAAGCCAATTGTCATACTCTATTTAACAGGAGATATATATATATATATATATATATGTATATATATATAACAGATCTGTCATGAAACTCGATTTGGTCAGCTACCTCCAAGCCCTTACACAAAACTACGACTCACAGTTGGATTGCGATTTCGGGAAATCTCTCTCTATATATATATATATATATATATTTAATAGATATTTCATGAATCTCGATTTAGTCAGCCACCTCCAAACCTTTACACGAAACTGCGTCTCACAGTTGGATTGCGACTTCGGGTCATCTAATACATGATTGTGGCCTTCGTAGCCTGTTAGTAGGCCAAATATCTACCAATGCTCGCTGCTATGGGGAATTATGCCCCACCGAAGTAATTTTTTGACATCACATACAGTAGCTATCAGGCCTACTATATGGACGGTTATTAGGCGGCACGACGGTCATCTGTTCTGGAACAATAATCCTCTACACTGATCATATATTTCCTATATAGGCATGGAACGTTATCAATTATAAAACTAATATGGCCCCCCATCATATTATCACGTCTTTAAACAAAACATATTATATACATATTATATATATCTACCATCATACAGGAGCTAGCGACCTACTATATGGACGGTTATTAGACTGCACAACGGTCATCAGTTCTGGAACAATAATCCTCTTCACTGATCATAAATTTTCTATATAGTCATGGAACGTTATCAATTATTGAACTAATATGGCCCCCCATCCTATTACCACAGCTTTAAACAAGACATATTATATAATGTGTTATCTACATACATATCGGGATATTGAGCCTGGGAATCAGATATGATCCACATTATAAAAACAATAACGCAAGTGTTTAAACTACTATCGCAACGACACATCAGTGGTATAATGAGTGCTATCATATTGAATTATGAATAGTTATTGATCACAAGCTAATGTCAGTTCCCAAGCACATATAATGTCAAACGCACCCTGAATAGAATGTGGATTAGATATGTAACATTTTTCTACTATAAGATATAATCCTTTTTGGTATACTAGCAGTTGATGAAACAGTTTAAGGGCTTTTTGCTATTAGGCATTCCAAATTAAGCTGTATTTGGCAATGTAATACGCCCAATTGAAAGAACCAAGTTTTCAGGGCTCCATCTTGGCATTGTATTTTCGATCATACATATCCCACCATAGTTATGTAAATTAGAAATAGGCAGAAATTGTGAGACAAGATGATCCCAGGATCTTAGGCGCACGCCCATATATGGGAATTGACCAGCTCAGCCTAGCATTCTGCATTCACCTCGATATCACGTGATGAGATAATAGCCAATCACTGCACTATTATTATGTATATATTATGGGTACCAACCCTAATAAGGCCATAGCTCTTCAAGCCCGCTCAGACGGCAAGGGATTTAGCTAAGAACCATATTAACTTTTCCAGTGATACATACGTATATAGATAAGAAAGATCGAGGGTTAAAACAGAATGGACAGACTTCACGAATTGAGAACAATTCATCAAGAATTCCTGTTCTTGTACCTAGGCCACAGCCTTAGCCGACAAATGGCAGATGCTGCTCGCAACATTCAAGCCCATGCTCCAGATACATTATCGTGGTTAATATCTAATTCTAGAGAACGGGGCAACGACTGGCTGATTATATCTAGCCTGATACTAGACTCATTAGCGTACTCGTACGACAGCATGGCAGACGAATACTTCAGGCGAATGGAGGAGAACCAGGCCTTATTTCGTCAAGTTACCGCCCACGCAGAGACCGAACTTGCCGCACTGATGACAGAAGCCCGCGAAATTGATCAGCGACACGCCGATGCCTCCTGCAACGCAAATAGACGCGACGTGGACCAAGACTCGAACTTGGATACCCAGCCAGACGATGAGGAGTAAGGGGCAGCGGCAGGTGCAGGGTACCGTATATAAACGGTAACCTGCCTCCACAAGCCAAAAAAAACAGTCTTTCTAAAGACTACCACATATGCAAAGAGCTTGCCAAATATCACGATAGCTATAGAATTGTTGTTGCCATATAATAAAAAAAGTACATTGTTAATGCCAGATATCCCCGACATAAATCCATCACAACCCCGGTCTCTTCCGTCTTGGCCCCCTACCTTCCACTACGCTCAACTAGCTGACTGTGATTCCCGCACTAAGCTGGCCATACACATATCTGAATATAAACCTCAGTGTAAAGCTCAGAGTAAATTGTGATAATAACTTGCCAGGACTCTTTACTTAGAATATTGAATTTAGAACAAAATTTAAGAATTTGTATGAGAGGCAAGTATGGCATGGAAAGAGATGTCATGTATTTATATTTAAAAATGTAGTACTGGATTTCAATGATGTAGATGTAATATAGAGAATGAATAGGGATGTTGTAATAGTACTTCGCACCTGCTCATCCATAGTAATGTGATACCCGCTCGTGGCCAGCCAGTATCCTATCTGGAAAAAGTAGTAAATTACCGGCTGTGAGCAGTGAAATATATAATATTATAATGACAAATTAAAAAGAGTAGAAGTCGATATTGAAGTAGATTTGGAAAATATTTAGGAGATCGTGATTAACCGCAGTAGAAGTCGCCATTGCGTATTTAGATTCAGAGATATATATAAAGTAGAAGTAGTAGATGTGATAAGGCAATCTGAGTTGAAGTGGTAAGTAGCAAGATGGATTAGCAATGATAGAGGTCTACTGAAACAAACTCTGCAAATTATAATTCAACTACTGCTACTAACACACACCAATATCACGTACATTTCATACCAATAGGGCTGAGCCTGCATGTGTATACTACAACCCATACTCTACTATGAACATTATCTCCATTAAAGTATAAGTTGTAGTATACACATGCAGCTCAGCCTATGTAATAGTAAGAGTTGTGATATAGGAGTGAGGTAGTAGCAGTAGATGAATTATTATTTGCAGAAGCTGTTGCAGTAGACCACAAAACGCTCACAAAAAGACGGGGATACCTCCGCCTGGCCAACCAAAATCTCACCATTGAATTAAAGAGTGATTTGTATCAGAAGTAGTAGTAAAATTACTTGTAGGCAAAGTGAAAATGCAAGGGCCGTTTTTGAACATTGACCATCAGCCTAGTGAGGAAAGATGAGTGATAGATTAGTGATTAACAGATCTAGAAATAGTAATCGGAATTACCAACTCCTCCACAGACACGCTCCAGTTGCCCCCAACCCCCATCCATGTTCACCAATCCCCCTGGTCCATACATAACCAACTAATCCCATTGACCAGGAGCAGCAGAGGCTACAGCAGCTGAAGGAGTTTACACCTGTCCTGGCCATTTAATAAAGATACTGCAATAGCGCTGAATTATAATCTGAATAGAAGTGACATAAAGAAGAAACAGGTAGGTATTGTCAATGAATAGAGACAGGTAAAACACAGACAGGTTCAAGGACTGCAATGTCCATCAACACCATATGAGTGGATCATATAAGGTAATTTCGTCCCCCACATATAAAGATCAAAGGTAAAACACGGCCAGGTACAAGGACTACAATGACCATCTTCACCATATGAGTGGATCATATAGGGTAATTTCGTCTCTCTCATATAAAGATCAACAACAGATCGTTGCAGAGATAAGAGTACCCTGAGCCGAGATATCAATCAGATAACCGAGGAGTTGCCTGGGAACAGGGTATCCCCAGGGAACAATAGCCAATCATACCCCAGTAAATAGTGCCTCGAAGACTTTCGCACATATAACCGTACCCAATCTACCTTTGATGAAGGATCTTTGATTTAAAACTCAGAAATCTAGTCTTAGCAGGGTTAAACCAGTTGACCACAAAACACAAGAGGGTATAGACGTGACCTCATATTCTCCATTGAGCATTATAGGGCTAATACAGTAATATGGCATCCAAAATCACCCATGCAGGACCAGAAGTCAACCCTCAGCTAATCTATACAGATGCCTGTACTCGAAATGAGTTAATGGATAATGAGTTCCGCGACGCGCTTGACCACGTCCCTGATGGAGAAGATGAGAGTTTAATGGAGGTAGACAATGGCCTTCTAAATGCGGACTTCGATATCGAATTGCCAATGGATATGGATAACGAGCCCGAGGGTACTGTTCCAGTTGACGCAAATGACCCTACTTCGGATATCTATATGGTCGACCCGATTGATGCGATTACATACCGTATGTCCAACCTTAGCATTTTCGAGGAGCATTATGATCATGTTCATGATCTAGGGATTCGATTGGCGAAATTGAACCTGACACCCGATACACAAACTCCTACCATTGCTACAGGGAACCAAACATCTTAAGTTCGACACAGGGCACCCAGCGGCAATGCCACTATGTAATTTAATCAGATTTTCAAACTGAGTACTGCTCACCAACAAAATCTTGATTTCACCAGTGGTAATTGATCCAGAACGAGCAAAAAGATGGTTCTAGATATTCAGATATCGAATTGAGAGATAGAATATCCACTGTGACATGGCTACTGTCACAGATACACCACACTATTCAGCCAGTGCTACGTTTATATAATGTTAGTCAAGAGATGTATCACCTGTTACGACAGGGTCATGCCAATAACAGACAAACTGTTTGAGACGGAGCTTACACATTTTGGATATACTCTTCGGTCATGCCAAGGTATGACAACCCCTCAGCCAGAGAAATCAGTCGCACAGCTGACTGGTTTTTAGAACAGACTATACATGACTATCCTCGCCATAATCTAAATGCCGTCTTTAATAGGACTACAGAGATAAATCAGATCTGCGATTTATCGGCGAATCAGGAAACGCCGGCGTGTCGATTTTATTAATCCCAGACAGCCAACTACCCTCGTATCTACTACTGAGTATATAGCAGAACTATGATTAACCTGTACAACTGAGGACTATGGCAATAGACAATCGGTATTTGTAATAGCCTTATGTACGCTTGTAACACTCCAGCCAATTTGGCAATCTGATATAAATTTTAGACAAATATACTACAGTGACACATCAGATCTGTGATTAACCGGCGCATCAGGAGTCGACGCCGAATCGCCCATGACAATAGACATTCCTTATTTTCTATTACTTAGTGTACGATTGGATTTTATTAACTCCAGAACTGCCAGCTACCATCGTATTTATTACTGCGTGTATATCAGAACAATGTTTTACCGGCGCATCAGAGAACTACGACGAGTAGTCCAGGACAAAAGACAATCTGTTATTGTTTTAGCCTTATGTACGAATGTATGACTCAAATCCGATTGTCTCTTATATATATATATTTATTTGAAATATGTACTAGGCAATTTATTATATAGATTATATAGTTCCTTACATTATGTTAAAGCTAGAAGATGTTAATCCGTAGACGTTGATTACAATTACAGCTAGATATTTGTTTATTAGATAGTGGTCTATGTATACTCAATTGAGATAGAGGTATCTGTTATATTGACTTAAGAGTAGTGATGTGTATAGACTCATTGACCTGCATTGAGGATAATAACCGTATTCCAGTTGGGCGATCAAAATACCATTTTAAAAACATTGATCATGTATGTTTCGAGAGTAGTTAACAGTGAATTTTTGAAAATATCTTGCCCCTAAGCCCAACCATTTCGATCATGATTATGCATCTTGGAAATGGGTATTTCTTATAGGTGGTAGGCCTCGCATAGATTGTATAATCAGCATATTTTATTATAAGGACTCTTTATTCATAATTTAAGAATTTGTATGAGATGCAAGTATAGCATGGGAAGAGATGTCAAAACAATAGCTTATATAGAGTTTTGCCAAAATATCACAGTTCAAACCTGAGGGATGCCTGCCACAATGACTGTTATTTAGACAAACAGCCAGGTTCTTTGGAATGATCACATGCCCACACCACTTGAATATGTATATATTCCTCAGTGAGAAGATGATTGTATTATGATAATAACTTGCCATGGGACCAGCCATTTTGTCCATGATCATGCTAATATGAGCAGGATATCTCTAATAGGAGGTAGATCACTGAGGAAAGCTGCCTGCCACGATGACTGTTACTTGGATACCATCCAGGCTTTCTTGTAATGATCATGTCTACACCACTTGAACATGTATATAAACCTCAGGGAAAAGCTCAGAGTAAATTTTGATAATAACTTGCCAGGACTCTTTATTTAGAATATTGAATTTAGAACAAAATTTAAGAATTTGTATGAGAGGCAAGTATGGCATGGAAAGAGATGCCAAAATAATATCTTATATAGGGTTTTGCCACATATGAGCAGGATATCTCCAATAGGAGGTAGATCACTGAGGAAACTGCCTGCCACGATGACTGTTAATTGGATACCATCCAGGTTTTCTTGTAATGATCATGTCTACACCACTTGAACATGTATATAAACCTCAGGTGAAAGCTCAGAGTAAATTTTGATAATAACTTGCCAGGACTCTTTATTTAGAATATTGAATTTAGAACAAAATTTAAGAATTTGTATGAGAGGCAAGTATGGCATGGAAAGAGATGTCAAAATAATAGCTTATATAGGGTTTTGCCACATATGAGCAGGATATCTCCAATAGGAGGTAGATAACTGTGGATAGCTGCCTGCCACGATGACTGTTAATTGGATACCATTCAGGTTTTCTTGTAATGATCATGTCTACACCACTTGAACATGTATATAAACCTCAGGGAGAACCTCAGAGTAAAAATTTGATAATAACTTGCCAGGACTCTTTATTTAGAATATTGAATTTAGAACAGAATTTAAGAATTTGTATGAGATGCAAGTATAGCATGGGAAGAGATGTCAAAACAATAGCTTATATAGAGTTTTGCCAAAATATCACAGTTCAAACCTGAGGGATGCCTGCCACAATGACTGTTATTTAGACAAACAGCCAGGTTCTTTGGAATGATCACATGCCCACACCACTTGAATATGTATATATACCTCAGTGAGAAGATGACTGGGTGTATTATGATAATAACTTGCATTGGTACCTGCCATTTTGTCCATGATCATGCTAATATGAGCAAGATATTTCCAATAGGAGGTAGATCACTGAGGAAAGCTGCCTGCCACGATGACTGTTAATTGTATACCATCCAGGTTTTCTTGTAATGATCATGTCTACACCACTTGAACATGTATATAAACCTCAGGGAGAAGCTCAGAGTAAATTTTGATAATAACTTGCCAGGACTCTTTATTTAGAATATTGAATTTAGAACAAAAATTAAGAATTTGTATAAGATGCAAGTATAGCATGAAGAAAAATGTCAATATATAAACCTCAGGTCATAGCTCGTAGTAGCTTGTGATAATAACTTGCCCTATGCCCACCATATTCATATTGTCCATGATAATGCAACTAGCTTGAACTAGGAGAAGGGGAATCTCCAATTGGGGGGTAGATCACTGATACTGATATAATCAGCATATCTATAGGAGATATGATAACTTGCCCTAAGCCTAACCATATTGTCCATAAGCATGCGACTAGCTTGAAAAAATTGAAGGGGAATATTCAATAGGAGGGTAGACCTCTGATACTGAAATAATCAACATATTTAGCTATAAGGATTCTACATTTCGAATATTGAATTTACTTGAAAAATAAAATTTGGAAGAGTAAAAGGTATTAAATGTAAAAGGCTTTCAAAACTATCACTTATATATGATTTGGGCACAAGAACAGTGTATCTGTATATGTATAGCTGATAACACTCCTTAAGGAGAACTGCCACAGCTTGTATCAGGAACAGAATTTCCATTTATTATAACCTAGGGAGCTGCCTGCCAAAATGGCTGTTCAATAGGATAACAGCCAAGTATTTTGAAATGATCATAGCCCTATGCTAGCCAAATATTTATATAATGAGCTCCAAGAGGTCACATCGTAGAGGGAATAAAAAATTTGAACCACAGCCATATAAGTGGATATCAAACTATTATATTTTTACACACCTATATACATGTTGGAAAACATTTTGTATAATATATGCAAAAATAAACAGATTATGTTCTATACATTTGCCTTCACTTTATTATTTCAGTATAATGGTTATAATTCATTTTGCAGAATTGGTACTTTAATCAAAAACATCCTGTAGTGTATATCTATATATGATAATTGAAATTACAATAAATATTCACATGCTGTATATATATATATCAATCTAAGATGATAGAAGAATGAGACTGGACTATATATGAAAAAAGATGACAGTGACAAGAACCACATACAATAGTCAACATCAAAACTATATAAAACTGAATAATATATAAACATTAATGATGGATAAGTATAGATACACTAAGGATTATACACAGACTGATTAAACTACCACACCAACCCCAACCAAGTGTATTTGAAATATGATAACACAGGTGGTATTTTCTAGTATACAAAAATCAAGTGATGAAAACTACCACTCAAGGAAAACAGTATGGGATTTAAAAAAATCCAAATTCATTAATCTAATAAAAATAATTTAATATAATAACCTATATTTACAAATTAGACAGTGAAATGATAATAGTGATATTGTCCAGAGAATGGGAGGCGAAGGGTCATTAAAAATGTATTCAGACTATAACATGCCATGAACATATAACCCAGGTAATAGTATCTGGTACATCACCCTGATTAACCCTAACAAGGCAGAAACTGAGGTTACAGAATTTCACTTCCAAGCTCAGAATTATAAAAATTATTATAATATGATGTAGTACAATGATGATTACCAGAAATTTCATCTATCATTGTATAAAAAGTATAGTATGCTCAACAGAATTTCAACACCAAAATCAGAGTTATAAAAAATACTATAATATGCTGTAGTACAAAGATGACTATCAGAATCTACAACTATCATTGTATAATTGAATTGTGCTCCAAAAGCATCAATCTACAAACCCAATGAGGATGGTTGAGGAGGAGAAAGGTAAACTCAACAGAATTTAACCTATGAACTCATAGTATTATAAAAGTATTATAATATGCTGTAGTACAATGATGATTATCAGAAAATTCATCTATCATTGTCACCAAACTCAGAGGTATAATAAAAATTAAAATATGCTGGGGAACAATGATGAATATCAGAATATAAAACTATCATTGTATAAAATTATTATGCAACAAGTTTCCATCTCCAGCCCAGTGTTATATAAAATATTTTAAAATGCTGTAGTACAATGATAAAACATCCAGCATCAAAATTGATAATAGGAGATTGCATAAGGACTCACATGCTGTATATATATATTAATATATGATGATTGAGATGATTGAAGAGGAGTAAGGTATCCTACACAGAATTTAATCTATGAACTCATAGCTATAAAAATTATTATAATATGCTGCAGTACAAAGATGATTATCAGAAATTACATCTATCATTGTAAAAAGAGAAGAGTGTGCTCAACAGAATTTCATCCGCAAACTCAGGGTTATAAAAAATATTATAATATGCTATAGTACAATGATGAATATCAAAATATACAACTATCATTGTATGAAATTATTATTCTCCACAAGTATCCATCTCCAAACCCTGAGTTATAAAAATTATTATAATATGCTATGACATTGATCATGACTAAATATGGACACACCATAATATTAATAACGCTATTAATGTAATAACAATATTAGATTTGACAATATGATATTACAGACATGTGCTCATTGACATCGAGCAATAGTATTGGGTTGTCGATGCAATATCGATAGCCACGCTAGCTGCCTTAATAATCCTATTAATGGAAACTCAATATTAATTTTGACAATATGTTATTACAGACATGTGCACATTGACATCGAGAAATAGTATTGGGTTGTCGATGCAATATCGATAGCCACACTAGCTGCCTCAAATTGCAGAGGGGAGAGATTATCCACAGGCATGTGATCAGGGACAGCGGTAAAAATATAGGGATATTGATGCAATATCGATAGCCCTCTAACAGCCTTAAAATGCAGAAAAGAAAGGTCCATCTCCAAACTAAGAAGAATATAATTATTATCGTATGCTACAAAGTATTTCATCTCGAAACCCTAAATATTTTATATTATTATAGTATAATCCATGAGAAAAATCTCCTAAAAATATAGACTTCAACATAAAACCATCATCTAGGTATGAAAATCCTCCCATTATATCCTACAGTTGGACAATAACTCTTGAAACTCCATGGCAATAATCAGCTGCACCAATCAGAAGGTTAAGCGCCTGGATAATCCGGTCCCTCCACCATATTCCTGGCCATCCACAATGGAAATCCTACAAATATAAAAACACAGACTAACTACATCTACACTACCACACCATAAAATACACATAATCACGATTGTAACATGCACCAAAACAGATATAACACAGTACACACAGTGATACTAACCATAATATGAAACTATCAAACTGAAAATGTCTTCATCAACAACATTTACATTATGAAATCTTTCCAATCATAATCCCAACTATGTTCTCTGTCCAGACATTTTGTAATCTTGCATAACAAATCCCGACTATGATCAGCATATTATGAAAATCTTGGCTCTTGGCTAGTAAATATTTTTATTGAGGAATGGTGGATGATTTTTGAAAATGACATATCAGTAGCTCATCTGAAGATTACTGACCATATATATTATTCACACCTGATAACATAAAACAGCCCAAAAACAGGAAATTTAATGCGGTTCCAATCCTGGCCACCAGGGAACATATTTGTCTTTGGTTTAGGAGTGGGCTATCAGCTTTTACAGGTGATGACAAATTGATAACCAAACAAGTATAATGATGAAATAACTTTATTATTAAGCAGATCACACTTGCAGCATGATGACAGCTACCCAGTTACAGGTGAACAATAACATAGCTTACAATATTTGGGCGTGTGAATGTAGCAGATCACACTGGAAGCATGAACGCTTTAAAAATTGGGCGTGTGTGTGTAGCAGATCACACTTGCAGCATGATGACAGCTTCCCAGTTACAGGTGAACAATAAAATAGCTTTAAATATTTGGGCGTGTGAACCCCGCGTGAGCACGCCGAAAATAGCCGCGGATTAGACGCCAAGTACCGGCAGAGACTAAACCAGCAACACCCGTTACTAATAAATAATAAGCCCCCAACTTGACAATCCGCAGCGCGCCTCGCAGCAGGCGCGCCATCATCCCTGCAAAGAGGGAGATCCGATGAGCAGACTGACGTCACTAGCAAATGCTCATAGGGTCGGGGAAAGCCCCCACGTGACGTCGGGGAAAGCGCAGAGACTAAAACAGCAACACCCGTTACTAATGAATAATAAGCCCCCTCCGTGACAATCGTCATTAATACATTAAGTGCTAATAAGCCCCCTCCGTGACAATCGTCATTAATACATTAAGTGCGATAATAACCCCGCCTCGCCGCAGCGCGCCTCGCCGCAGGCGCGCCATCATCCTCGAAAAGAGGGAGATCCGATGAGCAGACTGACGTCACTAGCAAATGCTAATAAGGTCGGGAAAGCCCCCACGTGACATCGGGGAAAGCCCACACGTGACAACCAACATTCCAATGGTGAGATCGATTGACAAACGAGAGCTCGCCTTGACGAGAACTGCTCGATTGGAACAGTCGAACATGCCGCAGCACACGCCACGGCAAGAACCGGTACACTACAACAAGCGGCAAGTGAAAACCGGCGAATTGCTAATCGACAACAACCGAACAACACAAGATGGCGACCGCTACGAACAACTCAACCACGAGGGAGAACTACGATTATAGTCAGTTGAAAAACAACGACTATAAAATAAATAACACAAAAAGATATCATAATCAGAGCTTAACAGAGGATCCCAAAGAAGGTAGGCCACTCAAAATTTAAAATGGATATCTATATAAAGAGTTATTATCAGTCAAACGTAACAAAGGAAAAGGTACTCAACATAATAGTAATGGACATTAGAATACATTAAGACGAAGATCACAGGAAAAGGGATACACAGCGACCCCCCGAGTGATGAAATAGTGGGCTCCAATTGCCATAGGAACCCACAAAAATCAATATTTAAAAAATATTTGAAGGAGAACTGTACATAAGAACTCTATATACAACTCTCCTTCAAATATTTTGCGAATTCATGCTTCACTCCAAAGTTATTTTCAAAAGTCTGGAAGGTGCAGACGACACTGGTCCGGTAGATCTCTGGGCATGGATGCATTAAGAGGATCGAGAGTGGTCAATAAAATGGACATCAGCATTTCCACTCCACTGGCCAATAGAAACAGTGACAATCACATCATCTTTGGAATGATAGGTGACACTTAGATTTAGAATGGTAATTTAAGGGTCTAGTCATTTTCAATTCTCATAGAGATTATATAGATCACATAAATGGCACCTTTTATTGTTGACCCATTCACACTCAAGTTCCTCTTATATAAACCCATTAATGCTAACATAGGCCAAAAGCAGTCTAACCTTTTTGATAAAATCTTTCACTGGAAAGTGTAGTAAGAAAAATATTTAAAGGAGAAAAGATGGTAAGAAGATTATAAAACAACTCTCCTTCAATTATTTTGTTAAATTTCAAACATTAATTTCAAAAGTATGATAAGTCAAGACGCCTGTCAAATTTAACTATTAATGGGTTGAAATTGAGACTGGATGCCATCATAACCATAAAAGAATCCAACACAGATTTACAATAGGAATAGGAGTTCTAAATAACATTTTTTTACCAAAGCTTTCTAAAGGATGCTTTAGTTAGAAAGATATGGTTATTTTAGTATCTGAGAAATATCGGCATAAATGGGTTGACCCACTCATGTCTGTAGCAGCCAAAACCTCCTGTCAGGATGTTAGTGGTGATATCTCTCTTACTAAAGCAATGATTGGAAAATCAGATCAAGGAGAGTTCTTTTTTACAACTTTATTTACCACTCTCTTTTAAATAGTACCCAAGTAAATTCCTCACTCGAAAAAACTATTTTCAAGAGAATGACAGATCCAGACAATGCTGAGGCTACAATCGTCCGAAGCACTAGGATTCAAAGATTTTTGAAAACCATCTAAACCCTGTCATTTTGGTATTCATTGGATAGCTCTCACTGAGTACTCTAAGATGAGTACCAGGATTTCAGTCAATCTTCAGCTTGTTTTTGCATCATTTTGTATTAGTCAAATTAGCCACCAGCAGCATAAGGGTTAAATAGATCCCTAAGCATGAAGGGGTTGGGGCCTGCTCTGACGGCCGTGTGGTCTAAGGCGCCGCCACTGACTGTACCCTGTCTCTCACCACTGCCAGGATTCGAATCCCGGCCAGGGCATATGAGAAAGTTGCCAGTGACTTGGGGCTATGCAGTGGTTTTCGCCGGGTACTCCGGTTTCCGCCACCACTTACAACTGGCTAGTCACGAATTAGCCACAATTGGCACAAATGTGACGAAAAACAAAATTCGAATTCAACTTCATGAAGGGGTTAAAGGGACAGCAGGTCACTGCACTGGTCATCAGCAATTCCTGATCACTGGTCAAATGGGATCAGTGGCGGTAACTTTCCAATGATTGCTGACTTCTGGACCGATAAGCCATTTATAGAGCTACTTACGTACGTCTCAAGCAGATGGGATCACTCGCACAATGGCTACCTTTCAGCCTCTGAGACCCAATGAGGCAGAAACACAATGGCTGATCGGTAAAAAGGATTAGCGCTGACAGTCAAGGGTGATAATTTAAAGGCCTGGACACAATTGTGCATACTGATCGCTGCGCAGTTCAATAACCTGTTTTACGATGCCCACACAAGATGACCAGGAGTGAACTTTATCCTTTATGCTGCTGGTGGGTAATTTGGCAAATACAAATTGATGCAGAAAACCTAAAAAATGACTGTAAACCCAGCACATGGATTCTTATCTGAGAGTACTCAGTGAGAGCTTTCCAATGAATACCAACATGATAGGGTTTAGACAGTTTTCAAAAATATTTGCGTTCTTGTGCTAGGGACGAATGTAGCCTCAGCCTTGGAAGGGTTATAGGGATGAATCAAACACTCATTAGTGAAGAATTTTTTTTGAAAGATCTTAATATTCAGCCAATGAGAAGAATACTCTGCATTCAAAAATAGTATTTCACAATATCTATTAAATATGGTCAAATGTTTAATATAATGGAACATAATTATATTGGCCACGTTTGTAAATAGTGCTCTTAAGTTATTCGACTGTAAACCCTATGATCTTATATCAACTGTGGCTTCCTCACAAATGGTCACTTGGTGCATTGACCATACTTCAATGGTAATTAGAACATGATTATCGATTTTTATAGAAGAAAATGTTCATCAGAAGCCTCTCAACAACTCTCCCTCCAAAATTTGTCAGTTTGGGATTTATTTATTAATCCCAAATGAATGCTTGTCCAGCAAATAGTCATGAAAAGGATTTTATCTTGAGTCGCACTGAAACAAGATTTAAAGTTGACACTTGTATTGTTTTTAAGTTTTATCAGTTTTATAGTACTTTCATCACCTTGGGTCCTATCACAACAAGATTAAACGTAGAACCCATGACAAAAAACAAATTAAATCATGCAAAAGCCTGGTACTTCTAGTACAGAAGCACAATGCACGATTCCTCCTCCGCCCCTAAATCTACCCAGTGGCACAAACGACTCTTTGAGAATCCTTGTCAATGATTCTCCGAGTCCCTAAACCGCAGATCGCCTCGAAAAAAGCCTCCCTTCAACCCAAGACAATTCATCACCAGCTCAGTGGTGTAGTTAAGACTGACAGTTCTTGAGATATAAATACCCAGAGGTGCAGTTGGGGTTTCTGAGCTGGTTAGGGGGTTAATTGATACAAATGTTCTAGAATTCCTGCGAGTCTCATTGACACACAATTGAGTTCTCTCTCAGGTGCAGGCTACAATCAACCACTTGTAAAAATCTATGCACACAGCAAGAACACAAAGGCAGTGTGTCTATTGTATATACCCTTTATATGGGTCTGTATGTCTCTCTTTGTCATAAAGTGAAGAAACAAAAGGAAGACATGTTGAATGACTAATAAAAGACATCTGGGATGGGAGTGAGTGAGTGAGTGAGTGAGTGAGTGAGTGAGAGAGAGAGAGAGAGAGAGAGAGAGAGAGAGAGAGAGAGAGAGAGAGAGAGAGAGAGAGAGAGAGAGAGAGAGAGAGAGAGAGAGAGAGAGAGAGAGAGAGAGGAGAGAGAGAGAGAGAGAGAGAGAGAGAGAGAGAGAGAGAGAGAGAGAGAGAGAGAGAGAGAGAGAGAGAGAGTGAGTGAGAGAGAATGAGAGACCTGCATATTAACCTTCTGTCACCAAGAACTATCCAATACATAATTAAGTAAGCAAGAGTAATTTGCACTGAACTATTTTAACCAAGCGGACAACAAAAAAAACAGAAAGAATCTTTGCAGAAGCCTAAAAAGACTAGCAACAGCTGAGTTGGAGGCCAATTCAGGTCCAGGCTGACACATGTAAAGAAGTTATTTCATTCTCATGTAATAGCAACATGCTATGAAAGTGTACACTTATCAGCTATGTTAATTCTTAATATTCTTTTTACAAGATTTTTCCATACCATTGAAAATCCTAGATATTGCAGGTACATATTATAATGGTTAGATGCACTCGCAATATACCACGCTTCCATCAGCTCAGCCACATTTATTTCCAGGATATACAAATACTGGGGCTGCACTCACCGCTCATTAACTCAAGTGGCTCAAGTACTGAAGCCAGCTGATCTGAGTGGTCAACTGTACACTCGTCTATGTAGGGAACACAAACCTAACCCAGAAAACCTAACACACACCTTTTATCACTCCTTATTGCTGTCATGTCTAGTTTACAATACCCAATGTATACAGGCATTGTTGAGTGCTATACTTGATCATTTTAAAATGAAATAAACACATGGATTTTGATAAATCTCCATCAGTACAAGTATTAATTCATTAATTGCTGGGCTGAATACAAAATATTCATTTTTAAAGAAAGCGTGCATGTGTGAGTTCATGAGTCAAAATGGTCATGAGTTGATCTCCCTCCGTGAAAGCAGCTCTAATAAAAACATTAGTCATTCCACAATATTAGGTGTAGTCACCCCCTGGGGGAAGTCCCAACACGCAATGATTTATCGAAGAAAGATCAACTTTACTGGCGGGAACACAATTTATTAGTCCCTATATAAATCATCCAATATAAGATACACCTTTTATATCTCCCCAAGTTTGCAAAGTAAAATAACTCATGCATGGTTAATTCACTCCCTACTTGAAGTTGCGACTTTGACATATTCATTGTTATAGATATCCATGTATAAACTTTTAAGAGCAACAGCTAGAATTTATACACTGCAAGTAATGGAGCTATGATGTGCCTTTTATGTAAGTTTTCTAACCATTTATGCTAGGAGATTTCCTTGATCATTGTCTTCGGGCTGGTATCTGTGGTACTTTTGAAGATAGCTTTGAAATTAAGCGTACATTAGACAAACATCTGAAGGAGAGTTATTTGTTAGTTTCTGAAAAAAATTTCTCCTTTCTCCTTCAAATAACTTCTGAAAATTACTTTTGTTTGAGAGATATCTCTTAAATAGTCAGGCGGATTTGGGTGCTACAGGCGCCAAGGGGTTAACGTATGTCAGCGTTGGTATGCCGTTTTGAAATTGTCTTGAGATGTGTGGGTAACCGATAATCTATTGAAAACCCTGCATTAATAATTTACTGTTGCTCTATTCGTTGGGTGCATATTGCCATCTTGGAATGTATTCCATCAATATCAGCAGATCCCAAATGACATTGTTAAACCATTAAAGTGTTAACCCTTGAGCTGCTAGTGGCTAATTTTGCCAATACAAAATAATGCAAAAAAACTAAAAAATGACTGAAACCCTGGCAAATGGGTACTCATCTGAAAGTACTCAGTGAGAGCTATCCAATGAGTACCAACATAACAAGGTTTCAATATTTTTCAAAAATCTTGCGTCCTTGTGATTTGGACGAAATTCTCCTCAGCATTGGAAGAGTTACGGAGATTCTCAAGAATTTGTTGTCTGGATCTATAATATTATTGGTGATAGCTTTGAAATTTGAAATTAAGAATTATTTTACAAAATATAGGAAGGAAAAACGTTGGTAGTGTTCTGATTAACAATTCTTGAAATATTTTGCCTAATTTGTTGTCACCATTAAGATTTCACCCAAATCATCGGGCTGCTTTTGGACGCTGTGAGGAATAATGGGTTAAGAAATACTGCTAAAGAGAGAACTAGTGTAAGACAAGCAATTGGATAGTTTGCCACTTTATTTACTAAATTACCTTTTATAACTATCATATAACTATAATCATCACTATCATTAGTGTAATTTATCTTATGCAATTACTGCCACTATTGCTATCATTATCATAATTATTATCATTATTATTATTATTATTATTATTATTATCATTATTTAAAGATAGTTTGCCACTTTACTTCCTCAATTACCTTTTAAAACTATCATATAACTATAATCATCACTATCATAAGTATAATTTAACTTATGCAATTACTGCCACTATTGCTATTATTATGATCATAATTACTATCATTATTATTATTATCATTACTATTATCATTATTATTATCACAATTATCATACTAATCATTGTTATTATTATCATTATTATTATTACTACTATTACTATTATTATTATTATTATTATTATTATTATTATTATCATATTATAAACATTATCATTATTATTATCATCATCGTCATCGATAGTTATTTTAATCACCATGATTATCATTAAGTTCTATAATCATTACTGTTAATATTGTGATATTTTTAATCATCATTATTATGGGTATCAAATTATCATAGTATTCATAAAAGCACCCCTTTACCATTATTAACAATGCACATGATATTAAATTTATGGAATATTGGATTATTTGATCTCATGCAGCTTTGGTACTTCTCATTTTTCATTTACCAATCAATATCATCAAAAAAATAAACTATATACATGGTCTATTATCTTATTCTATGGTTCTCTCAAAAGCTTCATAAGTTATTTGATCTTGCACTGAACACAAGTGTTGGGGAGCAGCTAGCAGTGCTGCTCTATGCAGTCTGACAGCTGGCTTTGACAACTCCGCCCACCTTTGAACTGAGAGGGAAGAAAGCAAGGCAGATTTTTTCATGGATCATTACGAGGTATTGTGCGGCCTGACAGCCAATTTTGACGGATCTCTTGATCTGCGACCTTGGGCCGTCCTTCTCAATGCGAGCATGTCTGCTGATGGCGCCATGGCTGGGCGCCGCCGTGTATACATCCATACCGTGCCTAATCTCAACACATAAGTTTGACACAAACATGACACAAGCTGACTTGACCTGCTGCGGTGCCACTAGGTACAGATGATGAGAGCAGACATGCCTACTGCAGCTGAGAATACCTAGTGAATATGTCATTCAACTTTAGATGAATAGACACATGGATTGGTCATCAGAGAGTAAGAGACAAAAGACCAATGAAGCGGTTCTTGTCAACATTCAGGTACTGAGTAGTCCATGCTGTTCAGCTAGACCTTCTGTTTGGGTATCTGCTGATCGGCATTCATGATTGAACCAAGCACCCAGTCCTGTCGCCTCCACCCCTACAAGTACCCCTGATCCCTCAAAATATAAATGCCATTTATTTATTACCTGATTGAGCAACATGCTAACAGGCACTACTCAGGTACCAGTAGCTGTAGTATGCTCGCATAGACACAGCGGAAGAAAAATCAGTGTCCCTGTATCACTGCCCTATAGAGTAACATGCTGGCAGGCTGTGATCAGGTACCAACAGGTGGCGCCACCACTGGCTGTAAACCCCACTCCTGGGACCCAGAGACAGAAATCAGTGTCCCTGTATCGCTGCCATATAGAGTAACATGCTGGCAGGCTGTGATCCGGTACCAACAGGTGGCGCCACCACTGGCTGTAAACCCCACTCCAGGGACCCAGAGGCAGAAATCAGTGTCTCTGTATCACTGCCATATAGAGTAACATGCTAGCAGGCTGTGATCAGGTACCAACAGGTGGCGCCACCACTGGCTGTAAACCCCACTCCGGGGACCCAGAGACAGAAATCAGTGTCCCTGTATCGCTGCCATATAGAGTAACATGCTGGCAGGCTGTGATCCGGTACCAACAGGTGGCGCCACCACTGGCTGTAAACCCCACTCCAGGGACCCAGAGGCAGAAATCAGTGTCTCTGCATCACTGCCATATAGAGTAACATGCTAGCAGGCTGTGATCAGGTACCAACAGGTGGCGCCACCACTGGCTGTAAACCCCAATCCAGGGACCCAGAGACGGAAATCAGTGTCCCTGTATCACTGCCCTATAGAGTAACATGCTGGCTGGCTGTGATCAGGTACCAACAGGTGGCGCCACCACTGGCTGTAAACCCCACTCCAGGGACCCAGAGGCAGAAATCAGTGTCCCTGTATCACTGCCATATAGAGTAACAAAAAATTGCTGGCATGCTGTGATCAGGTACCAACAGGTGGCGCCACCACTGGCTGTAAACCCCACTCCAGGGACCCAGAGACGGAAATCAGTGTCCCTGTATCACTGCCATATAGAGTAACAAAAAATTGCTGGCATGCTGTGATCAGGTACCAACAGGTGGCGCCACCACTGGCTATAAACCCCACTACCGGGACCCAGAGGCAGAAATCAGTGTCCCTGTATCACTGCCATATAGAGTAACATGCTGGCATGCTGTGATCAGGTACCAACAGGTGGCGCCACCACTGGCTATAAACCCCACTACCGGGACCCAGAGGCAGAAATCAGTGTCCCTGTATGACTGCCGTATAGAGTAACATGCTGGCGCGCTGTGATCAGGTACCAACATGTGGCGCCACCACTGGTTGTAAACCCCACTCCAGGGATCCAGAGACAGAAATCAGTGTCCCTGTATGACTGCCATATAGAGTAACATGCTGGCAGGCTGTGATCAGGTACCAACAGGTGGCGCCACCACTGGCTGTAAACCACACTCCAGGGACCCAGAGGCAGAAATCAGTGTCCCTGTATCACTGTCATATAGAGTAACATGCTGGCAGGCTGTGATCAGGTACCAACAGGTGGCGCCACCACTGGCTGTAAACCCCACTCCAGGGACTCAAAGACAGAAATCAGTGTCCCTGTATCACTGTCATATAGAGTAACATGCTGGCAGGCTGTGATCAGGTACCAACAGGTGGCGCCACCACTGGCTGTAAACCCCACTCCTGAGACCCAGAGGCAGAAATCAGTGTCTCTTTATCACTGTCATGTAGAGTAACATGCTGGCAGGCTGAGCTGAGGTACCTGTTGCCTGCATCACTTCAATGACGTTCTCATCTCATCATAAAGGAGATTTCATCAGTGCCTTATCTACTTGACTCAGCTGCTGTCAGCATGAGAGTGCCGTTTCATGCAGGTTTTTATTTTCATTCCCCAAGCGCTGGTTCAGCAAAATACAGCTGTCAGATCTCTCGCACAGTAAGGATCTTCAAACCCCTGAGCAACGATTCTTTCGCAAATATCATGTCCCTCCTCCAAAGAATCAAATCCAACCAATAACCCTTTCAACACTGAGGCTTAATACTTTCATCCACAGAATAAGGATTTTGAAAAACATTTATTTCCTGGCATGTTGGTTTTCATTGGGTAGGTACTCTCAAATGAGTACCCATGTGCCAGGGTTTCAGTCATTTTTAGGTTTGTATCACTTTGTACAGGCCAAATTAATCACAACCAGCATAAAGGATAATTTTCTTTCACCCTTCACCCTTGATTCTAACGTCATTGTTACAAGTATCACAGATCCAGAGGTTATTTTAGAGGAGAAATCTAAACCTGTATGAGTTAGCCCATGCATCTACATCTCTAAATACGTAGGCAGCTAAGGGATAATACACAACATTTTGTGAATTATGTATCATTCAAGTGTTTTTCAAAAGAAACAATTAAGAACTAGAAGACAATTTCATAAGGAACCCCATGGTATTGATAATTAACAATTAACATCTTCCCTTAAAATGTTTTTCAGATTCATTTCAGAGTAAGTTATTAGCAGATATTGGGATGCCATTTTTGGCTGCCCCAGGCATTGATGGATTAACACTTCCAATGATGAAGCTACTTTCGTCCTTAGCACAAGGATGCAAATATTTTTGAAAACCATCTAAACCCTGTCATGTTGGCATTCATTGGAAAGCTCTTGATGAGTACTCTCTGATGAGTACCCATGTGCCAGGGTTTCAGTGATGTTTCAGGTTTTTCGCATAATTTTGTTTTGGCCAAATTAGCCACCAGCAGCATAAGGGTTAAAGTGTTATGGATCAACTAGTAATAACACCCCCTCAGGACTGACAAACAAGAAGAAGCAAAGGTGCATCATGTCTAGCACATTACAATTCAACTGTTCCGCTAAATGCCAACAATGATTTGCCATCCCGCCAGTGCTCTCAAAAGAGGTGTAAACGTAAAAAAAGCATTTGTCCAAGTCGCGTTTCTTGTGAAATATCGCTGCGAGTAATGCCATACTTGCCTTCTGGCACGTCAGCAACTCAACAATTTTCTACAAGTGCATGCGTTGACAGATTGCGATGGCTTTCGTGTCAAGCGCAAATTTTGCACAGGTGCCTTAAGCTGCTTCTGTCGGACTCTCATTCTCAGCATTTTTCAAAACTTCTAATGGCAAAAGAAATTTCATCAATTTTCTAAATTTTGCAGAGATGCTTTTAGCTGTTTCTGTCTGACTTTCAATTTCGGCATTTTTCAAGACCTTAATTGTCATAATAAATTTCAATAATTTTCTGTCTTCTAGTCTGGGTACTAATAATTAATAATGATAATAATGATAATGATAATAATAATAATAACAATAATAATAATAATAATAATAATAATAATACTGATAATAATAATAATAATAATGATAATAGATAAGGGTAAAATTAACCTCAGTATGGTCAAAAAAGATTCTTTGGTGATTTCTATCACCACCTGCCTTTATAGATCATTTTTGAGATATCAAATGGATGAAAAAGCATATTAAGAAAGCATTTGCGGGAAGAAATTTCCATGCAAACCCCAACAATAGCTCTTTTTTGAATATCAAAAAGTTCTATGTTTTATAGGTTAAGTGTTCAATGTAGTACTAGGTGGTTATGACATCTCAAAAGTGTTCAGATTTGGAATTAAATTTGTCTTAGAATGGATATCTCTAAGTGAGCTTTAAAGGTATGTGGTATCCACTAGCAGGATAACACAACGGTGCCATTTGGAGTTATAATGGATGATACATTATTATCTGATAAGAGAAAAATACAATACATTAGACTACTTGGCCACAGAGGTTCTGTATCTTAGCCCTTCCAATGCTGAGAATACCTTCATCCAAGGCACAGGGATGCAAACGATTTCGGAAAACCATCTAAACCCTGTCATATTGGCATTCATTGGATAGCTCTCGCTGAGCACTCTCAGATGAGTACCTGTTTACCAGGGTTTCAGTCATTTTTCAGGGTTTTTGCATCATTTTGTAATGACCAAATTAGTTACCAGCAGCATAAGGGTTAAGATTCTGTGCACACATACAGGATAAAGCTAAATAATACAGCATCTGATTGGATGGTAACACTATCATAGTCATAGTGCGTTATCAGTAATCTCTGTAGATTGGAGGGGCGAGAGCTACGATAGAAGAATGCATGAATTACCTCCCTACGGACCTCCCTTCATTGATTAAGCATACAGTGTGGAAGGGGAAATGTTTGTGATACCGAAGAAACTACTCGAATACAGCAAAAAAGATACACTACCAGTCCCTTGTGGACCTCAATAGAGACAATGAAGAAATCAAATGCAAAATGGGGCTGAATTCATACATGTTTACTCACCTAAAGGGAATGGTATTAATGACAAGCTGAATTAATGAACGGGGGTTAAGGAACTCATAACTTAACCCATTTATGCCTGTATTACCAGACCGCTTTGGCAATATGTCTCTAACATAAAACAAATTCAGAAAAAACTTAAAGAGTTAATAATCTTTTGTTAATAGTTAATATTTTTTTCTGAATTTTGTTATAACTCTTTCTACTACTCTCCTTGATTTGATTTGCAAATCATTAGGCTTCATTCCAAAGTTATTTTCAGAAAAATGACAGGTTTAGCAATTTCTATTTCTTTTTATCATCTTTGTTACTTTTATTATTATTTTTACTACATCTAAGACTGACAAAACAGTTATCAACATTTGTTTGATGTGAAACGGTAATGGAGGGTTTTGTCTCTTTACTGGTGATTTCCATATCTAAGATTGAGAGCCCTTGCACAATAACCTTATGTACGTATGAGTATATCTTCACTTTTCCAGCATTCCTAAATCAGTGAGACCCCAAAGGTGTGACGAGCTTTACTGTGTATTGATATCACATCAAAACAGTCAATGATGTTCATTTGAACTTTATCAAAATACCAAAAATCAAACAGAATAATCATAATTGTGATCAGAGTATACTATCTCTATATTACTTACCTATGGAAATCCATTTGAAATTCTAATGGTGATATTGAATTGGATATAATCCTTACCTGAAACAAAAGAGAAAAATATTAGATTCAATAGTGTAACAATCGGACCTGTTAACCCATCATGCCCATTATTAACTATATGTTCAAATTTTATCACATAAAAATAATAAAATATAAATACTTTCAAAAGTATGACAGGTCTAGACGACACATGTCAAGTAGTTCTCCAAGCACAAACAGGTTAATAATCACATCATCAATGAACAGCCAACCATCCTGGTAGACAATATACTAACCACAGATCATGGCAGACCCGTGGCTGACCCATGGTGGACCCGTGGCAGACATATGGCTGACCCATGGTGGACCCATTGCAGACCCGAGGCTGACCCATGGTGGACCCGAGGCTGACCCATGGTGGACCCGAGGCTGACCCATGGTGGACCTGTGGCTGACCCATGGTGTACTTGTGGCAGACCTGAGGCTAACCCGTGGTGGACCCATGTCAGACCTGTGGCTGACCCATGGTGGACCTGTGGCAGACTCTAGGCTGACCCATGGTTGACCCATTGCAGACCTGTTGCTGACCCATGGTGAACCCATTGCAGACCAGAGGCTGACCTATGGTGAACTCATTGCAGACCAGAGGCTGACCCATGGAGAACCTGTGGAAGACTTGTGGCTGACCCATGGTGAACCCATTGCAGACCAGAGGCTAACCCATGGTGAACCCATTGCAGACCCGAGGCTGACCCATGGTGAACCCGTGGCAGACCCCAGGCTGACCCATGGTGAACCCATTGCAGACCCGAGGCTGACCCATGGTGGACCCATTGCAGACCTGTGGCTGACCCATGGTGAACCCATTGCAGACCCGAGGCTGACCCATGGTGAACCCGTGGCAGGCCCGTGGCCGACCCATGGTGAACCTGTGGCAGACCCGAGGCTGACCCATGGTGAACCCATTGCAGACCCGAGGCTGACCCATGTTGAACCCATGGCAGACCAGAGGCCGACCAATGGTGAACCCGTGGCAGACCCGAGGCTGACCCATGGTGAACCCATGGCAGACCCGAGGCTGACCCATGTTGAACCCATGGCAGACCCGAGGCCGACCCATGGTGAACCCGTGGCAGACCCGAGGCTGATCCATGGTGAACCCTTAGGGGACCCATGGTAGAGGGGTGGCAGACCCATGTTGGAACCGTGGCAAACCAGTGGTAAAGATCCACCACAGATCGGATGTAGGTCTACCCAACACTGACCTTGCAAATTGAAACATAGACCCATTTCTGCCAAAGGTCTGATGGTGAATGAGTGGCATACATGTGGTTAAACAAAGAGTTTTTGAAATTGTCTTGACCACGAAACAGTTAACCACAATTTGTTTATGTTAACCCCATCATGCCTGTTGTACCCAAAACTGCCTGACTTTTGTGTTGATAGACATGCAATTTTAATTTTAAGATATTGGAAGGAGAAATGTTCTTCAGAACTCAATCTACAACTCTCTTTCAAATATTTTGCAAATTTATGCTTAACTTTTAAGTCATTTACAAAAGTACCCCAGGTCCAGACGACTTTTGTGAAAGATCTCCAGGCATGAATAGGTTAAACCAAACCAATGCAGCACCTTTGGCATTTGATATATTTTCTTTGGGTGAGAATTGAATATGTTTCAATCTAAGCCCAGGTAGAATAAACATTAAGTATTGATTTGAGAACAATAGATAATTTTCATTGTTTTCCTTTGTATTGTGTTTCATAGCGAGTACATCTATGTGTGAACAATAGATCGTTTCCTATTGTTTTCACTAGGATTTAGTAAGGAACAGATGGTTAGGATAGCTACAATGCATTAGGCTGCCATTGCAATATGGATTAGAATCAACAACACAAGTCCTATTTTAATCTAAATGCTTAACATCGGTTTAATGAAAAAATATAAGAAATATGTTGCAAAAGAATTGACAATACCAAGTGTTTTTTATTTATCCCTTAGGCCAGTCCAATTCAATATTTGGCCTTACTGAGCCGACCGATTTTTGGGCAAATACAAAAGAATTTTAATTCCAGAATTTCTAAAAGATATTTTAGAAATTTTGCGTCTCTGTAATCCTGACGACCATTTAGGAAAAAAAGACCTCCTCACCCACAAAAAGGCCTTGTTTTTTACGTTACTATAGGCCACTTTATTTTTATGCTGCTGGTGGCTAATCTGGCCAAAACAAAATGATGCAAAAAACCTATAAAATGGCTAAAACCCTGGCACCTGGGTACCCATCTGAGAGTACTCAGCGATAACCATCCAATGAATACCAACAGAAAACCTGTCCTAATGTTCCATGGAAAATCATCAAATGGACCTTAATGTATAATATGTCTCATCTTCTAAGCATTATTTATCTTTTGTACTTATTTCCCACAGCAGAAAATGTAAAAAGTTTTTTTCAAATTATTTTTCTTACACCGGGCTAATGCATAAAATATTTCAATGCATAGATGCCCACGTAGACTGGGAACTGAGATACAAATCCAAGTTAAATGCAGTGGTTTTATCGTCTTCTAAGCAGTATTTATCTTTCATACTTTCACCCCTGAAGAGAAAATGTAAAAAGATTTTTTCAAACTATTTTTCTAACATAGGGCTAATGCATAAGTATTTCTATGCGTAAATGCCATGAGAGTCTAAGAACTGAGATAAAAATGCAAGTCTCTCCAAGCCCCTCTTGTATGAATGAATGAATGAGAGTTTAAAGGCACAGCAACAAACAACAGCCATTTAGGGCCATAGAATATCACCAAAAAGTGGTACTTTGTCATTGTTGAAGAACAATTACAAAGCATAATAATTCTAGGTGAAAGCAGAAAAAGAGGGAGAGTATGAGCAGAGCCTTCATATCCAAAGAGGACCAAGGGATCTTTTAGATGCAGGGTATCCACAGACAGATCAACACATCCCCCCTTGTTTAATAAAGCGAGCAGGGACCACTATCACAGAAAAAAACATTATCACAGAAAACGCACACAAAAAAAGTTAATTTCTTCAATTTGACTACAGAGGCACACAGGGGCACTATGAGAAAGTAAGGTTAATCCATTAATGCTGACAGTAGCCAAATGCAGCCTGATAATATTGGTGAAATCTTTTAGGAGAAAACATATTTGGAAAAATATTTGATGGAGAAATGTTAATCTGAACATTACCAACAACTCTCCTTCAAATATTTTGTAAAATCATCCTCTATTCCAAAGTTATTGTTAAAAGTATCAAAGATACAGACGACAATGCTGGAGGTACTCTTAAAGCATTCATGGGTTAAAAGATCACTGTCAGGTTGTGGGGGAATCTCTAGGGAATGTTCAGCTGCTAACTCCCACAATCTAATTGCACCAAAAAGCGAGTAAATCAAATCCAATATTCCCCTTGTAAGGCATGGCACTGGCTTAAAGACCAGACAGTCATCTTCCTTGCATAGACAGGAAGCTATAGGAAATCATAGAAAATAGATTACCCCCTTAGTTCAAGCATGAAAATTCAAATCATAGGAGATGCGATGTGCAGTCAATTTCCACCACTTCAGCGTCAACGAGAACTATTACATCACATGACATCTTCGACAGAGGTTAAACAAATACTAGAGTTCAGGCTGACATTTGGAGAGCCTCAAGACACAGATTATTGCCATTTGTCAGAATAACATTCGGGATTATTCCTTCCACATTGGCCAACCCTGATGGCCAAGTGGTCGAAGGCGTTTCAACTGACTTCTAGCTGTCTCTCACTGCAGAGGGCCTGCCTGATGGTCGTGTGGTCTAAGGCATTGCAACTGACTTCTAGTTGTCTCTCACTGCTAAGGGCCAACCCTGATGGTCGTGTGGTCTAAGGCATTGCAACTGACTTCTAGCTGTCTCTCACTGCTGAGGGCCAACCCTGATGGCCAAGTGGTCGAAGGCGTTGCAACTGACTTCTAGCTGTCTCTCACTGCAGAGGGCCTGCCCTGATGGTTGTGTGGTCTAAGGCATTGCAACTGACTTCTAGTTGTCTCTCACTGCTAAGGGCCAACCCTGATGGTCGTATGGTCTAAGGCATTGCAACTGACTTCTAGCTGTCTCTCACTGCTGAGGGCCAACCCTGATGGCCAAGTGGTCGAAGGCGTTGCAACTGACTTCTAGCTGTCTCTCACTGCAGAGGGCCTGCCATGATGGCCGTGTGGTCTAAGGCGTTGCAACTGACTTCTAGCTGTCTCTCACTGCAGAGGGCCTGCCCTGATGGTCGTGTGGTCTAAGGCATTGCAACTGACTTCTAGTTGTCTCTCACTGCTAAGGGCCAACCCTGATGGTCATGTGGTCTAAGGCATTGCAACTGACTTCTAGCTGTCTCTCACTGCTGAGGGCCAACCCTGATGGCCAAGTGGTCGAAGGCGTTGCAACTGACTTCTAGCTGTCTCTCACTGCAGAGGGCCTGCCCTGATGGTCGTGTGGTCTAAGGCATTGCAACTGACTTCTAGTTGTCTCTCACTGCTAAGGGCCAACCCTGATGGTCGTGTGGTCTAAGGCATTGCAACTGACTTCTAGCTGTCTCTCACTGCTGAGGGCCAACCCTGATGGCCATGTGGTCGAAGGCGTTGCAACTGACTTCTAGCTGTCTCTCACTGCAGAGGGCCTGCCCTGATGGCCGTGTGGTCTAAGGCATTGCAACTGACTTCTAGCTGTCTCTCACTGCTGAGGGCCTGCCCTGATGGCAGTGTGGTCGAAGGCGTTGCAACTGACTTTTAGTTGTCTCTCACTGCTAAAGGCCAACCCTGATGGTCATGTGGTCTAAGGCGTTGCCACTGACTTCTAGCTGTCTCTCACTGCTGAGGGCCTGTCATGATGGCCGTGTGGTCTAAGGCATTGCCACAGTGTCTGCTAGCTAGTCTCTCAAAACTGCCCTAGTTTGAATACCGGCCAGGGCATGTGAGAATGTTGCCAGTGACTTGGGGTAAGGCAGTGGTTTTCGCCGGGTACCCAGGTTTCGTCCGCCACTTACATGGGGACAAAGTAGCTCAGTTGGTTAGGTGTCGGACTAGTAATCAGAGGGTCACTGGTTCGATTCCTGGCCACTCCGGGCACTTTGGTCGTTCTTGGGCAAAACAGTTTATTCCATATTGCTTCAGTCTACCCAACTGCAAAATGGGTACCTAGCATAAATAAGGCAGTGCTTAGAGTGTGTGCGCTATATGCTGCCAGTTGCTCTGGAATATCCCCCGGGGGATTGAAATGGTTTCTGTATGTACAGTGCCTGCTAGGGGAGGAAGGTCGTGTGAGCACTTCGGTGGATACAAGACTATAAACCGAATACCTTTACCTTTACAACAGACTAGTCACGACTAAGCTATAATACCGGAGTAAAGTGTCATTCGAAATTTGAAATTCCCTTCCCATATTGAGCATCTAGCCCCTCGGAATCCAAGCATCCTCTATGCCATTCTCCACACCTATGCCACAGAAGCCCTGGGTTCGAATCCACCTTGAAGTATGTGAGAAAGTCGCCAGTGACTTGATCTAGGCAGTTTTTACTGAGGACTCTAGTTTCTTCCACCACCAACAACTGACCACATATGATTTTGAGTAATATCAGATTTTATATATCATGTATATATGTGTATATACATATATACATATACATCTTGCCTTTTTGCAAGATTTTGTTCTCTTTTGTCTATTGATATCACAATTAATAACCACCTCATTCTTAAGCCAACATTTTTTTTTTATTCTTTCTCCCAATTTTGCCAAATTCTGCAAGGTAAAAGGATATACATAAAGCATATATCAAAAAAAAGTTTACGTCACAAGTCAAGACACACAATCTTGTACCCTTCTCCGACAAACAGGCTGATAAAAACACACACAGCAATCTTTTCACAACATCTGGTGGTGCAAATTAAATGCTGTCATTTTGTGTAGATTTTGATTTGTTTGTGCACCAACATGGCAGCTCTATGTCAGGTTTATCACCAGGGTGGAATGAGAATTATGCCATCCACTTACAAGCCGGGTGCAGATCTTAAACCAAGCGCGGCAAGGTCGCATAGTAAAACCCAATCCTAAACATACCAGCAAAAATAACTGGGCATAATAAAAGATGGGAGAAATGGACAAGGAAAACCTTGCAAATATAAGTGCTTGTCCTCCCTGACGCTCTTGGTGTGTATATTCTGCACCTAGAATTAACCCAACCAATGCTGAGGCCACTTTTGTCCAAAGTATAAGAACACAAAGATTTTTGAAAATCCCCTTAACCCTGTCATGCTAGTATTCATTGGAAAGCTCTCGCTGAATGCTCTTAGATGAGTATCCATTTATCAGGGTTTCAGCCATAATTCAGATTTTTTGCATTATTTTGTAACGGCCAAATTAGCCACCAGGCGAAAGGGTTAAGAAAGAAATAATGCTCGGAGATGTTTTTATTTTCATAATTTGGTAGCCTTTTATTATATTTCTTCTATGGGGGTGGTACAGGGACTTAACACAGCAATGCCTAAAGTGCACCACAATGTCACAGCAGATTATTTGATGATCTCTCTAAATCAAAACATGTTTTGGTAAATACCTACTGGTCAAAATATTCAGTAGAAACCAACTACCAACTCTGCTTCAAGTATTTTGTTAAATTACACTGGGGAGCCAACCCCATAGGACAAATGCAAAAAATGGATCCCAACTAACTAATTTTATTAACAAGTCATTTGTAAGGAATTACAAAGTATGCAGAAAACGGCATGATTCGTTTATTATTATTTATGATTTGGCACGATTCGTTAAATAAAGATTATTATTATTATTATTATCATTATTATTATTATTATTACTCTACTTAAAAATACTTCGTAAGATTCTTCTTATTTTCCAAGTTACGGTAGATTCAGGCAAACATTTTCATGGAAAACTCTTAAGCATTAATGGCCATGGATTAATTAACCCTTATGCTGCTGATGGCTAATTTGGCCAATATAAAATGATGCAAAAATCCTGAAAAATGACTGAAACCCTGGCAAATGGGTACTCATATGAGAGTACTCAGCGAGAGCTTTCTTATGAATACCAACATGACAGTGTTTAGATGGTTTTCAAAGATATTTGCGTTCTTGTGCTTTAGATGAAAGTAGCCTCAGCATTGGAAGGGTTAAGGAAAAGGGAGAGTAGGATAAACAATGCGGTAACTCCAGATTTCCTGTCTTAGGTAAAATCAACGTTGCTTCATTAATCATATTAGAGGTTATAGTTTACCCTATTTATCAGTTAAACATAAATAAACTAACCATCAAATACAAAGCCTTCATGGAATAGAATGCAAAGAAATTTTATCCAAATACTTTCCTAGCATTTCGTTAGGATGGAAAACACGGTAAGGCACCCTTGGAATGAATGGGTTAGCAAGAGAGTCAGAGACTTATAACCAAATGATGCCGGTAGCACCCGAACAAAATAGGCCTTAAGCTATTAAAATTAGAAATATCTCTCAAAATCTTTTTAAAAATAGCATAATTAGGAAAGATATCGAATGTGTGATATATAATAGTAAAATACCAGACCCACAACTCGCTCTTTCGCATATTTTTGACTTCTTGTTTTAGTCCTACGTTATATTGATAAATTTGAAATAAAGATATCGAAGGAGTAATATACAATAGTAAAATACCAGACCCACAACTCTCTCTTTCAAATATTTTCGACTTTTTGTTTTAGTCCTACGTTATTTTGATAGGTTTGAAATATGCGTACGATACTTGTCAGTGAGAACTCTCAGCATGAATGAGTTAAGTGCGGGGCAGTTGTCATGTCAGGCCACAACGATATATAAAACTGAGATAGCATCAGTAGTTACCCACATGACCGATAAGGCCGACTAATGGCCCACATGTACTTATGCGACAAACACACATTTCCCCGTGCAAATCTCTTTTACCGCTCAGCAGCCGCAAGCTGCTTATCTATAATAAACCGGTGACCTTACAAGGTCAACCAGTGCCTAGCAGACCAGAAATGGCATTGGGAGATAAAAGAGTGGCCAACTTTAGTTGTATAATCACCATGTCCCTATTTATCTCTCCCCTCATAAGGCCACGAACATGAGTCATTACTACAGACCAAGCAAAACACTTCAGACTCCTATCACATAGTTTAACCCTTGTGCTGCTGGTGGCTGTCATTTTGCCAATTCAAAAAGATGCAAACAAGCTGAAAAATGACTGAAACCCTGGTACATCAGTACTTATCTGAGTGTACTCAGATCAGTGAGAGCTATCTGATGAATACCAACAAGATATAACACGGTTTCGATTGTTTTGAAAAATCTTTGCATCCTTAGCATTTTTACCCATTGCAGCTTAACCCTTTTAATGCTGAGGCTACTTTACTCCAAAGCTCAAAGATGCAGTTTCTTGAAAACCATTCAAACCCTGTCATGTTGGTATTCATTGAATAGCTCTCACTAAGTATTTTCAAATGAGTACCCATTTGCCAGGGTTTCAATCATTTTTACAGGTTTTGGAATAAATTTATACTGGCCAAAATAGCAACCAGCAGCATAAATGTTTTCTTGAGATAATATTGTGACATAAGGAACATTTGCAAATTTGGTAGAAAAAAATGCTGCCCATACCTACTAATAGGTTTGAGTCCTTTTATGCTCAAATTTCAACAAAACAAATTGTCTAGATACTTTGGAATTCATGTTGATGATTTGAAAATTAATCAAGACTTTGGAAATATTCAATATATCATTCTTTTTTCCCATACCCATTCTTAGAAAGATTGATTTGGATACAATAAGACGACTGACAACAAATTAAAATAAAGCAAGAATTTGAATATAAAATTTACAAACATACTTTTCATTCCAAATAATGGAATATGCAAGTATTTTCTGACACAAATCTTAGGAGAAAGTTTCTTTTCAGTTTTCAAGTGCACAATTCATTGAAAAAAGATTACAGTGATGCATGATTTTATCATAATGTCAACATTTTGATGAGAAGACAGGACAGCTGTTTTTGTGCCTTGAAGCAAATGAACCAAAGCTACTTGTCTCATTTTTGAGATAAAATTTCAAGTTATGCCCTAAGCTCAACCCTAGAGTAAGCAATTCTACACTGTGCTTCACACACAATTTCCAAGAAGTCTTTGAGTCCCTGAAGGAACAATATCTCATTTCCCTATTCCCTGCCTTTTCGAGGTAGTTTGATATCCTTTCACAGCTTCAATTTGAATAACCAAATCATAAGCCTACAACAGTAAATATATCTAAACCCTTTCACACTTGCTGTGACAATTAGGTTTAACAATCCTGATAAAAGTCTATAAACAAAAACAAAATCTCTAACCCTTATGCATTTCAAGGGTTCAAACAACACAATTTTTTGATCAGAGAAAAGAAACACAGTAACTTAACCAATACTTTCTTTTGAAACTCCCCATGGTTTTCAAACAATGAAATACCTACTATATCACCTGTATACCCCCTTGTGAATGATCATAACGTATAAGGACCATATCTGCACATGTTTTCACTGGACGCACAGCAAGTAGCGCTTTCGTCTGAGTGCCTTTCACTGTTTCTCGCCCACACTGTTTATCTACTGCAGGCATAAAAACTCAAAGTAAACACAATATACAACAGCAGAAAAGACTTCACGAGAGCAAAATTGAGCAATTTTTGACAATGTCTTTATTTTGGACTAAAATGTGAGAATATAAATATAAATGTACAAAAGAACCATGCGACCAATGAACTAGAAACCTTACGTGAGTAAAATTGGGTACTTCTTGATGTTTTATTTCAAACTAAAATATGAGTATATAAATGTAAATGTTCAAATGAACCAAGAGTCCAGTGAACTATAAACTATTACCAGTGAAGCACGTATTGTTGTTCAATAATACAGCAATCGCTCGTCTATAGCCAGAGTCAGTAGAAAGTTAACCCATTCATGCCTGGAGAGCTCCAATTAACCCTTCCAATGCTGAGACTACTTTCATCCAAAGAACAAGGACACAGAGACTTTTGAAAACCATCAAAACCCTATCAAGTTGGTATTCATTGGATAGCTCTCACTGAGTACTCTCAGATGAATATCTATGTACCACGGTTTCAGTCATTTCTAAGTTTATTTTGCATCATTTTGTATTAGCAAAATTAGCCAATCGGAGCATAAGGGTTAAATATGTATCACCATAATAGTTGGGATGTTTTTGGATGCTGCTGGCATAAACAGGTTAATAGAGTAGATGTAAAATATTCCTGTGCATTATCAATTAAAACCTACCTGCCTCTTCTATAGAATTTTAGTCCCTGTTGCATTGGTAAGTAGCATGTTACCAAATCAAGCTAATTTCAGTTTGGTCCAAGGAAATCTTTGCAATATGGATTTGTAGGTCAAATATTCATTTTCAAGGTCATTTAAAACAAGATAGACGCCAGTGGCGTCAAGAGGTTGATTCCTTGTATGTCTTTTTGTAGTTAATCATTTGCAATTTTTTGTTTTTTTAATATTTTGCTATTTTGAAATTTTTCTGATTTTTGTGTTTTTTCGTTAGTGGTTACAGACTGATACACACTTGTAATGCTGCTGATGATACTTACAGACTTTTTAATCAAAAACCAAGTTTGTGAATAGACATTAATATCAGTTTGGAGCACTATAAAACATTTTCCTTTTTTATGAAATTCTTTATCTTTTTATCATACCTAATAGTGCCAAAAAATACATCTGAAACACATATCTTTCAAATTTTTCATAAGATTTCTATCTAAAACCCTCCCTCAAATATTTTCCAAAACTATAACCCACTTCTAGCTATCCAGAAACTTTGACAAACTCACCACCCACCATCACCTATCCAGTAGATCACCAAACATGAACGGGAAAAGCCCACATCCTGCACTGCAAATGACAGTCAACAAAACCCCACCAATAGCATGCTTGCCACAACTTACTTAATGCTGCCTGAAGAACTTTAGTCCGTGACTTACCCTTACATGAAAATGGCCAAACACTGCCAGAATGCAAACATGCACAGGGATCAACCTTATGGTCCCTTAAAGGGCATATGCCCCTGAACCATGTGATTTTGCTACCAGATGATGAATTATAGGAGCCAAGTTTGTGAACGGACATTAAATATCAGCTTAAAGCATTTTAAAAACTTTTCCTTTTTTTGAAATTCTTTATCTTTTCATCATACCTAATAGTGCCAAAAAATACAGCTGAAACACAAACCTTTCAAACTTTTCCCTGGGAGCATGCCCCAAGATCCCCAAACCTGGACAATGCACCCCTGGCAAAACCATACCGTCGTGGTGGCCGCACAGGAATTTAATAGCCCCTAAACTTAAAATCCTGGGAGCCAAATCTGCTCCTGTCTGAAAATGTTAAAGTCAATCACTGATGCATGTAACAAACTGACTGGCTGCCTGCAAATAACACCACATCAAAATCAAACATGTTGCCAACAGCCAAAAATCCACTCCCCCTTAACAGAGGCTTGTGACTCTCCCCCACAACACAAAATGTTAACACATAAGCTAAGTATATACAACAAAGCCCATGCATTAAAATAAGTGCCGGCTCTCAAATATTAAAAAAGACCAACAGTTAAACAGCGAATAAAAAATTTCATCATAACCTAAAATTCAGCACGCATAAATAAAATGCAACTTTTGACAAACTAAACTAATCACTAAGCCTATCCGCCAAATATAAACATGAACATTTTAACACACATACTTCAGAAAAAGAGAGCGATGGGGGGCGGGGTTAAAAATTTGACATCTGACATATCATCAAAGTAACACAAAACATTTACATGAAGATGGCCAAACACTGCCTAAAAGCAAACATGAACAGGGATCAACCTTATGTACCCTTTAGGGGCATATGCCCCTGGTTCATGTGATATTGCAACCAGATGAAAAAATATACGAGCCAACTTTGTGAAAGGACATTAAATATATGTTTGGAGCATTTTAAAACATTTTCCTTTTTCCTTAAATTCTTTATCTTTCTATCATACCTAATAGTGCCAAAAAATACATCTGAAACACATATCCTACAATTTTTTCATAAGAATTCTATCTAAAACCCTCCCCCAAATATTTCCCAAAATTATAACCCACTTCTAGCTATCCAAGAAACTATGACAAACCCACCATCACTCATCCAGTAGATCACCAAACATGAATGGGAAAAGCCCACATCCTGCACTGCAAATGAGAGTCAACAAAACCCCACCAATAGCATGCTTGCCACAACTTACCTGCTGCTGCCTGAAGAACATTAGTCCGTGACTTACCTTTACATGAAAATGACCAAACACTGCCTGAGTGCAAACATGCACAAGGATCAACCTTATGGTCCCTTAAGGGGCATATGTTCCTGGATTATGTGATTTTGCTACCTGATGATGAACTATAAGAGCCAAGCTTGTGAATGGACATTAAATATCAGCTTAGAACATTTTAAAAAAAATTCAACTTTCTTGAACTTCTTTATCTTTTTATCATACCTAATAGTGCCAATAAATACATCAGAAACACAAACTATTCAATTTTTTCCCTGGAAAAATGCTCCAAAACCCCCAAACCTGGACAGTTAAAACATTTCCCTTCCACTGAAATTCTTTATCTTTTTATCATACCTAATAGTGCCAAAAAATACAACTGAAACACATATCCCTCAATTTTTTCAAAAGAATTCTATCTAAAACCCTCCCTCAAATATTTTCGAAAACTATAACCCACTCCTAGCTATCCAAGAAACTATGGCAAACTCACCACCACTAATCCAGTAGATCACCAAACATGAATGGGAAAAGCCTACAACCAGCACTGCAAATGACAGCCAACAAAACCCCACCAGCAGCATGCTTGCCACAACTAATATGCTGCTGCCTGAAGAACTTTAGTCCGTGACTTACCTTTACATGAAAATGGCCAAACACTGCCTGAATGCAAACATGCACAAATATCAACCATATGGCCCCTTAAGGGACATATGCCCCTGGCCATGATCTTCCGCCACTAAAGCAGGTCCAGCACTACCAGAAACCCAATATGCATGCAATAACTTTGTACTTAAACCTAAAATAGACTGATACACACTTGTAATGCTGCTGATGATACTTACAGACTTTTTAATCAAAAACCAAGTTTGTGAATAGACATTAATATCAGTTTGGAGCAATTTAAAACAATTTCCTTTTATTTGAACTTCTTTATCTTTTTATCACACCTAATAGTGCCAAAAAATACATCTGAAACACATATCTTCCAAACTTTTCATAAGATTTCTATCTAAATCCGCACTTAAAAAAACTTCCCTATTTTTGAATTTCTTTATCTTTTTATCACACCTAATAGTGCCAAGAAATACAACTATAAGAGCCAGTTTGTGAATGTACATTAAATATCAGTCTAGAACAATTTCAAAAAAAATTCCCATTCTTTGAACTTCTTTATCTTTCTATCATACCTAATAGTGTTAAAAAATACATCAGAAACACAAACTTTGTAATTTTCCCTTTATTTTGATCAGTATTTTCGTTTGTTTTGCATCTTGGGCGATACAAATGCAGGGAGATGCTGCTTGGGCCCGAGCACTGGGTTGAAGGGGTATGGGACCGGCATCGGCATCAAAGGGTAGAAGCCTGCATACTTCAGGTCTGCTACTTCACCTACACCATGCAACCTGAAAAAATAATCATACATACCATCAAAGCAACACAAAAATATCAACACAAAACATATCTCACCAAATGCAATCTTATATTATCACACCGACACAATATCTTCTTTAAACAGTAATTGTTTTGTTTGAGGGACAGTGAAGATTTGCATGGTTTCTATATTTTGTGTATGTGTTTTTATAAAATTGTATATTGAGTGATAGTTTTGTATTGATACTTTTGTATTTATTTCAATTTAATGTATGCTTACTATTTTGGGTTGTCAGGTAAATCAAGTTCCTATGATGCTCTTTGGTGTAGATGCAGTATGATGTCGAAGCCAGTTTCTATGACAGTACACACTTTTCCTGTCACCCAAAACAATTAAAATCATATCTTTATCTAAAATACAACAACAGTGAGAACGGAAGGGATGGCAGGGTTAAAGGTCTGCTAACTTCAGGACTGCATACTACACTCATGGTGAGAAGGGTATATATACTGACTGCTGAAATCGCGATAAAAATATTTACTACTTCCGTTTTTTTCAAAGTTGTTTTTTTACGATTGTGGGGAACAAAAAAAATCCACAAATGGGCAGGATGGATTATTTAGAGTCATACATACCATCAAAGCAACACAAAAATATCAACACAAAACATATCTCACCAAATGCAATCTTATATTATCACACCGACACAATATCTTCTTTAAACAGTAATTGTTTTGTTTGAGGGACAGTGAAGATTTGCATGGTTTCTATATTTTGTGGATGTGTTTTTATAAAATTGTATATTGAGTGATAGTTTTGTATTGATACTTTTGTATTTATTTCAATTTAATGTATGCTTACTATTTTGGGTTGTCAGGTGAATCAAGTTCCTATGATGCTCTTTGGTGTAGATGCAGTATGATGTCGAAGCCAGTTTCTATGAGTGCTGCCTGCAGTTATGTCCCTTGACACCCTTCTCACCATGAGTGAAAATGCAATCCTGAAGTATGCAGACCATTAACCCTGCCATCCCATGCATTCGCATTACATGCTCTTTGGGCTTATAAGTTTGTGACCAATAAATTATAACAGTACACACTTTTCCTGTCACCCAAAACAATTAAAATCATATCTTTATCTAAAATACAACAACAGTGAGAACGGAAGGGATGGCAGGATTAAAGGTCTGCTAACTTCAGGACTGCATACTACACTCATGGTGAGAAGGGTATATATACTGACTGCTGAAATCGCGATAAAAATATTTACTACTTCCGTTTTTTTCAAAGTTGTTTTCTTACGATTGTGGGGATCAAAGAAAATCCACAAATGGGCAGGATGGATTATTTAGAGTCTGTTTTCTTGAAGTTGAAACTTTTTTTCCGGTTTTAGTGGCGAAATTAATAAGTAAATTTAGAATTTCGCCAGGGTTCCTAAATCAACATTCCAAAAAGCCGTTTTTGCCTTTTTTTTTCGAAGTCGCCATTTTTTTTCAAAAATTACAAATATAAGCAACAAGTTATGATAATAGGGTAAAAGCCCTATTTGTTGCGAACACTTTGATGGGCCATTTGTAAATTTTGACCCAGAAACGGCGACGTGACAATTTATTGAAAAAAGTATGTTTTTTGTGTGAAATGCACACAATGCATATCAATGCCCTAATCTCGCTATATCAAAAAAATCAACTTCCGGTTGTAGCGAAAAGCTATTTTTTCGCTTCCAACCTGAAGTTGAATTAAAAAAATGATTGAATCAGATAGATGAGGATCTCATCTATCCAGGTAGGTAGTCATATTGTGATCGGGGGGAGATAGCTTGATGAAATTGACAGGAATCGGCGAGGTACCATTGAGAATGTACTAATCGCCGTGGTCAACACGCCACCATCGATGCGTGTTGACAAATATCTCAAAATATTTTCGATTTTCCGAAACCAAAAGAATTAATCTTAATAATATAGATACTTGGCTTGTTAATTCTTTTGGTTTCAGAATTTTAGAGTTAGAGATGGCCACAAACGAAAGCTTTGAAATCGGGGTGCAAATTTCGTCAAACCCGACCCATCGCCATGTTTACGCCACCATCGATGCGTGTTGACAAATATCTCAAAATATTTTCGATTTTCCGAAACCAAAAGAATTAATCTTAATAATATAGATACTTGGCTTGTTAATTCTTTTGGTTTCAGAATTTTAGAGTTAGAGATGGCCACAAACGAAAGCTTTGAAATCGGGGTGCAAATTTCGGCAAAACCGATATTCAAAATGGCGGAGGGTAACCTAGCCAATGTAAAAAATACGTGAATGAACACGTAAGTAAAATAGTACAAAGAGAAATACAAATAGCCGCTCATTGGTTAATAAACCGCGGGAAAGAGTACCACGTGGTGTGACGGTGAGGCAGTGAGACCGCTCATTGGATAATTCACCAGAGACAAACCACGTGGTGCTGTCACGTGATTAGCCGATCGCAGAAAAGTATGTTTTTTGTGTGAAATGCACACAATGCATATCAATGCCCTAATCTCGCTATATCAAAAAAATCAACTTCCGGTTGAAGCGAAAAGCTATTTTTTCGCTTCCAACCTGAAGTTGAATTAAAAAAATGATTGAATCAGATAGATGAGGATCTCATCTATCCAGGTAGGTAGTCATATTGTGATCGGGGGGAGATAGCTTGATGAAATTGACAGGAATCGGCGAGGTACCATTGAGAATGTACTAATCGCCGTGGTCAACACGCCACCATCGATGCGTGTTGACAAATATCTCAAAATATTTTCGATTTTCCGAAACCAAAAGAATTAATCTTAATAATATAGATACTTGGCTTGTTAATTCTTTTGGTTTCAGAATTTTAGAGTTAGAGATGGCCACAAACGAAAGCTTTGAAATCGGGGTGCAAATTTCGTCAAACCCGACCCATCGCCATGTTCACGCCACCATCGATGCGTGTTGACAAATATCTCAAAATATTTTCGATTTTCCGAAACCAAAAGAATTAATCTTAATAATATAGATACTTGGCTTGTTAATTCTTTTGGTTTCAGAATTTTAGAGTTAGAGATGGCCACAAACGAAAGCTTTGAAATCGGGGTGCAAATTTCGTCAAACCCGATATTCAAAACGGCGGAGGGTAACCTAGCCAATGTAAAAAATACGTGAATGAACACGTGAGTAAAATAGTAGTAAGAGGGATACAAATAGCCGCTCATTGGTTAATAAACCGCGGGAAAGAGTACCACGCGGTGTGACGATGAGGCAGTGAGACCGCTCATTGGATAATTCACCAGAGACAAACCACGTGGTGCTGTCACGTGATTAGCCGATCGCATTAAATATGCAGAAAACCCACGCATGCGCATCCACCACGCATGCGCATCCAAACGGCCGCCCCACCAGACGAGACGCGCTACAGAATCGCTTTGAAGAGAAGAAGACGTATAAATAAAACACGTAAAAATCCACCAAAAAAAAACTAGGCAACCCACAGAAACAATGAAACAAACTCTATAAACTACACACCCAACTCTAACAGAAACATTAAACAAAACGACCCCACCACACCCCACTCTCCAGATCATTCGCCTAGAATTTTCCAAAAATGCCATGTAAGACAACATAGGGAAAATCAGTAACCAGCTCCCAGGACCCTCCCCAGGAATGTAAGACAACAAAAGCAAACTGAATAAAGGTTGTTGTACAACAACCTCTAAAAAGTACACCACATAAAAGGAAAGCTTTTACAACAGTAATGTTTCCAGCACTGCCAGTGTGCCATTAGTTGTAGATAAGAAAGTAGGTTTCAAATTACCAATTACGGATATCTATCGATTTCAGTATGCTTTGATGAGTCGGCAAATATGAATCTCTAGGTCAAATCTACATTTTCCAAGGTCATCTATAAATAGAAACATGACTGAGAGGGAGGGCAGTGATATCAACAGGAATGTTTCAACACATTAACGCTCACAGCAGCCTAAAGCCATCTGACAATTTTGATTATATCTTGCAGGAAAAATTAAAGTTAGGAAAATATTTGATGGAGAAATGTTTATTAGTACATTACCTACAACTCTCCTTCAAATATTTTGTAAAATCATTCTTGATTCCTAAGCTATCGTCAAAAGCATCACATATCCAGACGACAATCCCAAGAAGAACTGCAAGTATTAATGGGTTAAGCATTATGCACGTACAGCATACCAAGCTGAATTGCAACAGATACCAAACTACAGAAAATAATCAATCTGCCAAGAACTATCATCAGGAGTAGCTTCAGGCTGTGATTAATGCATGTCACTTGGTCCTCAACACTGTGGAATGATATATGTTCCCAGCCATGATGAGAAAAATATATCTTATCTGTGCTACCTGATCCTTGGTGATGTCCTTGTACCAGCTGTGTCCTACCACTGTCCATTGTCACGGGTTATAGTCAGGACGTCAGCTCGCCCACTTGATTTTTGTGTTCATTCTTGGTCTAATAACTCTATATATACATAAGGCCTAAGAAAAAAAGTTGTTTGTTTCCTGTAACCCTACCCTAACAGGTTTTTATTCAAAAAAATCCCTACCCTAAAGTTTTTTCCACCCTCCCAACTCCCTATCAGCGTAAAACATGCATAAAACACACATCTTTGACCAAAAAAATAATGCAAAAATATTTTACCTACCTACCTACCCTATTTTTTTTCAGACCGTTACAGGAAACAAACAATTTCTTTTTTTAGGCCTTATAGTCAGGACAGCTCAACCACTTGATTTTTGTGCGCATTCTTGGTCTAATAACTTTATGTATACATAACTTATCAAATAGAGAACCGCACTTCTCCGAATAAGTGCACATGTGCTTAGCAAGTTTTCAAAAAAACTGCTAGAGGGCGTAGTGGAGGAGCATGCATGTGTGCTCAATCAGCAGATGGCCAGAAGAAAGGTATGAACGTTGTGCAAAATAAATCCATCACTATAGATGCTGTCTTGCACATGTGTAATAGTATTACTAATACAACCAAGTTCATATATCCAATAAAGACGAGTATGAATAATGCACAAATCACAATGCCAACTGTCTATAGCACTTGTCTATATTCTGACAGGTGAATAATACTGCAACAGATCGGAAATTCTGTGGTATTGCTATCTGCGTTGATAAGGAGGCACCAGCTAGGACAGTAATGCTTAAGCCTTCAAATGCTTCAGGTTACTTTCATCAAAAGCACACGAATGCGGAGATTTTTGAAAGCCATCTCTACCCTGTCTAGTTGGTAGTCATTGGATAACTCCCGCTGAGTACTCTCAGATGAGTACCCATGTACCAGGGTTTTAGTTATTCTTTGAGGTTTTTTGCATCATTTTATATTTGCCAAATTAGCCATCACCAGCATAAGGGTTGAAACTTCTGCTAGTTATCATTGTCAGGACCTACGATACCTTTGACAATAACTTGGAAACTAAGAATAATTTTGCAAATATTTGAAGGAGAACTGTTGGATATGTCCTGATTAACATTTCTCCTTCAAATATTTTCCAAGTTCTGCTTTCATTTGAAAAATTAAATGGTAAGGCTATTTTCGGGCGCACTGAGTGTTAAGTGGTTGACCTTTGCATCTTTAAGGGCACACATGATCTTACAACAATGAACACAACAGGGGTCCCAATAATTACTAGCTTCATACCATAGGGCTACAGAAGGTTGAGTGCAACACATTAATATCCTTCAAATATTTCATGTCATTTACTTAAATATCAAAGATCCAGAAAACACTGGTTGAGAATATTTCCAGGTATATGGAGGCGTTTGAACAATACAATAACTTTTTCTGTGAACTAAATGGCCAACAGTAGGCCACAAGCCTTTATGAAGTACAGGTGCAGGCATAAATTTATACATAATAAAGTTACCACAGTAACGCCTAGTAGCTAGGCTACTTATCCTCAAGAGTTCAACGTAATTATAGGTCAAGGTCAAAAAACAGACCAATATTTCAAAGGTGCATGCGGCAACAATGAAATATGTGTGTAATTTGGAGAGATATTTCATAGTTGTTTGTTTTTGCTGTAGTTGATATGTTTTGAGAGATTGCTTTCGTAATTGCATTCTGTGCGGCTTGGGTGTCGGATCATCCTCATGGTAACTGGGGAGGATGGGGATAAAATGCCAAGCAACCAGACCTACCAGGAACCAATGGCACCAACACTTAATGAACATCTTTCTGATCTGATAACATATCTCTTCTCCATCATAGACACCCTAGCTGGTGCTAAATAGCACTCAACATTCAAAGTTGTAAATTACTGGCACATTTTTTTTTGTTTTAAAGTGTGATGACATAGATTTAGATTCGGATTTGAAATCTTTACATCACTTTCTCTGCCATGTGACCGTAATTGTCAGTCAGTTTGTAAATAATTGGTAAAAGAAAATGGGATACGCAAGCCCCCCCCCCCCCCCCCACACCAAAAAAGGTACGATGAATCGAAATTAAATATTCAAAGCTAAATAATATCCCTGATCAATATTAAGAAACTCACTGTTGAAACATGCTTTCTACTATTATCATTATCATTTTCTATATTCATTATCATAACTACCATTATTATGATTTACTACTACTACAATTATCATTATTATTATTATTATTATTATAATTATTATTATCATTATTATTATTATCATATTTATTATCATCATCATCAATTTAAGGATTGCTAGTCTTCATTATGATAATCATCATTAACAGCTGCAATAACTGCATAAGCAGTTGCACATGCATTCTTGCTCCTCAAAAAAATTCAATAAAATGTAAAGTACGGCAGCAAAAGAGTTTTGTTGAACAGCAGCTTTTATCTATTGTACCCAACAGTCCTCAAACAATTAATACATCAACTATCAGTGAGATAAACTTAAGCCACTTGATTAATTATTCATCAATCATGTAAATCAAGAGTAAAAGATAAGACTATACACGGCAGTCCAGGTCAGAACAGCTTGACATTATAGGAATCCTGTGTTTTATGATATACATCATGAACTACACAGACTGAGTGCTGCGCTAACAGTATGCTTCTGTGCCTGGCAGTAATGTATTTGCATACTTCAGGGGACAAAATAAACTAACACTTACATGTATATTTTGATTTCAAATTGAATAGTCAACTGTATTACTATCACTTGATTCAGTACACATTCTAAATGAACCACATGTTCAGGAATTGGAATTAAAATTTCGCAAACCGTGCTTTATTTGCCATAATAACAGAAATAAAAATTTCACAAACCATGATTTATTTATCATATTATTTGCAGATGAAATACGAGAAAAGTAAAAACATTGGGTTTCATGTCACATACATTGTCAAGAGCATTTCTTTGATGCAATGATATGTGCATGTGTAAGATAACATTTTTAACTGAAACTGAACTGAAACAACTTAAGTTTGATTAATTAAAATATTATCCAATCTGAATCAGTATTCAAAATTGAATCTGGAATTTCAAGATTATTGTCACTTTCTCTACCATGCTTTAGGCTAAATCATGACTTGCCAGTGGTGGGTGGAAACAGAGTACCCAGCAAAAACCACCAACCTCCACCACTTCCAACGAGCAAGTCACGAGTTAGCCGCAATATGGCAGAAAAAGTGACGAAAAATCAAATTTCCAAATTTGAATTTCACAATCATGGTTTATTGGCCCGATATCCTCGAAGTAGAAGGACTAAACCTACCCTGCTGCTGTGAACAGGAGGGATAGGCGTTAAGAGGTTAATATCAACATCCTGACGTCAAATTAAGTCAACATTGAGTGTTTGACGAGCACTTGACAGAAAGTAACGGGAACAAGAGAAATAGCGAAAAAACAGATGGCCATCGGCAGAGCTTCTCCACAATCCTTGACAGACATTTGTATTCCACATCAAATCTTGTAAATGGAGTTTGGACAGTTTTTTTTTTCATTTGGTTGATATCATTCAGAAAAGAGGATTTAATTATTCACTTTCTTGGCATTGGTGTGGAATTTTATCAAAACATTTATGCCTGGAAATCTCCTTGGCAAGTGTTGTCTGGAGGTATGATAATTATGGAAATAACTTTTTTTTTAACCCATTCACACTCTAGAAAGTCTAAAAGTATCATCTGCAACTCTCATACTTTTGAAGATAATTTACCAATAAAGCGAAAATTCACAAACATTTGAAGGAGAGTTGTTTGGCATCTGATCAGTATTTCTCCTTCAAATGTTTTTCAGATAATACTTATATAAGTAATATATTTCCAAAATTGTCAGGTCTATTTTGGGCACTCTGAGTGTGAAAAGGTTAAATAAGAAATTAACCCATTCATGCCTAACAGTTCCTCTAGAAATTATCATGAGGTTCCATTATACTTTTGGTAAAACTTATTAACTGGAATGACGAATGATCTTATGAAATAATTGAGGGAGATTTATTGGTTATGTTCTGAACAATATTTCTCCTTCAGATATCTCCTCACTTTGCTTTTGCAGGCAGGATTTCATCAAAAGTGTCATGCTGCATATGGCCGATGCGAGCAATAAGGGCTTAAACGATAATTTCAAGCTTGGTTTTTAACCAATCAATGCTCACAGCGGCCAAAACCAGCCTGACAATTTTGATGAAATCTTTCTTCTTAAAGCATGATTGGCAAAATATTTGAAGGAGAAATGCTGATCAGAACATTACCAACAACTTTCCTTCAAATATTCAGTAAAAATATCCTCAATTCAAAAGTTTCAGTCAAAAGTATCTTAGATCCATATGACAATTTCTGGAGGAACGCTTAAGTATTAATGGGTTAAATCACATCTTAACACTTATGCTGGCGGTTGCTAATTTGGCCAATACAAAATGATGCAAAAAATCGTAAAAAATTTATTAAAACCCTGGCACATGGGTATTCATCTGAGAGTATTCAACGAGAGCTATCCAATGAGTACCAGCATGACAGGGTTTAGATGGTTTTCAAAAATATTAGCGCCCTTCTTCTTTGGACAAAAGTAGCCTCAACATTGGAAGGGTTAAATGGTAATTTCAAGCTTGGTTTTTAATGCACATCCTTAAAGACTACCTGTAAGTGCTGACGCCTCATCATCTAGTATTCACAAAATCAAATTGGATATTTATTTGTCTCCCTGTGCACTGCAGACCAATAAAATACCACTTGTTTGGACTAACACCAGTGTCGCCAAATAGAACATGCCGCTGTGTACCGTCACAAGCCCGTAATTCTGCCATAAATTCAACTGGCTGTGGATTTGAGTGGTAAAGCAATGAAAGGCTGTAGGACATCCCGTGAAGATTTTAATTGAAAACTTCGTCTCGGAACCCGATCAATTAAGATTTCTAATTAAAACGGCTCGCCGTGAGGGCGGGAGTCCATGTATTCATCTCTGGGATCGCTGGAGTCAAGTGGTATTGAAAAGCTGCAACATGTTGCATCCATTACCATAGAGTGAAAGAGATTTCTACACCAGGAGAAAGGCCTTTTTCATGGCACAGTCAATTTCATATCAAGTACAACTACATAGTATTTTTTAGAAAAAAAATTCTAGTAAAGCTACCTAAATGTATTTAGAATACATGTTTGTCTACTTAGTATGAGGCTGTAATACATATCTTGGATAAGACTTGAGATGTAAAATCAACATGGGTGACATTGGTTTGGGCTAAATATACTTTTTGCCAAATGTATACCATATCATGCTGCAAGTCATTCGTCCATAGAAAGCTATTCAAAGCACATCCAGTACTCAACAATGATAGAATCCCAGGCACACGTCCTGTAAAACTATCTACCTGTAAATAATCCACCTTATCATTCCAATCTATATCTCATGTATAAAAAAATAAGGGGCCAGATAGTTCATTAGATATGGATAATGCCTACGTGTTCACGTATCAATAAGATTGGTAAGAATTAGGACTGCAGGTATTAGTGGTACATCCAGCTACTAAGAATCTGCTCATTTCTAATTCTCCACTTCGAAGCAAATATATATATAAATATATAAATATATATATATATATATATATATATATATATATATATATATATATATATATATATATCATATATATATATATGTGTGTGTGTGTGTATGTGTTTATGTATGTATGTATGCATGTATGTCTCCAAAATCTTCAAATAAGGCCAAGAGCTGATTCTCTTATGAACAAATGTTTTGTGTATTTATTCTCCCTACAAATACTAAAGTACTTTGTTAACATCTTAAGGATCAAGTTACGCTTACATTATTTCAATCATTAATTATTCTTATGGTACCTTATTATTTTGTGAGTGATGTACACGTCTTTATTGAAGTTTAATGACAGCTGTGGTGCTGAATCATGTGTCTTAGGTGTCTTGACAACTCTTTTTCCAATGAGAGTGAGGCGATGACCTTGAGTGTTAATTCAAGGTCAAACTCCATGGCCATAAGATGGATACCTACCTGTATTATGTGATTGATGTGAAAATGCTAAAAGAATCTCGAGTTGAACCTACAAATCTCCTACTTTATGTGAACTTACGTAAGACAAGCCCCAGGATATCCACTAAAATGCCAAGGTCAAGGTACATCCTAATTCTACAATCCTATCACACCCTTTCAAGGAAAAATATCTCCCAGGTGCACAAGCATCCTTATTCAACACACATGATCACTTAATGCCCCCACTAGGCCGTTAATGCAACTACTGTGCCGATATTCAATTCCTGCACTAAATGCGTGGGCAGCTTTGATTTATATTCGCTACATGGGTCATTGATGGCATTTTTTACATGTTATTCATGGGTTTTATACTACCAGGCACTGGCAGACGTCCGCTTGACCGGTACAGAAATTGGATCTGTATATACACACATTTACATATATATATATATATATATATATATATATATATATATATATATATATATATATATATATATATATATATATATATATATATATATATATATATACATATATAATATACATATATATATATATATATATTTATACACACACACAAACACTATAATGTACTGGTTGAAAATATTTACCAAGTTTAGCTCATTCATTATGCACAGCAGCAGGTGTTGCGATGGAAAATGTTGCATCCAACTAGCAGATCAAACAAACCACAGAGGGGGTGGTTACGTTTTGAAGGCACGGTATCAGAGCACCGTACGGAGCTAGGAACATGAGGGAAAACAGATATCAAACGCCCACATGAATTAACCCTATGCTTCCCACCATACCTCACTAACAAATAATTTCGCAATTTCCAAATAAGAGAAAAATTGAAAAGATAATTGAGAAGATTTGTGGAATGTTAATCATGATTGGCTCTTAGTCTATGGTTTTCATAGAAACCTTTTTGTTTACAGGGTATTTGCAAATGCTCCAGAACTTGTAGATATACATTGGTTAACCCATCCATGCTTTAAAGTTTCTCCAGAAATTGTCGTCTGTCGTCTTACTTTTTACAATAACTTAGAAATTGAGGATGATTTTAGAAAATATCTGAGGAAGAGTTGTTGACAGTGTTCTGATTAACATATATCCTTCAAACATTTTTTGAACAACGCTTTTGCCTAGAAGATTAACCCTTATGCTGCTGGTGGCTAATTTGGCCAATACAAAATGATGCAAAAAAAAGCTGAAAAATTACTGAACCCTGGCACATGGGTACTCTTCTGAGAGTACTCAGCGAGAGCTATTCAATGAATACCAACATGGCAGGGTTTAGATGGATTACAAAAATCTTGTCATTGTGCTTTGGGCGAAAGTAGCCTCAGCATTGGAAGGGTTAAAGCAAAATTGTAAATCTGCTTTTGACCGCTGTGAGGATTGATGGGTTAAATGGATTCTTTCTGAGGAGGCCTTGTGCATAACTCAAATTATTCTTTAGACAGGAAAATCAACCAGATGATTTTTTAACCCTTCCAATGCTGAGGATACTTTCGTCGTCCAAAGCTCAATGAAGCAAATATTTTTGAAAAACATATAAACCTTGTCATGTTGGTATTCATTGGAAAGCTCTCGCTGAGTACTCTCAGATCAGTACCCATTTGCCAGGGTTTCGGTCATATTTCAGATTTTTGCATCATTTCATAATGGCAAAATTAGCCGCCTGAGCAGCATAAGGGTTAATTAAGGGGAATGCTTGGCATAAAAGCGTTAATCTTATACCTCATGTGGAACCTGCAAATTGCACACACAAGCCAAGCCAGCAGGACCTCCCAGAGCAAACAACTACTAGGAGAGATTGAAATATAAATAATAAAATACATTTTAAAGTAATGAACCACTTTTAAAATCGATGAACAAACAGAAAAGATTCCTCATCTCAGGTTTGATTGATTAAACAATTAAGGATGCCCGCACCAGTTATTTTTTTGTCCTTAGAATTTTGTAATTTTTGGATGTGTTGCACCTTGTGGGACAAAACTAAAGGAAATATAAAAATAAATTGGCTGTCTGGCCGATCTTTTTTGCTAGAGACGAATTTGTGATTTTGGAAAAGTGGCCATTTGGGAGAAAAAGGGCTGCCAAGAAGCACATTTTTTTATTTTCTGATCGTTCATGGTTTTTTATATGCAGAAAAATAAATCGACAATCTTTAAAAACGTCAATTTGCATGTAGTTATTGGAGTACATCCTCTTTCTGCTTATGCAAACTGTATTTCAAACCCTACTTTATCTTTTGCACAAGCTAAAGTTGAACTGGAGGGGTTGAATCAAAAATGAACACTTTTTCCTTAAAATTGTACGCAAATATAGGGCAATTTATAGCAGATAAAGAATTGTAAAAAAAAACCCAGTCCAGAGAATTTTTTTACTTTTTGATATGTTCTTGCCCTGTTAATTTGCATTCTATATGCGAAAAAAAAATGGGGTGTCATGAGTTGTTTTTTTTTTGCTACAGAGCTAAAAGTGAAAGGGTACGTTTTGTGCTTTTTATTAAAATGAAAGGACAATGACGCGACCTTTGTTTCCCTATTGTTGTGGCAACAATAGGGGGAAAATTCCTTTGTTGGAGTTGTGTTGCGCTTGCTAAGACGCGAATATAGACCATTATGTCACACTATGTTCTTGCCCTGTGAATTTGCATTATATATGCGAAAAAAAATTGGGGTGTCATGAGTTGATTTTTTTTGCTACAGAGCTGCGAGTGATCGGGTACGTTTTATGCCTTTTGTGCAAATACAAGTGTCTATGTCCGTGGCAACAATAGGGAAATTCCCTTTGTTCGAGTAGTCAGTGTAATAAGGACGGGTCTGTACCCTTTTCATCTAATTGTGTGCGATCAGTTCCCGGGGGGGGGGGGGGGGGGGGGGCAGTCAGGTACATAGGGGGGCCGCACCTGCGTTATGTATATTGCGGAAGAAGGGGTCTTTTTTTAAGACCTCCGCATGTCCGCGATTTTGTAAAGGAAGGGTACTTTTTTGTACCCAGGTACGAAGTATTGGGGTCAAAATCCCCTTACAATCCACGAAATATACGCGGCTCTGACGCCACGTGACTCCCGAAGTGACAGGGCTTCCGAGTCTGCTGCCAACACTTGCTGCCGCTAAACAAGCAGAGAATCATAACATCTAAAGTTAAAATATGTATTCTCGTTCATCCAATGTCAGTGTTTTCATAAAAGAAGGGGTGTTTATTTAGTGGAAAAGGTCAGCGTTTTTATTAAAGTAAGGGTGCTTTTTTGGCCACAAATCAGTGCTATAGGGGTATTTTTAAATTTTGATAACGAACGTATGCGCCCCCCTAAATAGGGGTGTCCAACTGTCTCATTGTCGCAGCAGCCTACGACAGGGGATGCGACAAGTCAAAGGCACTGTTTAATCATTTGTAATGTAATGTAATCAGTAATGTACAATAGACTATACTCTTAGAATACAAAATAGCATTTTACTACATATTCACTCAGGTTCAAAGGGGGGCCGCAACCGCATTACGTATTTTGCAGAAGAAGGGGTCTTTTTTAAGACCTCCGCATATCCGGGACTTTGTAAAAGAAGGGTACTTTTTTGTACCCAGGTACGAAGTATGGGGGGTGAAAATCCTTTTTTTGGCCAGAAATCAGAAATTTTGATAACGATCGTATGCAGCCCCCTCTAAACCTAGGTGCCCCCACCCCCCGCCCCACGGGTTGAAGTCTGTGGTTTTCACCAGTTTGATGGACTGGTAGTTCAGACATAAACTACCTATTTTCCCATTTCTGATATCATATGGACGGTAGAGTTAAGTCCCGTCTCGTAAAAACTATATTGAGCAAAAGCATTTTGCTATAATCTGGGCACATACAAACAGCTGCGAAACATATTTTTCCTCTTTTCAATCACCGACGGCTAGTTCTGTGAAATGCCGTCTCAAATAAAGGTCAGCGCCGTTTAATTGGACTATATCAGACTCTTTTCTGCTCCAGCCAGCAATCAAGTCGGACAGGTTGTAAATGTCCACCATATTAGTTTTGTAAAAGCCTGAATCATTTACAGAATGGATTTAATTTGAAATTTGGATTAGCGCAAATGCAACAAGTATGTTTTAAACCTAAATAGTATGTATTGCTTCTATTACGAAATATCCAGAATATTATAGGAGATAGGGCGCAAGGTTGTAAGTTAATAAAAAAATAAACAACACATCCTTTACGCACCTGCGGCAATGGTTTCTTACTTTCTTGTTTTCATTTAATTTCTTTGGAAAAATGAAAAAGATGACAAATGCAATCCATACAACTTCTCCTTCAAAGTGACTATAGTCTGTCTGACTCGAGTTTGGCAATCACTTTTGCCACTTTTTTGTGACAAAACGTTCGAGTTTTCCATCCAAACTTGGCCAGCATGTTAGGAGCACTACTACGTGTTTGTATTGACATACTTTTTGTCTCAACTCCGCAAAATGTTGATTTTGCTCATTAGGTCCCATTGTAAAATGTGTCCATTGTCAACAATACAATCTTGCGTGTTTGTAGTGTTCGCAACAGACAAACACGCGAGATCGTAGGGTCGGCAATGTGCACATTTTACAATAGGAACTAAGGAGCAAAATCAACATTTTGCGGAGCTGAGACAAAAAGTATGTTTGTGCATACACATAGTAGTGCTCCAAAGACGTTCGCCAAGTTTGGTAGGCAAACTCGATCATTTTGTCACAAAAAAAGTGGGAAAAGTGATTGCCAAACTTGAGTCAGACAGACTATAAACACTATTGTATAGTACTGTATACTAAAGTCGGATTGAAAATATTTTTGCGTTTGCGATTTAAAAATAGCAAGAATGTTTCAGTTTGAAACGATAGTATGATTAATAAAGCAGCAATCAACTTTATCAATGTGCCATTGAGATGATATTGAAGAACATTGACGATTAAATTCTTTACTAGAACTATTTTCGTGTAGTTAATGAAAACTTACATCGTCCGCATGCTGTTTTTTTTTCATGCCGTTAGACATTCATGCAGTTTAATTATAAATGGCAAACAACACTGCAAAATAAAGTAATTTATCCACCACTTTAATGCGTACATATGGTAGAAGGTCCATGTTTTATTGTAGAAAGTTTTCTTGCCCTTGTGCGCAGGGCGGAAAAATAACTGCTAAATCCCTCAACAGTACGCTACGGCGGGATGAATGTCGCATGCATCCTTGACGTTCATGTCACTCATGCCTGACTCCCGTAATATACGCAACAATGGGACGTCTCCCAACAATCGAAAAAAAAACTGGTGCGGGCATCCTTAAACAATTCAAATAGCAAGGAGATTAAAAAAAAACACACGGAAAAACACATCAGATTGCAAATGAAATGGATTTGACTTTGGAAATTTGATTATCATCAATCACTGACAATTAACAATACAACAATATGACATCAAGAATTAAGCTCAGGCTGGAGCCCAAATTTTATAACTTGGTTGCCTTCACCACATTGACTAAGGATTGGCACCTTTAAAATTTTCATAATACAAAACAATATCAATATTTCCGTAACAATATATCTTATCGATATCTATAACAACAATTCCTATTATAAGCTATTTAATTTCATTAAATATAGCACTGTCAAATTTTGGTAATAAATAGCAGACTGCCTTTGTGTGGAGATGTCTGGGTGGCAGTTAAGTCAATTTCATACTGCTAAGCATTATCAGCATAACAGCTCTTAAACAATACAATACTTTTTCCTATTTAATATCGATATTTATATTCAATTGAGTACTGGTACCAATCCCTTCCATTGACTGATACTTGACAGGTTCTTAACCCTTCCTATGCTAAAGAAAAGAGCATTTAAAGCACAAGGATGCAAAGAATTTCGAAAACTTTCTAAAACTTGTCTTTTGGTATCTATTAGAGGAGGCTTAAAACATGCAAAAATTACTGAAACCCTGGTTACATGGGTACTCATCTGAGAGTACTCAGCTAGAGTGATCTAATGAACACGAACATGACAGGGTTTAGATATTATTTCAAAAATCTTTGCCTCCTTGCTTTGCTTTGGACAAAACTAGCCTCCCTATCAAAAGGGTTAACATTTCTCCTTCAAATCATTTCGCAGAAACACTCTAACCTGTAAGTTTTCACTGAAATTTTTAGGCTGCTGTGAGTATCATTGGGTTAACATTCAGGCCGCTTGCTGCGCGAAATCTACGTTAACGAGGAATGCCTTGCAAGGCAGGCTGCATTGTGACAGGACAAATCAATCGCCATTCATTTCCCCGGCAGAAAAAATGCCCAGCACACGTTTGTCATTGGTGTCAGTTGATACAGTCACTCCGTATCACTCACGCGAAAAATCAATGTTTATCAAATAGCTATTTTAGTACATCCTATTATAGCGACTAAGTTCTTGTCCTCAGGGGAAGGGCTGTAAGGACAGGGAGAGGGGCCTAGCTGCTAGGGGCTGCCCGACACATAGTAGCTGAGTGGTCACATAAATAGGCTTACCCTGCTCAATGTCTCTCACCACTCTCTTTATATGTATGTATATATATATATATATATATATATATATATATATATATATATATATATATATATATATATATATATATATAAATATAAATATATATATATATTATATATAAATATATATATATATATATATATATATAATATATATATATATATATATATATATATATATATTTATATATATATATATATATATATATATACATATATATATATATATATATATATATATATATATATGTATATATATGTAGGGTTCAAATATTTTTTGCAGCACGTGAGAAAGTTGCCAGTGACTTGAGGTTAGTCAGTGGTTTCACCAGGCACTCCGTTTTCCTACATCATTAAAACATTAATTCACAGAGAACAAGTCTGAATATGTAATTAATTAAAATATAATATCTACCTGTGTGTGATAAAAAAAAACGAGCATAGATGTGTAATTAATATAAGTGAATTGAGATATCTATTACAGTGAATTTACTGTTTCTTTATAGATTAAGGTTTTCTAACCATTTCCCACATCTTACCTTAGTTTTACTATATGCTAGTTCTTGATGTATACAATGTATCCCATTAAGGTACATTGTCCCTTGCTGCTTTAACCCTTGCTATCTGCCAGCTGCTAATCCCAGCCAATTGTCCCTTACTGCTTGAACCCTTATCTGCCAGCTGCTAATCCCAATTAAGGTGATAAGCAGCTGGCCCAGTGTTTGCTGCAGTCTGCTACTGATGCCATGTTCATCTGGCATTAGTACGATTGCAATTAAGGTGGCTCCTGAGTGGCAGCTCAGTGCAAGAATTAATTATATGCATAAAAGCGGATCCAACCAGCAGCCTAATTCAAGGCTGCCCTGATTGGTTGTATTTTCCCGCTCAAATCTCTGATTGGTTATTTTATATTATCTGTACTGTTATTGGTTACCATTGTATTTAGAAACATGATTTAAACCTTGTATTGCATGTTGTAAGTTAGTCTGGTTTTGGAAATAAAGGATTGAACAGTCAAACGGCTTGCTGTTGTATCAGACCCTCCTAAACCCCAATTATACATTACAATAGAGTGGTGGAGAACTGGGTTTACTCACTTTTTAGTTGAGTAAGCATACAGATCCTGTACCTCATCACAAGTATATGGCACCACCAGTAAACAGTACTCCTGCAGATAATACCAGACAAGCCGCCCAGAGACAGGAGATGGACCAGCTACAGAGTAGCTTTGTAAAGATAGAGCTGTTTGAAGGAGACAGTTCACAAGATGGCAGACAATGGCTGGAGCGATTCCAGTACCTGGCTCGGTTCAAAAACCTGACCGAAGCTAAGCAACTTGAAACATTACCACTGCTATTCAGAAACAGTGCCTACGATTGGTTCGAGGACCTAGAGGAGGACACACAAGGTAATTTACCTCTACTTAAGGAAGCTTTTCGCAAACGTTTCGGAGAGAGGGAAAACAAGGCTATTCATGCCGAGAACCTCTTTAAAACTGTACAACTGCCTGGCCAAAAAGTAGCCGATTATCTTATAAAGATAAGGAAATTGGCACGTTTAGCGGATTTATCAGAGGAAATAACAATTCAGGCTGCAATTAAGGGTTTTCACCCACAAATTAAATCAACATTTGGTAGGAATGCCCCAACAACATGGGCACTACTTAAGTCAGAAGCTGAAAAGGTGGAAGAAAATTTGCCTTCTTCCTCCACAGGCGATATGGGGACTACGGAATCCCTAGTACAAGCAGTAAATCAACTGGCTATTGAAATGAAAAGCCTTAAAGTGAACCAGATAAATATGATGGACTCCAAAAGAAGGGAAGTGCATTTCGACGACAGAGCCAGATCTGCAGACCGCAGAGATGACTGGGACAGGAGAAGCAGATCCAACTCAAGAAACAGGTCGCAGGAAAGAAGACCAACATATGGAGGAAACCAACAGACTAGGAATCATGACTATCAAAGGAACAATAACTATCAAAGGAACAATGGCTATCAAAGGAACAATGGATATAGAAACAACGGATATCAAAACAGAAATGGATACCAAAATAGGAACAATAGGTACCAGGAAAACAGGAATGAAGGAGGAAGCAGGAATACATCATGCAAAGGCTGTGGAGGTGAGTGCATTTCGCGTTCCAAATGCAGGGCATTTAATTTACAGTGCAACTCTTGTTTTAAGATGGGTCATCTTTCTAGTGTGTGCAAATCAGTGTCAAAATCAAATAATAGAGACTAGGACATTCAGCCCATTCGAGAAAACAATATAAAATCCTTGGATGGGCATACCCACAATTTGCCTAGCAACCCTACCCAAACCCAGAATTTCCAACCCTCCATTTCTCTTATGATACCAATTGAGACTAATTTTGTAAAGGTCAAAATTCAAAATTCTAGTCAAGAAACCAGAGCACTTATTGACACAGGGGCTAGCATTAGTTGCATAGCAGAATCTTTTTATAAATCTCTTCCCTCCCAACAAAAAACACCGTTAGAAACCCCCCTTTACCTCCATGTGACTGGTGTTGGTGGTGAAATCCACAAAGTTTTAGGCAGGACAACACTTAAAGTACTAATAGATGGATATGAATATTCACACAATTTCCATGTTTTTAGTTACCTTCATCACCACCTTATCTTAGGTACTGACTTTTTAGAAGAAAATCAGGCAACTATTGATTTAGGCAATAAGACATTATCTTTAAAAAATGGAGAGCCCCTTAATGTGAACAAACAACTAGACAGGGTGGCAATGGTGAGGACACTCCAGCATATACATGTCCCACCTACTTCAGAAACCTTAGTTCCCGCTAGAATTTCTCAAAATAAGGCAATTAACCTGGCTCTCATACAACCCACTCAATCCAAGTCAGCATCTACTCCCTACATGGTAGCAACCACCTTGGCCTATATTGTAAATGGCAAGACCACATGCCGTATTCTAAACCCTATTGAGGAAACCCTTCATATTCCCCCAGGCACCATTATAGGTATAGCTACCCATGTTGAGGATGAGGATATAGAGGCTTTAGAGTGTGATAGCCCATCAGTAAACCTAGCACAAACTGATAATTCCCCAAATCCAAATTCCCAAGAAGCCATAAATCTTGCTAGGAAAATGGGCATCCAGTTAGATAACCCAGCCTTATCAGATGAACAGAAATCAAAACTGTTAGACTTAATAGGTCGAAATAGAGATGTGTTTGCTACTAAAATAAGCGAGCTAGGGAAAACAAATGTACATACCCACCGTATAGAAACAGGAGATGCCATGCCAGTTAGAAAGCGCCCCTATAGAACATCCCCTAAAATTGAGGCTGAGATCAACAAACAGATAGGGGAAATGAGTTCCTCAGGTATCATTGAACCATCAACTTCCATGTGGCAAAGTCCAGTGGTGATGGTCAAAAAGAAATCAAATGAGATGAGATTCGCCATTGACTACCGAAATTTGAACAAGGTTACTAAGCAAATCTCTTTCCCCCTTCCCAGATTAGACAATGTATTCGACAAGTTAGGCCAGGCCAGCGCATCTTGGTTTTCAACCCTAGATCTAGCTAGCGGCTTCTGGCAGGTCCCTCTAGATCCAGAAACAAAAGAAAAGACTACTTTTATTACAAACGATGGACAAAAGTACAATTTTACTGTTTTACCCTTTGGCTTAGTAAATGCCCCATCTACCTACCAAATGGTCATGGATGATGTCCTCAGGGGTCTAAATTGGAAAATTCTTCTCTGCTACATTGATGATATAATCATCTTTAGCAGTAGCTTTGAAGAACATCTACACCACTTGGACTTAGTGTTCCAGCGGCTCCGTAAGGCAAACTTAACACTGAAGCCTTCAAAGTGCACTTTTGGTGCTCAAAGGGTAATGTACCTCGGACATTATCTATCCACAAAGGGCATTGAAGTTGATCCTGACAAAATTAAAGCCGTTAAGGAATTCCCTCAACCTAAAAACCCTCGAGAAGTACGAAGTTTTATAGGCTTGTGCTCATTTTACAGAAGATTCATAAACAACTTCTCTAAAATAGCCACGCCTCTACATGAACTCACAAAGAATGATGTGAAGTTTGAATGGACAGACCAGCGTGAAAAAGCTTTTCAAACCCTAAAGCAAGCGTTGCTCAATACTCCCGTCCTTAGGTATCCAGATTGGAATAAGCCATTTATCTTAACAACCGATGCCTCAATAACTGCAATTAGTTATATATTAGGGCAAAAAGATGAAGATGGAAAAGAATATGCGGTTGCCTATGGAGGAAGGGCACTCAAAGGTGCTGAAAAGAATTACAAAATACATGAGCTAGAATGTTTAGCCATGATTGAGGGTGTGCGTGCATATCACCACTACCTTTCAAATCAGCCATTCGTAGCCATAACAGACAACATTGCTCTCAAGTGGTTAAATAACACAAAGCACACAACCCCTCGATTACTACGGTGGTCTTTAGTATTACAAGGATACAATTATGAAATACAGCATCGCCCAGGTACTCAAAACAAAAATGCCGATGCCCTTTCTCGTAGGGAATATGACTCTGACATTTCCCCTCAATCGAAAATTGATGAGGCTTGCCTGGACGAAACAGCTATTTTATCAATTGACCCTACAATCTTTTCTAAAACTACCAACAAACCCAAAGAAGACAAGCCTGTTAAAATGACATATGAGACAGAGTTCAAATATTCATTTGACACACCTGAACCTGCTCTAGCATCTATAAATGCTATCTCTCCAATCAACTTGGCTGAGGCCCAGAAAAATTGTGAGGATTTTGTACAAATTTATCGATACTTAGATACAAACGAACTCCCCAATACCAAAGCAGAAGCGCGTAATGTCATTCTTCAGTCAGAACAATATATCCTTGACAATGGAGTCTTGTTCCATTTATACACGCCACGCACAAGATCTGTGCCACAACACCAAGCTGTTATAAGACAACTAGCTGTCCCCAAAGGTTGGAGAGCAGACGTCCTGCGCTCTTACCATGACTCTCTGTTAGGTGGAGGGCATCAAGGTTTTGATCGCACTTATGCTGCAATTAGGCTCAAATATTTTTGGCCCAAAATGTATGCTACAGTGCTAGATTATGTAAAATCATGTGATCCTTGCCAAAGAGCTAAACGTCATTTCCACTCCCATCCAGCCCCATTACAAAATATGCCTATAGTTGGTAGATTTGACCGCTGGCATATGGACATATTAGGTCCCCTTTCAAAATCTTCGGAAGGGCATAAATATATTCTTCTGATAGTGGACAGTTACACCAGGTGGCCAGAGGCTTTTCCTCTAAAAACGCAAGAGGCAACTGAAATTGGTAAAGTCCTGTACAAAGAAATATTCTCTCGGTATGGGGCACCACGTTCTATTCTATCAGATAGAGGCCAAAACTTCATGTCGAAGTTAGTAGATGCCATTTGCCAATTGTTCCAGGTTACACGCTTGCATACTTCAAGTTACCATCCGTGTACCAATGCAACCTGTGAACGAATGAATTCTACCCTAGCCCAAGCTATCAGAACCTACTACCCAAATTCCGACCCTAACTGGCCAGAATGTCTGCCGGGTATCCTCATGGCATACCGCATGACACCAGCTACCCAATCCACTTCCCTATCTCCTTATTTCATGGTGTTTGGAAAGCAGATGAACTTACCGTTTGATACAGCTTTAACACCTCAGGAGGCACTACCTGCCACCACCAAAACCCAAATACAGTACGTTTTGGACAATCTTAGCTTGTCCGAAAAGATTGCTAATAAAAATCTTGAAAAACATCGTGAATCCTCCAAAACGTACTATGACAAAAATTGCAAAGACCCAACCTACAACCTTGGTGATCGAGTGATGCTGCATGATCCAAAAGTTCCAAAGGGTGAATCAAGGAAAACACACCTTTTCTGGACAGGCCCATACTACATTACTGCAGTATTAGGTCATTACAACTACAGAGTGAGACATTCAACAACCAACAAAGAAATGAAGTCTCCGGTACATGCAAATCGTCTGAAACCGTATCATGATCCTTCAGACAGAATATTACCGACACAACAGGATGTAGAAAATCCCATACCCCAGCCTAATGATAACGGAAATGCCCCTCAAAATGCCCCACAACAGATAGTACCCCCAGATGACCCAGATGCAACCCAAACAAATGCACCAAAGGAGTACGAAGCTGAGAAATTGCTTCAAACTCGAGTGAGATCTGGAAAAAGGGAATATCTTGTTAAATGGAAAGATGGCCAGGGCATAGAACCAAAAAGCTGGGAATCAAGTGAAGATATCTCTGACTTCTTGATTAGACACTACCACATAACCCATACTATGAGTGGTAGGAAACGAAAAAGGAAGTCACCGCTTACCCGAAAGGATAATTAAAACTGTAGCACTACTCTGAGCTTGTATAGCTTGACAGTTTAATTGGGGGTTACCACTCCAAATTGGGTTTTCTAAAATCTACTCGTATCTTATCTTTTCATCTTTCTCTTTTGTGATACTGCTGTTTGAGTTTAACATCCCAATGGCCATGGGAGACTAATGAGTATGTTAACGTGTCCGACTACCCGATACATGAGTGATGAATGAATGTTATTTATAAGCTTTCTGAAAGCGATGTGTATGTCTTAATGTGTGAATCGTACCAACCCAATAATTTGACTGGATAGATACACCTTATTACACTCAACAGTCAGGTTGAACCAACAGTTATTATCACAAAATCTAAAATACTTTCTCTTTAACTACTCTAGATGGTGGTAACCCTTGGAAGTTTCCCCCATTATGGCTGTCAGCTTCAGGCTCAACTTGGATCATCATCCTTGCGGTAGTGCTATCTTTCGGCCCAGTAAGTGGATTGGAACCAGTAGTGAGATTGAACTACGGCACAGTATTCGACCCTGTTGGTAGAATTCAACCAACAACAAGTTATTGGCACCACACCTTTCAAGTAGAGATGCCAGTACTTGTACCACCCACTAGGTCCCGCGCCCCATGTAACCTCGTAAACAACAGTGCAACCCTATGTATGATGTTAGAAGATGCAGCCATCCAGAGCTTTACGGTACGCAATAATACCAACTCACGTTTAGCCAAACTTCGTGCACTCATGGATGAGGCTGTCCCCGTCATGCCAAATTACAAGGAGGATTCCCGAAACAAGCGAGCAATAATTCCTTTTATCGGTCAAATTTCACACACCCTTTTCGGAACAGCTACCGAACATGACGTTAATGTTTTGGCAAATCATATCAAAATTATTGAAAAACGTGTTAAATTGATAACTGGATCATTCCAGCATGAAGGCAAAGAATTAACTTCTTTCATGAAAGCAATCAATAAAAGAATTGACCTTTCTATTAGAACTATGCAAGAAAATCATGTAGCAATATCTAAATTAGGAAATGAGTTATGGCAAGCAGAACATGGTCTGTTGCTCTCTTCAAAATTGTCCTCTCACTTAACCCAACAAGCATCAACAGCATCCTACCTGCTGCACTCAACTGATGCATTCCTTCAGGCACTCCTCCAATTAAGGCATGGACAACTCTCCCCTCTGGTGATACCAAAACAAGCCCTGCATCACGCTATACAGCATGTGAAACGCAAATTGCAAAGGCATTTCTCGGACTTTACACTAACACACTCGGAGGTCGAGCACTATTATGAAAGTGACCATTTCTTATACTCAAGGAAGGGAGATTACCTTTATATAACAATCAAATTGCCAATCTCAACAATTGCTTCCCCTCTCCAAGTATACCAACTTGTTGTGTCACCGTTACCTGTAAACAAGTCAACAAGCCATGCAACCGTTTTGGATAATTATCCAGAATATTTTGCAATTAGCTCCGATAGGCAGTATTATGCAATGCTCACTGAATCCCAATGGTCTAAATGTCAAGGACATCATACGTTGCGCCAATGTCATACCCAACTGCCCCTTATTTCCTCTGCAACTGTATCTTGCCCTTCAGCTCTGTTTTTCCAACAAAAACACAAAATTCGTGAGGCATGTGATTTTAACTTTCTTCCCAATGCCCTTAAGCCGATGGTTTTCCCGCTTTCTGACAATAGCATATTGGTCTCAAATATTTCCCACCTTACTCTCCGTTGCCCCAATGGTATTCGCGATGAGCTGGGATGCCAATTTTGCACCATAAATATACCATGTAAGTGTAGCCTAGCGGCTGACAAATTTCTAATACCTGCAGTATTGCATGGATGTCATAATGCTACCGATTCAATTACTAAATTACATCCTATTAATTTAGCTATATTGCAACATTTCTTGAGTGATGAACTATTAGCATCAGTACATGGAGATTCATTCACAATCAAACCTCTATCAGCTGCAATACCCGCTTTTCACCTGTTTACACATAAATTTTCTCAATTTGTGGCAGCAGATCAAAACGTTAAATTAAACCTAAAACGCATAATCTCAGCTGCAAAACAAAATCAACAGATTTTTCAAACTTTATCCGATCCCATATTGGCAGGATGGCTAGATAACAAGGCAGATGCCTTCACCATGCCCACATCTGTGTGTGCATACATTGCTTGTATCTTAGGAATCGTATCGCTGATTACGTCAGCCATTTTGTTTCGAAAATTAAAAATTGCCCTCGTTGCATTAGCAGTATTACAAAAAGGCCCACTAGCGCAAGCAGCAGTCCTACCCTACAACTTCGAGTTCCCAACAACGCCAGTCCCTTACCTGCCCAATTTATCACCAAACCATATCTCACTTTTCCCATACATGGTTACTAGTCTACTATTTCTATGTCTCATAATTATAGTACTACTCATTCGGCTCTTGTGGAAACCCAAATGTACCATTCTTTGTCTAGAAATTAGTGATGGAGACCTATGCAAACTAGTCCACGTCCAACCCTTGAACCACTGTCCAACCATGTGGCATTTTGAGGCCAATGGCAATATTTTGGATGTGGATGTCTTAGGCTTATTAAAACCCACCATTATGGTGCAGTGGAATGGTTTGATTTTGAACAACTTATTGACTAATCAGTCTATGGCCCCTCCTAACTCCTTTGGTATTAACTGCTTAACAGCTAGGAGCCTTCGCAAATTGCTCAAGAGGAAGTTCTACGCAAAACTTGTAATCCTCCACAATGGTTATGCGTCATATGTACCTGTGGATGACAAACCAAGCCCCCCTAAATATGACAATACCTCAAACTTATACCCAATTTTACCAAACGTGGGAGGTAAATAATTCCCCACAAGGGTTAGTTGCACTGTATGAATGCCACTGCATTGATAGAACGGATATGTACTCATTCTTCATGGGATTACAAGAATAATCTGATATTATGTTGACCCCTTTTCTTGAAATGTATTACATAACTTGATTGTTGTTCATTTTACTGTGATTATTGAAATTATTTGATGATATTGTGTATCTTTGAGAGAAGTGCTTCCCTACTCAATCCGTATATGAGTACCAAGTACCCTAAAATATCACATAGGAGCATGTGTAGCTATATAAGGTGTATATTAACCCAGCAGGTCAAAAGACCCATATGCAAAACCTATTTAGATATTATTTCCCAAAATCCACCTTTGGATTTATGACAGTGAATTTACTTCCTTAACCCGAGAGTTTAACCTAACATGTGATGCTTATATTGCTTATATAGCCAGCAGGCACAGTGCCCACATGTCACAAACTGCTAAGGATTACTTAACCCATATTTGATATTCGTATTTGAAACGTGTATTTCATCCAAAATTATTGGGTTATTACTACTTCATAAATTTTGTATACTATTAGATAGAAATTTGATTGTTTAATTAATGATATTGTATAATTCCATACACTTGTATTGAATTGTTGTGTATACTATTGTATTGATTGATATAGTGTGTCTTGTATAAACCTTATGAAAACGTAGCTTGTAAAATTTTAAAGTTGAGGAGTCCAACTTTTTAAAGCGTGGGAGCATTATTACAGTGAATTTACTGTTTCTTTATAGATTAAGGTTTTCTAACCATTTCCCACATCTTACCTTAGTTTTACTATATGCTAGTTCTTGATGTATACAATGTATCCCATTAAGGTACATTGTCCCTTGCTGCTTTAACCCTTGCTATCTGCCAGCTGCTAATCCCAGCCAATTGTCCCTTACTGCTTGAACCCTTATCTGCCAGCTGCTAATCCCAATTAAGGTGATAAGCAGCTGGCCCAGTGTTTGCTGCAGTCTGCTACTGATGCCATGTTCATCTGGCATTAGTACGATTGCAATTAAGGTGGCTCCTGAGTGGCAGCTCAGTGCAAGAATTAATTATATGCATAAAAGCGGATCCAAACCAGCAGCCTAATTCAAGGCTGCCCTGATTGGTTGTATTTTCCCGCTCAAATCTCTGATTGGTTATTTTATATTATCTGTACTGTTATTGGTTACCATTGTATTTAGAAACATGATTTAAACCTTGTATTGCATGTTGTAAGTTAGTCTGGTTTTGGAAATAAAGGATTGAACAGTCAAACGGCTTGCTGTTGTATCAGACCCTCCTAAACCCCAATTATACATTACAATATATCTACCAACTTCAGCCATGGTATTTGGTGAAATCATGGAATGCTAATAATTAAGGCCAAATTGTTACTAGCAAATTTTAAATGAAACCCCAAAACACATATCTTCCAGATTGCATTCATAAATTATGTATGAATGAGATCTTCTGGGATACTTTTTTTTCAGTAACATTTATGCCAAATCCAAACTAGATATAAAATTGTATAGGAATATTTCTCCCCATTCACACTCAGTTCATTTAGAAAGTATTGCCTGTTATTCTCATAATTTTGAAAACAAAGCAAAAGTTCACAAAATATTTGAGGGAGTTGCTTTTCTTTGGCCTTGATTAATGTTTCAAAAAAATATTGCTATTTTTAAGAAAATATCATTGATATTGGCAGGCCTCTTTAATGGCCGCTCTCTGTATAATAGGATTATAAGTTCTAGGATAAGTTAGAAACGCTTTTTAACATTAGATAAAGGTCACCCGGTTACGTGTGATAAACTATTCAGAGCCTGAGGTATTCATATTTCCTGCAGACACAAATCTCATCCTGAAATATACCAGAACACTTAGGCTGCTGCCAACAAAAAATAAGAAACGTAGAATTCATAAATAACTGAACATATCGGAAGGATCATTTGGAAAAGGTCAAACTTTTGTGAAATGTTCAATGCTGGTTATTTGATTTGTGTGCAATTTCACACTTACCTAATACCTGATAGCTTCCTTGAATGCGTAAGATTCGAAAGGTCAGACCCGGTGTCATAAATATTCAATTATTGTCTAAAGGTTAATATTTCCTGGATTGTTCAATATAATAGATGCTGCTATCTGCTACAATCACCTTTTTCCACTTCGAGGTAAATATACAATAGCAGACAAACAATGCGAGCCTATAGATTCCTATAGGTTATAACTTAAGAGTAATACAATACCCATTGTATGGGAAAACATTTCCTGCTAACTTTAGCCTTTTCTGCACACTATTCGATACTGTCTATTGTTATTTGCGCAAGACGTCAATTTCACTTGCTCTTAGACAGAGAATCCATTAGAATTACCGTATTCCTCCGAATATGTGCCCGTGCAGGTAACAGGTTAGGAAATAAATTGCAAGAGAAGGGTGTATTGGCCATCTTCGGATTAACTGCATGCCCTGGCCGCTACGAACTTGAACCCTTCCACATTACAAGCTTGAACACGCTCTTTTGTTACGCCATGTCTGATTGGCCCATTCATGCCTCTAGTGCCACAAACAGCCTGTCATGATAACTTTTTAACTGCAGCACATTTTAGGACATATTTGGTCATGGTAGTATTGATGAGAACAAAACCGACAATGTTCCTTCAAATATTTTTCAAATCTACATATGCTTTATTCAAAATTCATGACTTTTTGTCCAGAAGTATGACATGCATCCAGACAATGCATTTTTATAGGGAAACTCTAAGCATGAATGGGTAAAGTACTACTTCTTCCTAGGGCATGCGAGAAAGTTGCCAGTGACTTTGCCAGTTGCCAGTGAGCAGTGATTTAGTGACAACTGGATGCCAGAAGTAAAGGGGTTAACACATTCATATCAGTAGCCCCCTTAACATCCAGACTAGCTGGTGATATCTCTTGTCAAAGAGTATCTTTTTCTTATTTCTGAAATTATTTGAAAATATATGAAAGAGGGATGTGGATGGGACCTCCAATGACTGTTCATTTAGTGAATTCATGCTTTATTTTTCAGATATTTTCAAAAGTATCAAAAATCCAGCATCAGTTATCAAGGATGCCACGAAGCATGAATGGATTTATCATAAATATATATACTTATCATATATACATATACATATATATATATATATATATATATATACATATATATATATATATATATATATATATATATATATATATATATATATATATATATATATATATATATATATTTATATATATTCCTATTTATATCCCAAATGTCTGTGCACCTTTATATGATCAGCATAAAACAGGAATAAAAGATAGCACTAAGGAGAAATACTGGTTGAAATGAGAGAAAGAAGATGGGTCAGTTATCAATGTCAATAAATCTGATGCACAGTTCTTCGAAAAGGTCATCCCTGGACCTGTGTATGTTTTCTTAACAGCCGCAAAAAGTTGGCCCTATTTCACAAGCATAAAACTGTCAGGTGCGCAGCATGTGAGTGCTGTAGTGTTAGCCTAGGGCTGTGGATGAGGACACTAAATCAATGCTTATTGGAACTCTATTGTTAGGCGCGTTCTCCTCGTCTCAGTGCTATTGCCGGCAAAGACACTAATCAGTATAGTTTTCTTCTGAGTTGTGCTCAGTAATAGGGAACACTATATATATATATATATATATATATATATATATATATATATATATATATATATATATATATATATATATATATATATATATATATATATAAAACAGATATATATATACATATATATATATTTCTCTCTCTCTCTCTCACTATATATACATATATATATATATATATATATATATATATATATATATATATATATATATATATATATATATATATATGTATATGTGTGTGTGTGTATATATATATCTATATATATATATAAATATATATATATATATATATATATATATATATATATATATGTATATGTGTGTGTGTGTATATATATATATATATATATATATCAGGGAATTAGTAGTAATTACCCTATTAATAAGATATACTTACCTGTTCATATCATGAAGCTTGCTTCGCCAATCGCTCCCTGACAATCGCCAAAAGTTTTAATTCCCTGTGATGTCCGTAGATGGCGCCTCCGCATGGCCTCCAATCACGTGACGTCGCCATCTTGTTTAACCCTCTAAATGTCAGCGCTCGATCGGGAACACGGAACGATAGGGGTCGGATGGGTGGGGATATGAACAGGTAAGTATATCTTATTAATAGGGTAATTACTACTAATTCCCTGATTAATTATGATATACATTACCTGTTCATATCATGAAGCAGTGTACCACCGTCAAACAAAAGCTGTGGTATCGTTTCAAGGTTTAAAGGTGCCTGCCGTGGAAAGGACCGCATTGCCAAATTTACCCTTTTGATTAGGAAGATCTTTGAGGTAAAACTTAGCAAAGGTTACAGGGGTGCTCCAGGCTGCTGCATTCATGATTTCCGGAATGGACACCCCGGCTGCTCTAGCCCAGGATGCCGCTACTCCTCTAGTGTCATGGGCTCTAATGTTCATAGCTAGACGCTCTTCCAAGGGAAGGTCGCGATATGTACCAGCTATGGCTTCTTTAACCCACCCAGCAATAGTCAGTTTTGCTGCTTTTGAGTGGGGCTCCTTTGAGGAGATAAAGAGAGCCTTCTCTTGGCCTCTAATGGTCTTAGTTTTATCTAAGTACCATTTGAGGGCCCTGATCGGACAATGTAACTTGTCGTCAGGAGAATGGTCTGATAGGGCTGCTATAAAGACCGGTTCAGGTGTAAAGTGTGCGGATTGGTTTTTGTCAAGTATGAGGGAAGACAAAAACGTAAATCCACCTGATTCTTTACGCAGGTATGCTGGGTCCATGCGACATGCATGGATCCAGCCGCCTCTACGTCCAGACGCCAGTTGTATGAGAAAGGCTGTCTTGACTGAGAGATTTCGCAAAGAGGCTCTAGCCATAGGTTCGAAAGGGGCCTGAGATAGGTGCCCTAGGACTTTGGGTAGATCCCAAACTGGCTTTAACTGTCTGGTTGTGGCTTTGGAATTGAAAATTCCTTTCATGACAGATTGGAGGACTGGATGATTGGATACAGTCACTCCCTCAGAAAAACCAGTATGGATAGCCCCTATGGCTGTCCTATACCCCACGATGGTGTTGTATGAAAGTGAATGACCCGGCTCAGTCATTTTTGCTAAGTCTGACAAGAACTCCGCTATTTGCTGCACAGGGGCAGAATTGGGGTCCAGACTTCTAGTAGTGCACCATCGGGAATAATGGGCGAGACGGGAATCGTAAACCCTATAGGTTGAGGGTCGTTTACCACAGGAGGCGAGTTTAGCAACTGCCTCAGAAAACCCTTGTGCCCGGTAGGACTGGCGGAGATTTTCCACACAACCAATCGGAGCTTGCTGGGTTCTGGGTACAATTCCCCCGTCTCGGAGTTCTTCAGGAGGTTCCACTTGTCTGGCAACCTCCTGGGGAAGTCCACTAACATCTGGGTTAGTGGGTGGAACCAAATTTGGCTCGGCCAAAATGGGGCCACTAGGATCACCTCCGCTGTTGGGTGGAGTCTGATCTTCCTGAGCACTCTGGGGAGCAGTGCTATGGGGGGGTATGCATACCCGTACAGAGCGTCCCAATTCTGAGTCTGGGCATTGACCCCGCTCGACTCTGGTTCCCTGTATAGGGAGTAGAACATCGGTAGTTTCCTGTTCTTCTGTGTTGCGAACAGGTCTACCATGGGAGTCCCCCAGATTGAGAACAGGGCTCTGAGCGTCGGAGGGTGTAGGGACCACTCCGTCGGGCAGTACCTCCCCCTGGACAGTGCGTCCGCTAGGACGTTGCGTGTCCCTTGAAGATGGACTGCTACTGGTACAATGGCCAGTTGGTCGCACCATTCCCACATGTCCAGGGCCAGGCGGCATAGGGTCAGGGAGTGTGTCCCGCCCTGCCTGTTGATGTAAGAGACCGTGGTGGAATTGTCTGATAGGACTTCCACTACTTGGTTTCGAACCTGGTCCTGAAAATGTTTCAGAGTTAGCCACACTGCCTGGAGTTCCAGCCAGTTGATGTGCTTGCTCTTCCATTGGTCGGGCCAGACGCCAGAAGCCGTCTGGTCGCCCAGGTGACCGCCCCATCCGTAGGATGAAGCATCGGTCACTATTGTCAGTGCCGGGTCTGGAGTTGAGAAAGGAACTCCTAAAGTCAAGTTGGTGGGGTCTAGCCACCACTCGAGCTGGATCCGGGCACTCTGGGTCAGGCGTATCCGGGTTGTGTCCGGCATGTCCTGGGACCATTGGTTCTGGACAAAGAACTGGAGCGGGCGGATGTGTTGTCTGGCTTTTGGGACCAGATACATCATGCTCGCCAGATGTCCGAACAGGGATCTCCACAGACGGGCTGTGGACGATCCTTCTTTCATGACCCGTCCTATCAGACGACGGAGCCGGTCTATGCGGTCTCCGGACGGACGGGCCAGGGCCCTGACTAGGTCCAGGCTGGAGCCTAGGAAGGACGGGAACTGGGTCGGGACCCAGTCCGATTTCTCCTCGTTTATGAGGAACCCGATTTCCTGGACGCAAGTGCGGACCAGGTATCAGTATTGTAGGGTTAGGTCGTATGACCCGCCTACGACGAGCCAATCGTCCAGATATTGGAACAGATTGACCCCGCATGTCTTGAGGTAAGCGCCTACGGCCCGTACCAGACGTGTGAACGTTCTTGGGGCCGTAGAAAGGCCGAACGGCAAGACTTGGAACTCGTAGACGGTACTGTCGTACGCGAACCTCAGATATTTCCTGTCGCGAGGATCTATCGCGACATGGAAGTAGGCGTCCTCTAAGTCTAGAGAGACGGCCCACATGTCCTGTCCCGAGCCCAGCGTATTTGCTGACTGGGATAGGCGGATATCCTCTCCTAGTGAAACTAGGACGGACTGAAGGGTATCCATTTTGAACGACGGGGGTTTTACCGCGACGTTTAATTCCTTCAGGTTTAAAATGGGTCTCCAACCTCCTGATCTCTTCTCCACTAAAAAGAGGGAAGAGTAGAAGCCGGGCCCGTCCAGCAGAGGGTCGACGATCTTCACAGCTCGTTTTTCGAGCATTTTCCGGAGGCCCGTCTCCATGGCGAGACGGTGGCTCTCCTTTGCCGGGATCCTGGTCCACATCGGAGACCGGGTCAGACGGCACGGGCCCGTGAATTCGATGCGGTAACCCGTTTTGATCGTCTGGAGCACCCACACGTCGGACGTGAGGCGCTCCCACTCCGGCCCGAAGGCCTGGAGCTGTCCCCCTACTGGTTTGGGTATCTCATTTCTGAGATGCCCCTCCCCGGCCCCCGCCGCGCCCCCGCGACGAGGAACCACCAGCATCTCCCCCCCCCCTTCCTCCCCTCCTGCTATAGGAGGACTCCTTTTTAGGCGGGTGGCCTTGAGGAGGAGGATCACGGCGGCCGGCGCCATGATCAGAGGTTGTGGGAGTCTTGGCCTGGCCCGAAGACGAACGCTTCCGTCCCTGCGACTTCTTCGGGATGCGGTATCCCGATGAAGAAGCCACCTGTGCAGGCAGCAGTCCCTGGCTCAAGCGCTGGGCTTGGAAAGCGACCTCCTGGGTGTCGGTGGTGGCTTTCACTGTCTCGGAGAACTTGCCCGCGAAGACAAGGTCCGAGTTCAGCGGCAGCGCCAGGAGATCTTTCCGGTTGTACACCGGGAAGCCAGGCCGTCCGGAGGCGGGGACGACGGACTGGAGCAATCGCGTACGATTGTCCAGCCGGACCTCTGCCTGCATGTGCAGGGCGATCCGGTTGATAGATGCTGTGAGGAATGCTGAGCACTCCATAGCATCCAGGACCGCTTCGGGGGGGAAATCCCCAGAAGGAGGAGGAAGATTTCCAAGCGGGTCATCGCGGAGAGCCCGATGGATCGCTTCCTGCTCCAGGAACGCATGATGCAGGAAGGCCTGCACCTGCACCTGGAAGGCATAGAGACGAGCAAGACTGGTCGTCCTCTCCTCCACCCTTTTACACAGCCTATCGGCCGCAGCCAGATGGGGTTGTGCATTGCCGAAGGGTTTTTGGGGATTAAAGTCGGGATTAATCCACGACTTTATGTACGCGATCGCGTCCGGGTCGATTTTCTGGGGAGTGAGACACTCCCTTTCATCTCGAGCCGCCATGGGGAACTTCTTCGCGAACGTAGAAGCCCCCAGGGCCGTCGTTGAGCCCCCAAGGATTTCCTTGGCGTCTCTACTGGCAATAGAGACGGTTATAGGGTCCATGGGGACTACAACGTACGGTTTGGCCACGAACTCTGGAACGTCCGCGAACAGGGAACGGGTTTGAGCCGGCCTGTTCGTAGACTCCGGGACTTTGTCCGTCTCTTCGGTCTTTAAACCGAGAGCTTGGACGATCTGTCTCCGGGTTTCCTGAATTCGCGCCGGGACGCGAAACTTGAACTTTTCCCCTGCCCAAGTGGCCCGCCACGCGTTAACGTCGCCCGGGTCGCCCAACGACACTGTGTCCAATGCTGGCTGCACTGGTACAGGTCTAGGGGGTGGGGTAGGAGCGGGGATCGGTTCTTCCACCTGCATCTCGATGTCCCTGTCCAAGAGACCATCTTCCTGGGCATGCACCTCAAGCCCCGAATGCTCGGAGAGCACCTCCTCATCGTCGGTTGCCTGTGGTTGGGCAGACCGACTGGGTGACCTCGGTAAGGTCCCATGATGAGGAGGGGTGAGCATCCGGGTGATGCTTGGGGGTGCTACCAGCGGGGCTGCACGCAGAAGCATGACAGCCCGCTCTTCCTCCGGGGTGAGCCCCTTCGGAAGCTGGGCTACTGCGGCTGGCGCGGGTGCCGTCGCCGCAGCTGGTCCTTGGCCGGGATAGGGAAAAGGAGGCAGGGCAGTCTTTGCAGCCGAAAACCTGCTAAAGGTTTGCTGCAGTAACTGCTCCAGCAACGCACCATCAGCGGGGAGACCCGACCCTGATGGGCGTGCTGGCGTCGCAGAGACGGAGGCCGTAGGCCGACGTTCGCCACTTCTTGACCTCTGCGAACGGTGTCTAGAGTGGTGACGGTGCCGGGAGTGGTGACGGTACCTAGGTGACGGAGACCTATGTCTACGTCCTCTGTCTGGCGACGTCCCGGGGGACGAGCCGGGAGAAGAGGACTCAGAAGAAGACGGGGAAGAATACTTCCTCTTTTTCTTCTTATGCGTACGGGACGGACGGGATGTCCGGCGTACGTCCTTCTTCTTCCCGTGCGGGGCCTCAGCCCCGGACGGGTCCGGGCTGTCCAGCACAATAGGAGACGGGACCGGGGGTACCGGCTCCCGGGCCTTTGCCGGGGACTGGGAACGGGTTTTCCCGGACATAGCCCGGTAATCCCGCTTCTTTTGAAGCTGGAGATCTTTGGCCTTGAAGGCCTTCCAGATCTCCGCCGACCAGTCACTGCACACCGCACAGACGGCGCCTGAGGGTGTGCAGACGAGATGCGTCCCGCATAGACGATGGTGCGTCCAAGGCTCGTCGGCCTTGAACGTCATCGCCCACCGGGAGCAACTCGGTCCAGTGCACCGGGTCCCCGAAGAGGCCCGTGCTGCTGGCTTCGTAGCCCCGTCTGACTCGCCGTCCGAAGAGCGGTCTCGAGCCGGAGAGGGGTTACGGGATTGAGACGAACCTTCCTGAGAAGAATCCGCCATCTTGGATTACACAAGTGTAAACAAGAAACACAAAAACGATAATAAATCGGAAATAAGACAAATCGAAGGGGTACAAAGTATACCCCTAGACGGCTTAAGATACTCAAATCCTAATAATTGCGGCGTAAATGCTAGATGCGGCACGAAAACGGAGAAACGGCAGGAAAACCGGGACCACGATCACATGCGTGCTATCGGGAGCGCTGACAATCGCAAGAGGGTTAAACAAGATGGCGACGTCACGTGATTGGAGGCCATGCGGAGGCGCCATCTACGGACATCACGGGGAATTAAAACTTTTGGCGATTGTCAGGGAGCGATTGGCGAAGCAAGCTTCATGATATGAACAGGTAATGTATATCATAATTAATATATATATATATTTACACACACACACATATACATATATATATGTATATGTGTGTGTGTGTGTATATATATATATATATATATATATATATATATATATATATATATATATATATATATATATATATATATGAATGATACCCCTCTTGTCACAAATTCTTCTGACTCGTTCGTTTAAGGAACCTCTATTAGTACATGATGGGTTATTACCAAAGGTTCATCCGCCTTATAAGGTAATACTGTATGACAGCTTCTCCTTATCCAGCCTTTTCCTGAAGCAAAACTCATCCCATTTATCAGATGCATAGGTGAGTCAACCCCAGGTAAATGACCGAGTAATGGGAATCACACACCAAGAGGAAATTACTTCTTTAATGAGGTTTCTTGCTTTCCTTATCGTTTTGGTGTCTACTTTCCTTAACATGTTGTTTTTTTCGGTGGACAAGGGCCTAAAAAGTGGTACATCTTGTTGGCTAATGAATCACGCACCAAGATAATTCTATTTAAGTCTCAAATTAGGAAATAAATACTAATAGAGTAAAATCACCTTATTTTAGGTGAACGAACCTATATGTATGGTAATATGGGATATTATTCCTGATAGCAATCTTACAGAGCAGTTGCCTGTAAAGAGGGAGTTCCACGAATAATGAATGATTTTCATGCTATACATTGACACTTTTCTTTCATTTTGCTTAAAATTAGTAGGTTAAAAGTTTTACTTCTTTAAAAAAAAAAAACACATACAGAAAGGAACCCCTATGCAAAAAACATAATTCAGCCCCTACAAAGCTTACACATTTCACTAATGGAAAACAGCTTTGCTTGAGATAATTGTGGAAGGTGGGTCCATCAAAGTGCAAGTCTCATTTTTCACATTAGCTGCCGGCAAAAAAAATTCAAACATTGTGAAGAAAAAATGTGAAATCAACTAAGTATTCAAATAAAAAGTTACACCTTCTCTTTTGAGAATGATTATCTTTCAAATCTGAAAATAGAATTCAAATATTCTGAAAGAAAAAAAGAAAAACCTAAAAAGAAAAAAAATATAAATAAAAGTTGACCTTCAAAACAGAGAAAAAAGTCTTTCATGTGATTTTGCCCTAAAGAGAAATTGCCTAAGATACAACGCTGTACTGTCAATCTGAGTGGAAAGTGTCAGTAATTGGTTTGACCTTCTCAATATAGAAAATCCCATCGAGATAGAATCACATCAAGTCTTCAATGAATAATCCATCTATATCTCATATCTACCGGTCAATGAACCTTTATGGAATAATATAGATGAAAGGATGTTGACAGCCTAATTTCCTTAATATTTCTCCCAATAATTTGCTAAAGTCTAACATAATTATTACCAAAATGAAGCTGAGAAGATTCATGGTGAAAACAATTCCCAGGGAATAAAACTTTTTAGTGAATTAATCTTATTTCAGGCCAATGATCGCTTTATCACCATAGGTTCATGAGTGTTAATACCTACTGTAAGTTCCTCTTGATACTTTTGATGATAACTTGGGAATGAAGCATTATTATACAAAATATTAGAACTGGGGTTGCAGGTTTATTTATCATAAACATTCTTTCTTCAAATATTTACCACACAATGCTTTTGTCAGAGAGTTATCGTCTAAAAAGTCAGGCTTATTATTTTTTTAATGTTTGGGGCCACTCCAATTTATTTACTTGTCTTACGAGCTCAGGAGGTAGGAAATGAGCCATTTTGGAATAAAAAAAAAAGTTGAAAAATGTGACTTTTTTTATTTTTAAATTTTTTTTTTAGAGTCTGCCGACTAGGACTGGTAGCAATATGTTTCTACCAGTACCAGCCTATTCTCAACTAAATAAAATCAATCAATCTATTAATCCCTGTAACCTGAAGGGTGGGAGGTATACCTCCTCAAGTCTGAGGCTCTACTACAGCAATGATAGCTTCCTGTAGTTGATTGAATGACCCTTACAAAGAATATTCTTAAAACTTGCACTTTTTTTCTTCTTTTTTTTGGAGTCTGACAGAATATTTCAAAACCACTTTCGTCCGTAAGACACCAAAAGTGACTTTTTCTTTCTTTTTTTTGGAGTCTGACAGGATTTTTTTCCCCCAAAAAGCTTGTAAGACAAGTAATTAAATTGGAGTGGCCTGGAAGGCTAAAAAAGGTAAAGGCCTTTTTGTTTATTTTCCTGCTCGCCGAGCATCACGGCTATGCTGTACAATTATCTAAGAACATCAACATTGGTAATACATTACTATCAAAGGCATTGTTTGCTTGCTGTAACACTGTGCAGAGTGTATAACAGAAAAATATAAAAAAAATATAAAGTATTCTCAAGTTATACAATTGTTGTCATTCCTCATAGTAATCAATTAATTAATCAATCAATCAATTAACCCCATCTCTTTTCAAAAGCATCCTCTCTTCCTCTCAGCCTATATTTCAGTCTTTCATAATTGAAGAGTAACTTCACACCCTTTTTGATGCAGTGTATACTGGGAGTAGACATATCTATTTTTGCATTAAAAAGTGTCTTCTTCGCAATTAGAGTAATAGCTAATGTGATTTTTGTATTTCTCCCAATATTATTGTTTTCTTATCAATAACATATTCAATCACTCCAATTTCCAAGATCCCTTGTTCAAGATCTCTCCAATTTTTTTTTACCACTTAACATTGAAGCAACATATGTTCATTTGAATCTTCGGTTGTGTGGCAAAAATCAGGCTTATTCTTAGGGTGCTATAGGGGTAAGCTGATCAGACTTCATCAGTGTCTGAAATCAGGACCCAGACAGTTAGGTGACTGAGCCAGAGGAAGCTAGGAGGGTGACACGTCTGAATGATGCAACACATGTTAACCCAGTCACGCCTGCAGATCTCCTGGCAAAATGTCATCTGGACCAATGATACTTCTGAAAATACCTCGTAAGATAATCGGAAATTCGCAAAATATTTGAAGGGGGGTTGTGGTTTGGGTTTCAATCAGCACTTCTCCTTTGAAATATTTTTTGAAAAATTCTCTGGTTAGAAAAATGAGTACAAAATAGCGAGGTGACTCACTCCAAGCAATTCATAACGGTAACAAAGCCATTCTCTATTTTGTGACATCTTTCTGACCCAGAGAACCATTCAAGAAGTAAATGCATAGAAAAAGTTATTTAAAACACAAATCAAAACTTTCAAATATTTTGTCAATATATTCTTTATTTTCACCTTCTTTTGAAAAGTGTCAGACAACCAGACGACACTTTCTATTGTAGGAAGAAAAGGTTAATAATCACACAACATGAATAACACATTATCTTCCTACAGACCTGGGGAAATGAAGTGCATTGCTTACTTAATCCAATGGAAAAATATTAGTTTAATGAAATCAGTGTCCCAGGTTACAAGAGAATTCAGAGAGTTCTGAGAATTCCAAGCAGAAAAAAACTCAAGATGGCAGGATTTATTAAGGCATTCATACTCGGAGCAGCACTAACAGGCCTGACAACATTGGAAAATGTATTCAAACTAAAGCATTTTTTTAAAAACATTTGAAGGAGAAATATTAACCAGAAGTCAAAAAACAATTCTCCTTCAAATTTTTTTATAAAACTTTTGCTATATTCCCCATTTTCTTTTTCAAAAGTATGAGAGTAGCAGATGATACTTTCTTTAGGAACTTAAAAAATCCCCTACATATAATGGTGAGCCTATTTGAACTTTCCACAGTTTTTCGTTAATTCCAAAAGCTCTACCCTTTATCATTTTAATAACTAAAAAAGGTATAACTTTCTTTAGAAAACATTCATGCCTGCAGCAGACAAAACTGCCTGATTATTTTTGGTGATATCTCCCCAACAAAATAAATAGTTGGAAAATGTTTGAAGGAGAGTTGTTCACTAAAACTTAATCTCCAACTCTTCTTCAAATAGTTTGCAAATTAATGCTTCATTTCGATGTTATTTTCAAAAATATGACAGGTCCAGATGATAATCGTTGTCGGATAGATCCCCAGGGAATAATGAAGACAATAGATTTATTACAGAACAAAACATCATTACCAATAATTCATTTATAGTGCCATTACAAATTGTCATGGCGCTATTGAGGGTGACAATGATTGAGATAGAAATTATCATTAATGATCCCTATTTTACACTCAAATGAATTCCACTGTAACTTGGAGCCAGCAGTTCAACATTGAAAAGACAAACCATCCAAGATCAACATTAGCCTACTATCACATACAGCACTTACGAAGATAAATGTCATGGCTTAATATTAGCTTCTAGTGTTAAATGGTGCAGAAATTAAGTAAAAAACACTAAATCTGTCAATATTTTACATTAAACAAGCCACGGGTGGATAAACCTACTTAAACATGAGATGAATTATTGGGAGAAAAATATCCAATCCATTTCCCTGAAAAAATCAGTGTAAGTAACGTGATATACCTGTCAGAACCTGGATATAAGGTGAGAAATCCTTAGTAAACAAATACTTTCAGTTTTTACTTTAACCTTTTAGTGCTTGCTGAATCGCTCTCAGGCCACCAGGATTGGACTTCAAATCCTAATTGATAAATGAGCTCTTTTCAAAGCATGATGGAGCACCGAATTTATTTAGGTACTTTAGGGAAATAATTCTATAAGGTGATTAATCTGACAGATGGCATTTGTATGAGTACTCATTTGAACGTGGTGTGATCGTGGCAATTCATCTCCATTTTAAGACTTAATCCACTACAGACCTTTGAAAACACTGCAAGATATGCTGCTGATGGCAAAGTTGGCCAATACAAAATAACGCAAAAATCTTGAAAAATCACCGAAACCCTGTTATATGGGTACTCATATGAAAGTACTCAGTGAGAGCTATCCAATGAGTACCAACATGACAGGGTGACTCAGCATTGGAAGGGTTAACCCATTCGCACTTAGAGACCTCCTAGAAAGTATCATCTGCTACTCTCATAATTTTCAAAATAACTTGGGAATAAAGCAAAAGTGCACACAATATTTGAAGGAGTGTTGTTGTTGTTGTTTATCTTCCCTTTAACATTTCTTCTTCAATTAGTTTCCAAGAAACACTTATGTTGGAAAAATATTTCCAAAACCGTCAGGCCTGTTTTTGACGCTCTGAGTGTTACTATAATGGGTAAATACATTCCCCTCTGCAGAGCATGCATCTGACAACTTTATACATAACTCATCACATTGAGATGTGTTTGAAAAAATATTTTTGAAAAGGAATTGTTATACCCAGTATGTAAAAACTTTTGGTTAAATCTTACTAAAAAATAAATTTTGCTTTATAACCAAGCTAATTCTAAATTTGTCAGATCATCTGTACACTCCAGATGTGAATTTCAAAGGGTTAATTCAATGTGTTACAAGACACATGAGATCAATCTCTAATTGTAATAAATGTAAAATAGCTTGTGGGACTCCATAAGGTTTACTCATTCCTCATAGATCCCTGATACATGTTCTTTTAATGTCAGCTAAATGATGACAAAAGTTCATAGGAGAGAAAAAAAATAGAAATAATCTATGCGTCAACTTTTTAAGGAACAACTTTTCATAACTTTTCCTTGCTCACCTATTCAAGATTCAAGTTAGCCTAAAAGAGTGATATCTGAATCTAAGATACTAATGATACTTACCAAGAAATCAATCATGAATTCATCTCATAATTGTTGGAAGTTGCTAGTTTGTGATTAACATTTCTGCTTCATACATTTTAAAAAGATCTTGTTGTCAAAACAAAACATCCCTAAAGGGAGATGATTCGCGGGTCAATCAGGAGGGTTTAACTGTCGCATCGTGCAACAGAGGCATCAAAATGTGTGACAAGACAAACACTTCAATCACAGTTTAATAAGCATGACCAAATGGTTCTGTGAGATGTTTCACTTGCATTTTAAACACAGATTGTATCTAGGAAATGTGTAAACTCCATTTATTGATACCGTCTATTGATTGATATAAGTCTTCATTATTGCTATGAAGGCTGATATAGTAGCGCCACCTGGTGACAATATTCAATTTTATTTTTCGTAGAGAGCCCTCCAAAAATTGCTGTACTCCGGGACCAATTGTCTGTGCTCGAGGACACTAAAATCTGCACATCCCTGTCAATTACCATACAATCACATTAGGCCCAGTGTAACATTGACAGTTATGGGCATTAGTCAGTGCGAATAATATACCTACGCATAAAATTAGTGCTGCACCACTCAGGTCGTTATATATGGACAGGTCTCACAAAATAGAGTACACCTATTGGCTGCCAGCAGAGAATATTTATCAGTATACAATCATATGAGATCCTATGCACAATTTTGGATTTTGATGAGTGTGACTATGTACAACGGGCCTGCAGCGTAATAGGTGCTGCATCATATATGGACAGGTCTCTCAAAAAATAGAGCACAACTATTGGCCGCAAGTAGGTCCTTTCCAAAAGTATCTTAAGTACGTACAGACAACATTTGCAGCCACAGACGGATTAACCCTTCCAATGCTGAGTCTACTTTCGTCCAAAGCACAACGACGAAAAGATTTTTGAAAACATTCTAAAACCTGTCATGTTGGTATTCATTAGAGAGCTCTCACTGAGTACTCTCAGATGAGTACCCATGTGCCAGGGTTTCAAAATTAGCCACCAGCAGCATAAGGATCAATAAGAAGGTTTTCACTCGGAGCACCTGAGTTTTGGAGGGTTTAGTTATTACTTTCGACTGCACAACCTCCAGAGTGAGTTATATGATCCGTTGACCAGAGGGAGAGTTTTCATTGGCTGATAGATGGCTTATTGAAATTGCTTTAGGAAATGGGGAGCGTTTATCAGAGAACTGGATGTCTGCTTGTGGGCGTAGAGAATCAGTGGTTATTGGATAATGAAGGGCTGGGTCCAAAAGAAACATTCCGTTTCTTAGCGTTTGACTCTCTGAATACTCTCAATTGTACCTTTTTTACCATCATTAGGGCTAGAGATTGATAACCAGGAACTTAGAGTAACAGGTAAAAGAAGAAAGGTGAACCAAAAAACGTTTCACTTCAAAAACGTTTTGATTTTTAAAAATTGTTATGGGCACTCTGAAGAAGATGGATCCGTTTCAGCACATAGCACGCCTTCTTTGCGTACATGTATTTGTGTTTTGAGCAATAAGCTCATATATTTACAATATGTCAATACAAGAAATATATAACCAGTGAATTGATGTCTCTGATACAACTAAAGAAATCAAGGCTTAAACACTATGTTGTTATGCTGTTTATCGTTTATCGTTGAAAAGTTATGATACAAAAATGAATTTCTTAATTAAAATCGGATTATGTTTTCCAACTCCAGCCAACTATAATCGATAAGGGCAACTTTTCATCTTTTTTCTGTAAAATGGTACTTATCTCGGGAATAATAATTCAATAATTAATCATTTGCCAATTTTTCATGTATCCCATGCATCCTTACATCATGGTGCCAGTACAGCCTAAAATTTACCATAATACTTAATGGGTATGGAGAGGGTATGTTGCCTAGCAACTTAATATGGAGGAGACTACGCTCTCCAACCGCTCTTCTGTGAAGGAGATAGGAATGAGAGACGCATTGTCTTATTATCGTGGCATTTCGATGATTAATTGAAGGAACCGGTTAACAATGTCTTAGAGACAATAGCACACATATAAAGTAGGGAAAACCAAGTAACACACATATACGTTTCAGGGGAAATTATCAGAATCCTTTCGAAAGTTTGGAGATGAACGCATGCGAAGCTGACTAGGGTTATAAGTAAAACCGGCAACATCATGCATTCAGCCCCCTTGAGAATACCTACACTGTATCTGATTGGCTGCAATGTGACTCTGGTCCACTTCAAATAACTGGATCTCATCAGGCTCTTTGATGAGAACCTTGCTTTTCATACAAATTCTCTCGAAGATTTTCTTCTGGATTTTCCCTTAGTCAGATGTTTCCCTGTTATAAGCAATAATCATTATATAACCCTTCCAATACCACACAAGTCTATATGCGTTTATGATACTATAACCTAGAGAACCATGCATGCATACATGGGTGCGAGATAATCAAATTCATTTGAAAAAAAAACAACCTGGCTCGCCAATCTAAAAGACCCTCTATATAGTTGGAAAATTAGGCTCATGGCTGTAAGATCGTGCTCGATTCAAGGTTCAATTTGATATGTCAAACATGAACTGCCTGGTACATGAACCCTCGCTGCAATTTGGCATCAGACATTTGTGTGGAAAACTGACAAGGGTTAAGGTGTTTCTCTAAATGAGAACCCCAATTGTGAAATTTGAAGTAATTTCAGGTCAAATTAGTACTAACTCTGTCTTCCTATAATCTTCGACACAATTTGATGAAACTGAGATTTTGCAATCATGCTTAAGGCATTCACTGTTCTATGTTAAAAATGCCTATAGTTGCTGTGACCAAGAATAGAGTGGGTGATAAAGAACGAATGACACTAAATCATCATTCCATATAACACTTAGCCCGAGCATGATATATTTCATTGTGGCTTTCTCGAAATACGAAAAAAAGAAATGTCTCGCCCGAGAAAATTACCACGAGAACTGTGATAGACAAATGACATAAATGCCACGGCAATTAAAAGAAATGCCACCCTCGTTAAGCTCAGGTACTTGAAAGTTTCTCCTAAGTTATCCTGCCCACAGTCCTATCTCCTCCAGGGGGATAAATCAAAATGGTGTGATATTTACTCACTTAATGGAGCATGCGGTTTTCCTAATCGTCCGTTATTTTATTCATTAGTGGACGCCTTAATGCGGTCTTATTGTCTCTGTAGCGCTGCTGACACGCCAAGTATGATTTGTATCACCGCCTTAATTGCCACAACGCTTACATCCAGCATCCGTCCACACTTAACGCGAATCTTTTCCTGCAATAAAGTATCTCCCCAAGACCGCGCATGAAATCAGATGGCAATAAAAAGATATTAGACTCCACGCGCAAGACATTCTGTAACATTAAGCACTTCTTGTTAATTGCAAAGAAAGTATTGCAGGCCATTAATAAGGTAATTCTTTCTAACGCACTTTCCTACTTTGGCATGAAAATAATGTTTGTATGGATTTCAAGGCCAAAATTAATTAATCCTTCCAATGCAGAGGCTCCTTTCGTCCAAAACACAAGAATGCAAAAATCTTTGAAAAACATTTCAACCCTGTCATGTTGGTATTTATTAGATAGCCCTCACTGAGTACTCTCAGATGAATAGCCTTGAAAAGCCTCATCCTTTATATCACAGTATACTGTATACCTTAAAAAGTGACTGAAACCCTGGCAACTGGTTACTCATCTGAGTGTACTCAGCAAGAGATATTCAATATAACTGCCAACATGACAGGGTTTAGATGATTATCAAAAATATTTGTGCCCCTGCGCTTTCGATGAAAGTTGCTTCTAAATAGGAAGGTTTAATTGATATGTGCCTTGGGCATCCCTGGAGTCCGCATTTATTTAACTGCGCATCGCTATTTGGACATCCAAACTCTATGCAGAGTCCTTGATAGCCTAGATTTCTAGGCTGTCATATATGTATGTGTCCATCATGTTTTTTTTCTGTTACCAGGCACGAAATAGTCTAGGTGGCCATAGAGGTCAATTTAGTTTACACTTATCTCACCAGGGGGGAAAGAGGACTCAGTTTGAGTATGACAAAAGCTCTGGAGATGGGAAGACCAGGTGGTGCCATCTATCTACCATCCCTGGTACTACACCACAATGCTTGGTCAAGGCAGAAGGGAAATTAAACTTTTTAGGACCAAGGAGCCTAATCTAAGTCCTGTGTAGTCTTTGTGTTTACCTCACACTGCACCTGCTCTGACCATTTCCTAAGAGCGAAAAAATAGTTTTTCGGATTCTCCAGTTGTTTTTGACACAGTTGGACACTTTGCCTGTGCCTGAAATAACAGGCTACTGAGAATCCCGCTCGATCGAGTGTGCAGTAATCCGTTATCGCACACTGAAGCAGATAATCGGCTCATGACGGTCATGAGTGGTGCTGCCAAGGATCTCTCTCAGAATATTTTTGCAGAGTCGGTAGGGAGGTAAATAAAAATAAAATAAAAATCATGTTTCTTTTTTTTCTGAACCCAAGCATTACCTTGAATTAAGCTCATCTAAGGCATTACCAAGTCAGGAAATAAAATAAAACTAGTATTAATTGAAGTTAGATAACTAAAATATTCTTTTCAGTTCAAAACTTTTAAATGTCAGGTTTTCGTGTCAATTTTTGTGTTTTCCCCCATTTCTTTTTTTTTGGCATTTCACTATTGTTTTATCTATTTAATTAGAAATCTCACTGTTATATGTTCCTCATCAGATACTGTTTAAGGGCAATTCCACCATGAATAAAACATAGGCGCAAATAGTTTCTTAGGGTATTCTCTACTCTAACCCAAGTTCCCACCACTGCCAACCTTCATACAAGAAGTATATTGCAGTTTAACCCATTCATACCCGTATCAGCCAAAACTGCTACTAGTCAAGTAGATCTCCAGGTATGAAAGGGTTAAACACATCCTAAAAGACAAGAAATGGAGACACTGGGAGCAGCCATTTTAGTCTATGACTTATCTGACCTCCTGATATATTCCTTAGCAGCTCCGTTACTAGTAAGGTAGATGCTAAGGAAATACATGACTGTTTAAACTGCAATATACTTCTTGCATGAAGGTGTGCAGTGGTGGAAACTTGAGTTTAAGTAGAGAATACCTTAAGAAACCATTTGGGCCTATGTTGTTGTCCGCTGTTTATAATAAAAAAAAATTAAGAGTGATTTTTTTTCAGTCTGGTTTTTAAGGTCCGCGGATCCAGGAAACTACAATTCAATAGTGGTCGACTAACTTAACTGAAGTCTTAATTCTGAGGGGGATTCAACCAAAGTTGTAATGAAAAACAAAATAACCTTGAGCCAGTTCACCATGATCAAAACACTCATAACATTTTTCCCAAAGATCAAACCTTGCATAACACCGCCATCCAGCAACACATTAATTGCTTATCGCATTTCCCAGAAGTATTTGTTTCATAATTTGTTTGTTATCCTATTCCCACACTTAGAGACTTAATGAATAAAAGGAAACTCACAGGCGTATAATCCCATGTAAAACCAATGACCTTGACCTTTGCCCCCAACTTTCACCTTGACCTAGAAAATCTATTCCCACTGACACAGAGCATGCAAAACAGTCGGACTCAGGTGGCAGGATTGGAATAGGCGTGATCTGGAATAAGCAAATGCCTTCGACTCCATAAGGGAAAGCTTAAAAAGTGTGAGTGGGAATAAAAAATGTTCAGGACTCTTTAACGGATTAGTGCTTAAAGAGACGCCTTAAAGGCTAACTTTACACCAAATCAAAAATGCAGGAAAAGACTTTAAATAACTTTCAGTGAAATAGTTTCCATTCTAGTTCTCCATTAAACGATACACCTGTGCATGCATCAGTTCAAATAGTTGATGGTCTTAGCATGTGTCTGTATTTGTTAAGTGCATCATGAAATTCAAATAGTTTAAATTCTCGTAAAGTTGAAATGAACTAGTTTCCACTTAAGTTCTCCATAAACAACACACTTGTGCATGCATCACTTCATAAATTTGGTGACCTCAGCATGAGTCTGTATTTGTTAAGTGCGTCATTAAGTTCAACAGGGTAAAAAAAACTGACACACCTAAAGATCTCATTAATGTATAATCGGAGAAAAAAATTCAAATGCACTTTCTAGATTAGGGAAAGTCCAGACGCACCTAAAGGTCTCATTGACGTGTAATCGGAGAAACAAATTCAAATGCACTACCTGGATTAGGCTTGATCTTCTAGGGTGAGGCAGCCACTAATCCACTGCTGTGGGGGTGGAGACCGAAGCATTATGGAACCAATCAACAAATGGACGGCGATATCAAAATATCACTGAAAACTGAACCTCCTCTGCCTCCTGGGACGGATTCAAAAGTGACAATAACTATGGATAGATGGCACTGCAGTATGCTATAGTGGTCAGTGGTGAATCTCATAGCCTGCCTCCAGAGTCAGATTTAATAATGACAACAATCATGGATAGATGGCACTGCAGTATGCTAGAGTGGTCAGCGGTGAGCAAATTGCTGATTTTTAGTCAGCAATATACTGATTACACAAACACTTCAAGTGCCAGACAATACATAATTATCACCATTATATATACACCACTCATACAAGACAAAACCATATAACAAAATAAGTCATAATGATTTTTTGAAATATTTCAACTGTGACGTGCCTCACTTGGTTATCTGACAATTCATTGTCTTGTAATATGACGTAAGCTTGGTAGAGATCTAAGCAGGGCAAGTATATTTGTAGAACTACTAGCCCTACCAGGCCAACCTCCAGGGCCTAACATTCAATTCCTGCACTAATGTTAGGGCAGCCCTGGCATAATAAACAGCCGCAAACCGGATTGCCACCAAGTTTCCTCAGCATGGATGCGTGGATGACCTCTCAACTGATTGTAGCTTTGATTCGCAAGCTACATAGGTCATTGATGTGCTTGGGTTAATTTTTGGACATGTTATCAATGGTTATTTGTACGTCCAGGCACTAGCAGAACCAGGCAATGGCAGATGTCTGGTCAACTGTTGCAGAATTAAGTGACTGTACTAAACCTCTAAGTTAATATAGAGGTTTTTCAACGAGTGTGTTAGAGAATGAAATTTCTTACACAAGGGGATAGAATTTCATCTTGGAACGAGCCTCTGGCAAGTTCCAAGATGAAAATTCTATCCCTGAGTGTAAGAAATATCATCCTCTACCACACGAGTTGAAGAACCTATTTCTGCCATGTCCCACAAACAGTGAATAAACTTTTACAGTGTACGAGGAGAGTGCTGAATTCATCGTGATGATCAACAGGAAGTGACCCTGCTGCCGCAAACACTCACGCTGATCGGTCAATCTTAGCATGTGCGACCTATATACTATCTAGGTCACACACACATCACACACTGCTAAGCAACGAAAGTAGTGCAGTGTTCCATAAATGACATTCTTTACCAAATATGGTCATAAAATCATTCCTAATGGCCATTGAGAATGCCCATTGCGAATGGAATTTCTTCAATGGGCATTTCAGCCCCATACTGATAGAAAGTCCAATCCTACATGCTCATTTCCACCTGGAGTTGAGCAGAAACCCCCCAAAAAGAGAAAATAAAACGTACATACCTTATTAACCATTTTATTCTTCATGCCTGGAGATGTCAATGACATGTGTCATCTAGGCATACTAATTTCCATTATGAGTTGTGGAAGAATGGAAATTAACAAGCCTTGCAATGAACACATTCATACCTCATTTTAACCCATTCATGCCAGCAGATTCTCTTAACAAATGACACTTTGGATAATAACTTTATAAATAATAATGAATTCAAAAAAAATCTATGTAAGAGGGTTGTAGCTTGTGTTATAATCAGCATTTCACTTTCAAATATTTTTTTGAAAAATGTGCTTGGCAAAAATATACCACAGAAATTATCAGGTCATTTTTGGACACAGAAATGCATGAATAGGTTAATAATGCATGTTATAGTGTGAAGCCGCCTAAATAAGACATCATAATGAGAGAACTAGTCAGCTAAAAGGTCTTACCATCAACCAAAGCTTGCAAAGACTCACCTACAAAGAAACAAAAGGAAACATTCAGAGTACGGAGAGTGTAATTATGTCAAGATCAAAGGAGTAAGGGTCTATAATATCTTATAACCTTTATGCTGCTGGTGGCTAATTTTGCCAATACAAAATGATGCAAAAAAGCTGAAAAAAGAATGAAACCCTGGCACATGGGTACTTTCATCATAGAGTTAACTCTGTGAGAGCTTCCTAATGAATACCAACATGACAAGGTTTATATGTTTTTCAAAAATCTTTGCGTTCTTGTGCTCTGGAAGAAAGTAGCCTCAGCATTTGAAGGGATTACCTATGTTGCCTCTGAAAGCTGAACACAAGTCAATAGGAAAGAACTTAGATTTTAGTCACTTTATCTGCCATAACATGATTAAGTCTTCACTAGCCAGTTGAGGAAACTGTAGTACCCGGCAAAAACCACTGCCTAACCCAAAGTCACTGGCAACGTTCTCCATCCATTGGTCAATAGGATGGAAAGAGAGTAAAGAGCCGATGGAGCACATGAAAGTTTAGTCCGGTAGCTCAAATAGTATTACGTCTAATAAAATTTAAATGATTCATTTACAATTCTAAATCTTTTATTTTGGAACTATCAGCACAATCAGATGAGCGACACTCTAGGGTTAAAGGAAGAAAAAAAATGTTTTATTTAAAGAGTTTTTATGAACTGTCAGCAAAATTAAGCGCAGCATCTTAACCCTCGTCCTGCTGAATTGCTGGATGTAAGCCACCCTGCCAACTGCAGGGAACAAAATTGACCATTTGGTTTTTTAGGGGCACATCTTATTATGCACAATTTTAGAGGAGTTCACCAATAAGTTACTATATATCAAAATGAAGATCTAGGGGTGGTAGTCATCTGGTAACGTACAGGCTCTGTGGGGGTCCTTAACTCTGCTAATTGGTCATCTGCAGGTCAATAAGTTGATGAGAATATTTCCGGGCTATACGCACAGCTGGTCAGTTAGTGTCCCCAGTTATTTCTGGGATACGGAGGTCTATGGATAAGTAATAATAATAAGAAAATAGTTCATTTACAACTCTCCTCAATTATCAGCAAAAATCAGATAAGCCAAACTCTTTGAGCATGAATCACTGGATAAGAGGAAGAAAATATTTCATTTACAGTTATAAATACTTTTTTATGCACTATCAACAAAAATCAGATAAGCTGAACTCACGGAGCACAGAAATGATAAACCCAGCAATAAAACGAAATTCTAAACCTACATCCCATTCCCTTTACGAGCGCAAATCATGGATTAATAATGAGGAAGATGATTACTAAAGTCAATACCATATCATAATTATGCTTCCTAGGCCATAAAAGACACCCATAAAGCAACCTCAGCCATGAGAGAGATAAAAGAATTATAGCCCTGTTATGTTGTGAATTTCTTATGTACCTGTGGCATGTGGCATATGTCACGTTCTAATGATGTCATAAATCGACTAGGCCTAAAAGAAAAGTTGTTTCTTTCCTGTAACCCTACCCTAACAAGTTTTTATTCAAAAAAATCCCAACCCTAAAGTTTTTATAGCCCATCCAACTCCTAATCAACGTAAAACATGCATAAAACACACATTTTTGACTAAAAAAATATTGCAAAATTTTTTTTTTTACAGACCTACCTAGTAACCTATTTCTTTTCGGACCGTTACAGGAAACAAACAATTTTTTTTTTTAGGCCCTACCTTATTTCGCCATGAAGTGAGTTAAGTTACAAGGAGAAGAGGGAGGAGGGGATTGGTTTTTACATCGTGTTCAACAGCTTAGGTCATATCGTGACCAGATATGGACCCGGAAATGGAAAGAAATTCCCTACTCTTTACGAATAGTTCCATGGGGTCTTTCAGTTGCAGAACCACCATAGACAGCCCTCCAAAATGCTGCACATTATTATAGCGACCAAGCCAACCAGCTTATGGGACTTGAACCTATGCCTTCACGCTTGGGAAGGCATCATAACCACTAGGCCACAGTGGATCTCCTACAAGATTATCATATGATTATACCATGAAATAATGTTTAATTTAAGATAAATTTATGAAATATTTGAATTTTAACCAAACAAGTGCACTTTTTGACCACAATTTTAGTGATTTCTTGGAAAATATCTGCAAAGAAAATTGACGCAAACACCCTACTAAAAACTGACCTTCATTAATTTACAAACTCTCACTCAATCAGGATATTTCAATAAATGTCATAGCATCCAGACAATCTATTTTTATGCAGAACTCTTTATCATAACCACATGGGTTGATACAAGTACAAATAGACTTATTCATTTTGTAAACATGCATCTCCGATTCATTCTGAAGTGAGTAAGAGAACTAGGATGAGTCCATGATGATACGGATGTGCATAAAACCTTTATTACATGCCCGCACTTAACACGGTATCAGCAAGATGGCATCCGGCAGAGTAGATCCCAGCGGAAACGATTGATTGGCCGCGAATGTTGCTTTTATGAATATCATGTGCAAGTGTGGTTTTATTGGTTGAAGAAAATGTGACGGAGCATGCAGGACGATCACATTGCGTGGTTTTTAATGGAGAAGTCAATGGCGGCAATCTGTTTTCTGCCCCAGCCCTGTTATTAACTGTTGCCATGTGCTAATTGGTTCCTATTACCTCTGGCGGTATGAATATAGGGAATTCCTCTAACACTCATAAAAGTTCATCAGTCATTTTTGGAGATGACAGTTCCCAAAATACATGATCGATCATTCCCAACCTTCATATCTGATTAATGATAGGCCGTAAGTACTTAACCCATTAGTGCTCACAGTGGCCAAAACAGCCGGACAATTTTGATGAAATCTTTCCAGTGAGCGCATATATTTGAAGGAATATATTTGAAGGAGAAATGCTTATTGGAACACAACCAAGAACTCTCCTTGAAATATTTTGTGAAATCATTTTCAATTCCTAAGCTATTGTCAAAAGTACTAAAGATAAGATCCAGACGAGAATATATATAGGAGCCCCTAAGCATAAAAGGGTTATCTGGTGATTTTCATATTAAGACTATCGTAAGCACTTCTTTCTAGATTATATAGAAAGTACAATTTTGTTTGGATAAAGAAGTACTAGGAAACTGCACCATAAAAATAACATAGAATTATCTTACTTTTTACCTGCCATATCAATTCTTAATTGTAACTAGCCATTCTTAATGGTAAAGTTATGACAGTGAACCAGAGTGCATAATCCCACGTCAATTGCAACTTTCTCACATGGTCCTGTTCAAGAGTCTAACCCAGGCAGCGGTGAGAAAAAGCAAACAGTCAGTGACAATACCTTAGACTTCTTGGATATCCAGGTAGAAAACATATCCATATACAAAAAACATACTTGCCCTACAATCTCAAATTATTTCAAAATTCAATTCCCGAGGTGCAAGGAGGGATGGTTTGACCTAAGAAAGTGAGATATAAGAAATATATTTATATATATTTATATATATATATATATATATATATATATATATATATATATATATATATATATATATATATATATATATATATATATATATATATATATATTAATGATAGATTAGCTTACTTTGACCAACTCAATCACCTGAATTCTTTGGAATAAATAACTGAGAATAAATTAGCCTATTTCTAAAAAGATTGAGTCATATATCAATCACAAAAGGAAAGCTTGGTGAGGTCATCATAAGGTCATGCCTACGCAGTTACTAGAATTTTTTTTGTACAAAGAACTGAGAATAAATTAACCGATTTAAAAAAATAATAAGTAACTTGAGTCATATATGAATCGCAAAAGGCTCCCCAGGCATGCTGAGGTCATCCTAAGGTCATGGCGAGAAGAATTGTAACAATGCTATCATTGCCAGACAGGTATCCAGTGCTCCCCATTGTAATCTCAACACAAATTGATTTTTTTTCACAATTTCGCTTTTCTTGAAAGCGAGTGACGTTAAGGGACTTAACCCGCTAATGCTTTAAAGTTCCTACACAGGTTAGTCTGGATCTATGATATTTCTGACAATGACTTTGGATTCAAGAATAATTCTACGAAACATTTGAAGGAGAGTTGTTGGTCCTGTTCTAATCAACATTCATCCTTCAAATACATTTCCCAGTATGCTTTCACATGTAAGATTTCATTGAAATTGTGAAGCTGTGCGCACTTATGTGTTAACGTGTAAGAATTTGAAGAAATAAATATTCCCAAGAAGGATATTCTATTTTGTTAATGGGACAAAAACACTATTTCAAATCCAAGTCATGTATGGGCAAGTGTGGAAGATGCATTCCAAATGCCAGCATAAAAAGCTCAGTTCAATTTTCATAAAGAAGGAAACATGTTTTTACATGGAGGTAAGCAATAATGGGAAGAATTTAAAGGCCACTAAGTACGTAGAGATTGGAAAAACATGATAGGCTGCAAAACATCTCACCAAGTCGCTGTGACATAGTTGATACAAAGAAGCAACCCCACCCCGACCCCTAGCCTAGTTCTAGGCCTAGATTTCTTTTTAGCTCTATTTATTTTACATGAAAACATTACCAACTTTTAACTGTGTCTACCCTGATTTAGTTCGTACATTGCTCACCAGTTGGCCCACAGTGAGATTTTTTCAGTTTCTGACTGACCAGTGTGACCACCCTTAGTGCCATCTATCACCAGGAGCTAGTCTAGACATTAAGCAAATGATGGGGACCAGAACAGAGAAAAGCATAATTTAATGAAATTATAGACTAGGAGCTAGTCTACCCCACCCAATACACACACACCAACCGTGAAAAATACCTTGACATTAAAGGTGACTTTCCCAAAAATATAACAGAAAACAAGTAAATGAATTCATTTTTGATATTACTTATTTTGTTTGAGCTGCTGCAACAATTAGAGAGTTACATTGAGGCATGCTTATCCTCTTCATCATCATCATCATCATCATCATCCTCATCATCATCATCATCATTATCATCATTAACCTCATGACCACCATCATCCTCATCACTATCTTCATCATCATCATCATCATAACCATCATCATCGAAGTCATCTTTACCATCATTATCATTGTCATCATGACCATTATCATCATGACCGTTACCACCATCATCATCATCACCATCATTGTCATCATCATCTTAGACAAAAACAACACGAGCATCTTTGCATTGCATGCGGCAGTGCTGGCGCTGTCACCAGCTGGATCAGATTTCAATAATAACGACACTCGATCCTATTAAAATAATACATATGTATTCAGAAAAAAATATAACCAATCCAAGAAATGATTATCTCCTTTCATCTCAAAATCTCCCTTTGAAAGTGACACATAAGAAGTCTGCATATTACATCACCAAATATATGTCACGGAAAAAAGATATCCAAATATGGTCATGCTACAAAAGTCAAACTTCGAGGTAAGGACAGGTTTTTGATTGGTTGATTTAGAATGGTTGTTACTCTTGCTCGACAAAACCTCACACCAGTAACAAAAGGATGACAAAATGTTTGAAGTATACTTTCCTTTATATATTCAACTAATATTTGTATTATATAATAGTTATTTTCAATTTGTAACTATATCCAGTAATATCAAAAGTAAGGCTCTCTCAGTGGCAAAAATCATCGACCCGGGCACTTTTTGGAAAATATTTCAAGGAGAAAGGTTGATCAGAGCAATACCCTTAACTCCCCTTCAACATGTTAATATGAGGGCACCTCTACTAGATACCCTATCCATGTAAGGTATAACTAGAAAAAATCAAAACATTTCTAGCAGTATTCATCTGTAGTTCCCATCACCTCATATTTTTCTGAATAAGGAATGAATATTGATATTCATCCCTTATTAAGAAAAAATGTGGCAATTTTGCCAGCAAGATTTTTAAAAGCTGACAATGCTAAATCAAACAAAATTAGCCCTAGGTGGGAGAAAGTATCGGCAAAATAGTTGAGATACCATATCATTAAGGAAATATCAATATTGTAATGTATGCCAAAAAATTTAAAGGTACTTAAATTCCAATCCAACAATGGCGAAACTGACATTATTAGCCTATACAGATGAACTTGGATATGACAGACTCATTGGGACCAGGAAAATTGGTCCGTCACATGCAAAATCTGTCATATACATATGACACATAGTTGATATGCATGGGACTGGGACCAAGCATATTGTACGTCATAGACAAAAGTCCGTCTTACAGTAGTCCATCATATCCAAGTTCACCTGTATTGTTGCATGCTCCACAATACCATTAGTGCAATAATGACCTGTATGTGACAAAATGCAAGAAACCCTATATTCCCACCAATATTCTTTGGTACAGGTTTCCTACAATAATATCACATCCAGAACATGTGATATCTAAGATATATGGGAAATATGTCTCCAAATAGAAAACATACTTCAGTACAATTTGATGTTAGAAAGTTTCAATCTTTCGAGAAAAAAAATCTTATCACCAAAAAATATATAATTATATTATCAAAATATTTTCTTAAATTCTTATTGGTCTATATGGAATCTGCATTCATGTTTGACTCTGGTAATCAAAAGAGAAATACAAAATTAACCTTTTCATGTTGAGCATCTCCATCTTTCTCAAGTCTCCAGGGGCCATCCCCAATAGCCGAGTGGTCTGAGGTGTTGTCACTGACTGGTCACTGGCCTTCACTGTAGCCCTAGGATTAGAATTTTTCACGGGTGGATATTTCCCTACATGTTATCAAGAATTGTCAAATAAAAGCAGATTTGGGGAAAAAGTCTAAGAAATTAACCCCACAAGGTTTCCCTTCCAATGCTGAGGCTACTCTCATCCGAAACACAAGGATGCAAAGAATTTTTGAATTCCATCTAAATCCTGTCATGTTGGTATTCATTGGATAGCTCTTGCTGAGTACTCTCAGGTGAGTACCCACGTGCCAGGGTTTCACTCATTTTCAGGTTTTTGTTTGTATCATTTTGTAGTGGCCAAATTAGTCAAATAAAATCAGGGTAGGGGGGAAATTTATTCTAAGGAATTAACCCCACAAAGCCACCTTAACCCTTCCAATGCTGTGGCTACTTTCATCCAAAGCCCAAGAACGCAAATATTTTTGAAAACCATCGAAACCCTGTCGTGTTGGTATTCATTGGATAGCTCTTGCTGAGTACTCTCAGGTGAGTACCCACGTGCCAGGGTTTCACTCATTTTTCAGTTTTTTTTGTATCATTTTGTAGTGGCCAAATCAGTCAAATAAAATCAGTGTAGGGGGGAAATTTATTCTAAGGAATTAACCCCACAAAGCCACCTTAATGGGATAAGCTCTGGTCAATTGATTTGGAGAAATCATCCGACACCAAATCCATTAGCCACACCTGATCGGCTAAGCCATGCTACATGACATCATTGATCACGTCAACCTGTTCAACGGGAACTGTTACTCAAACCACTGCTCACTCATGAATCTATACTCACAATGACAAAACGCCGAAACCGCTTTCCTACTGTATGATATGACTACCAGTGGCTTTGGGACAACTCAGTATTAACAAAAACATTTTAAACAAAACATATTTGGCTTTTGTAAAGGTGGTTTACAGGGAGGAGTATCGGTGCTCTATGGGAAATTACTATGGTGAGTTATTGATTTTCTTTATATTATTGGAAAACTTGCTATCCTGTGTTGGAGATGCCCATGTCAAGTTTCATAGAGAAATGCGATGTAGCTACTAGGAGTAACAGGTGACTCAATAAGCCTGTTATGTGAAACAGATTGCTTTCAGAGGCACAGCAGATTTGCATTCTTGAGGTTTTTAAATAAATCCTTCTTTATGCTTGAAGCATACTAGTAATGTAATTTCAAGGTTAACATGCAACTTTTCCTCAATTTTGGTTGAAAACCTTGATATGTACAACCTCATATTTTTCACCCAAATTTTCTCTCATGCACAGGGCTTTGTGTTAGAAACAACATATACAGGGATAAAATGCAAATTTTCCCACATTTTTTTTCAGGCAATAAAACCTCCATAAACGATCACATTCAGAATTCAGCTCCCACCTTCATTTGATTTGAAGTGTCACCTTTAGTGCCATCACCTCTAAACTATCAGAAACATAGAACAATTTATATTGCTATTTCACTACACTCATAGAGTATAAAAGATAAACCAGGCCTGAACGATAACTCAAAATGTTACTGGCACCGTAGGACCAGTAACACCTAGGATCTACTGTTCCCGCAAGAATTTTACTGGTCCAACAAATTAATCATTAAACATAACAAGAAAAACATTGCATAATATTCGCTGACAACATTTCCTTTTTATATATTTCATCTACTTGTTAACAAGGGAAACTTGTTAACGAGAATGTCCCCAAATGTTGAGTGGCCCTGTAGGACCAGTTGAGGTCTATTTCTACTGGCCCGAAGCTGTTTTTGGGAACTTTTACTGGCCTGGGGCCAGCGGTTCACTGAGTGTCGAGCCCTGTAGCAACCCATTAACCCTTAAGAGTCGATTTGAGGCTCACGAGGGGTAGACTATTATGCTGGCAACCCCATAGGGATGTCATATTTGTTTTATTACACCGAAAACCCCCAACTCAGCCCCAGGCACCCAAAATCTGTGACAAGTTGAAACTTACAAAACTCACTTGGGCAGTGCAATATCTGAGCAGCAGGTCTACCGTGCTGATCATGCTGGGAATTCATATTTGTTTTATCATATCAAACAATCCCTACACCCCATCCTGCTCACCCCTGGCACGCAAAATCCATGACAAGTTGAAACCTACAAAACTTACTTGGCCAGTGCAATATCAGAGCAGCAGGTTTTACCATGCTGACCATGCTGGGATGTCACACTTGTTTTATCATACCGAACAACCTACCACCTCAACTGGGTTGAGATTTTACTTTTTTCTCTAAATTGAGACACTCGCGCACGTTATATTTTTTATCGTTGTGCTCAACGATAAGATAATTTCCATTGTTGACGGCGGCATTCTGCTCAGGCCTTGACACACTATCGCATGGGGATCTTGAAAGCATGACGTCCCCAACACTATAGGGAATCATGAAACGGTAGGTTTACAATTCACGGCTCCTTGACAACGGGTGCTAATACGTTGAATGGTGACCACTGTCAAGGAACCTACAGAGACACAGGTAGCCAACAGTTTTGACAAATGGCTCTCATCCAATAGGATAAGAGTATCCTCACGTGAGGTATAATAAAAGCTATTGAAAGCGACGTAAAAATCAATTCCATCCCCCTCTCCCAATATCAGCCGTACAGAACCTGGTCAAAACGGAAAATGCAAGACCCTAATTGTATGTGGGTGTGCTACCAATCTGACATGAATCAGCTTCGTGAATACGATATCACCGAGCAATAACCTAAAGAGATCTAAATCTGAGAGAGAGAGAGAGACAATCTGTGATCTGCTTGACTGTCCCTAATACCTCATTTAGCTTTGACGCGTTTGAAGTACCTGCACATGATCAATTCAGCCCACGATCAGGCCTGCAGGAGAATCGTATTAAAATCCACTCCACTTCTAAAGCGAGGGAAAATTAAGTGGCATAAATTCCTCAAATCACTGCACTTATTGCAGAGTTTCCATGTCAGAACGCACCTCAATCAGACTGGCTTCATAGACAGCTGTCATAAGGAACTCTTACGAAAAGAATGGAACATTTTGTGCCACACATGTGGTAGAAGCTAGGGCGTTATGTGGTACAAATGTGTCTAGTAATCAACCCATAACCTAGGATATACCATGTAATTACCACATTCTACTCACATAACCTTGGCAGTGCCACAGTGATAACTACCATGCTCTAACCATGCATACATCATGCTTGACTAGACAAATAGGGAGACCCATGGTAGAAGTGTGGTAATGGTCAACCACAGGTCTACCAATGACCAGGGGTCAGACCTGGAAATTTGTAACATCAATTCATTTGCAAGGGTTTAGTGGTAGACCGGTGGTTTAAAGGTGGCTTTTCTGTAAGGAAGCACTGATGGTTTTGAAATATTTGAGAAAAAAGTGTCACAGTGGCTAGACACAGGAAATATTATAAATCATGTTTTTTTTTAAATACAATTTTTCTTTGTCAGGAACTCAGGCTACTGATACTGGTATTGATGTAACTTAACCCATTCATGCCTTTATAGCACAAAAAAGCCGTCACAATATTGGTAATATCTTTGTGACCAGAGCTTGTTCAGAAATCTTTTGAAAGAGAAATATTGACCAGAACCAAACCGACAAATTTCTTTCTAATATTTTGTGAATTACTAGTTAATTTTCAAATAAAGTTATTTGCAAAAGTATTAAAGGTCCTGACAACACTTGTCAAGGAGATTTCCAGGTTAACCAAACCATGCTCTATATAAGGTTTCCTTGTGGGTGGGCCTGCCCTGATGGCTGTGTGGTATAAGGCATTGCCACTGACTCCTAGCTGTCTCTCACCACTATCCAGGTTCAAATCACACCCAGGGCATGTGAGAAAGTTGTCAGTGACTTGGGGTTTGGCGGTGGTTTTAGCCAGGTACTCCGGTTTCCTCCACCAGCTACAACTGGCTAGTCATAACTTAGCAGTATATGGCAGAGAGTGACTATGAGCAAAATACCAAAGTCCCTTGTGGGCCACCTGGTGAACAGTTTAAGAACTAAACCAGGGTAGACAGTAGAGCTGCACTCAAGTAGGGAGATCAACTCATGAGCTCACCACCTGTTTGACTCTTTCCGATTTTCCAAAAAAATACTTATTTTCCAGCCCAGCTATTAAGAAATAAATATTTCTTGGCGGGGATTTATTAACATTGCCATGTTTATTAAATTTTAAAACGTGGTGATGAGGTACAAAGGTCAGAATAACACTCAACACCGCCTGAATGTATACATTGGAGATTGTAAAGAAGACATGACAGCGATAAGCAGTTATGTACATTAATACTCTGTGTTAGGTGCTCTGTGTTTTGTTTGTGTTCCCAAAATAGACAAGCTCACGATTTGAACATTTCAGCTCGAGCTCGGCGAGTTTGCCCCAGGGCTCGAGCCACTCGAGTTTGTGAGTGGTGAGTGCAGCTCTAGTAGACAGTTTTGAGTTGGTATTGTTTTCATCTCAAATATATATAATTATATATATATATATATTCTTGGCCTGGGTCTAGGCTAGTCAAGAGGCAGTGGGGAGGAAGGGGGGGGGGGGGGGCGGTTGCAATGCTACCCACTGTAATTCACATCAAACCATGCATAGCCCTGTATTCCGCATAATTGCTAATAGATTCCCCATCAATGACTTAGCCTGAAGCCCATGAATGAAAAACACGAAACCTCAAAAGGAAATTAACTCTAGAGCTATTTCTCAGCTAAGCAATGCTTTTGAAAAGCTCTATGCCATTACAAAATTAGAGGAAATTTACCGCCAGATAGAATGAAAACAACTTCTTGGATAGAGACAGGCAAATATGAATAAAGAAGAAAGGAGCTCACTGAGGCAGGACACAACACAAGGGATTACCAGTCAACCCGACTTCCATATTTTCACCAGAAAATTGCAGTCGGGGAAGCCCTGATTTTGTGCATAGCGCAGTCAATAAAGATACAACTACAACTTACGTAGGTAGCTATAGGGAACTGCTTTTAACCTTTCCAATGCTGAGGCAACTTCCGTCAAAAGCACAACCGCTCAAAGACTTTTGAAAACCATCTAAACCTTGTCATGTTGCATACCTGTCAACATTCAGCTATACAAAATCAGGAGATTTTATGCGGTTCATTATTTGGGCTTCTTTCACGGTATTTTGTTTAGTTCCAATCCTGGCCACCAGGGGCCAGGTTAGTAGTTTAGTTTAGGAGTGGGCTATTATGTTTCACAGAAGTTGGCAAAATGACAATCATACAAATATGTTAATGAAATAATTTTTATTTTGTGTAGCAGATCACACTTAAAATAATTTTACAAGGAGGTGAATTTTCCTTGTCAGTCATTGAAGATTTTTCTTGTCTGATGATGGTAGCCCATGTTGCACCTTTCCCTCTTAATCCGGAGAACAATACATGGCTACATGATAATTCCAATTAGTAAGGGATTAGCTATGAACACCCTGATGACAGGGATGAATTACAACAGTAATTGGGTCAGGTGAGATACACTGGAGGGAGCAGACTGACCTACTTGCTGAGAAAAAGATGGAGAATTTTTCTAAGTCAGCAAAATCAGTAGCTAATCAGTAGATTTCTTCAAATCAGGTGCTCAATCAGTAGACAGCATTTTTGGGGTCTGAAATCAGTAGAGTACTGCTCAAATCAGTAGAGTTGACAGGTATGATGTTGGTATTCATCAGATAGCTCTCGCTAACTACTATTAGATGAGTACCCATGTGCCAGTGTTTCAGTCATTTTCAGGTTTTTTGCATCATTTGATATTGGCTTAATTAGCCACCAGCAGCATAAGGGATTAAATTGTTGGGGAAAAGAATATTTGGATCGTTTCAGCGCTCTTGTGCTTGCTGTAATTTTTTTCTTTTTCATGCACGGCTGCAATCAAGTTTCGACTCTCGAACAAAGCATAGTTCTTCACTCTGGGTAGCTAGGCTCACAATTCAATTAATAACATGTGATTATAGACTGGAACTGCTAGGGAAAATATAGATTCCCAATCAATGACTTCGCCTGAAGCAATACAACGTACCACGTATCAATGTACAATTTGACTGTGTACCCTCTTGAAATAAAGATTATTATTATCATTATTATACTGGTGCTACTACTCCCTCAAGGACAAGTTAAATCGGTGTCCCCATGCGGTGTACCTCTTGTTCATTGATTGTGGGGAAGTGGATTTTTTGAGTTGGGAAGTGGGTTTGGTTTGGGGAAGTGGATTTTTTGAGTTGGGAAGTGGGTTTGGTTTGGGGAAGTGGATTTTTGAGTCGGAGAAGCGGGTTTGGTTTGGGAAAGGGGATTTGTTGAGTTGGGGAAGTGGGTTTTGGTTAAGGGAAGTGGAGTTTTAGAGTTGAGGAAGTGGGTTTTGGTTAGGGGAAGTGGAGCTTTAGAGTTAAGGAAGTGGGTTTTGGTTAGGGGAAGTGGAGTTTTTGAGTTAGGGAAGTAGGTTTTGGTTAAGGGAAGTGGAGTTTTAGAGTTGAGGAAGTGGGTTTTGGTTAGGGGAAGTGGAGTTTTAGAGTTGAGGAAGTGGGTTTTGGTTAAGGGAAGTGGAGCTTTAGAGTTAAGGAAGTGGGTTTTGGTTAGGGGAAGTGGAGCTTTAGAGTTAAGGAAGTGGGTTTTGGTTAAGGGAAGTGGAGTTTTAGAGTTAAGGAAGTGGGTTTTGGTTAAGGGAAGTGGAGCTTTAGAGTTGGGGTAGTGGGTTTTGGTTAGGGGAAGTGGATTTTTAAAATTTCTTATTACCTACCGCGTAAGTGCACCCTGAAGGTTAGTGATATGCCCTGGGAGGTCAGAATGACCTTGAGATATATTTAATGTCCTGAACCTCAGAATCATGGCAGTTATGAATCAAATAATCGCTCAAAATTATTTAACCCATTATTGCTCACAGCAGCCAAAATGAATAATGGGTTAAATATTATCAACAGTACAAGTGACTCTCATAAAGGAGACCTCGAGGCATGATAGGGTTAACATGTTCCTCCTGCTGTCCGCACACGATCGCCTGCCCAAGGCGCCATTTCACGACTCGACTAATCGCTGCCATTCCTTAATCAATTGGCCACTATAGGGGCAGGTATTTATCGCAACAAGCACTTAGCATTTATAGCGGCACACCTCTGGCCAGACGGCCGGCCTGTTACCTTAATGAGCCTCTAGAGCCTCGTAGACACTCGATTCTGACGTAAATACCCATATCGGTGTGGCGAAAAAAAATGTTTGTACCGCATGCCTACTAACCTATTGAGATGTTAGAGACATTTTAACATGCCCCTTGATGTTCTGGTCATTTCTCACTCTCAGATCATGGCAATGTAACTTACTTATGCCCATGCATTATTGCTCACAGTATTAACCCTTATGCTGCTGGTGACTAATTTTGCCAATACATAATAATGCAAAAAAATCACCGAAACCCTGGCAAATGGGTACTCATCTGAGAATACTCGGTGAGAGCTTTCCAATGAGTACCAACAAGATAGGGTTTAGAGGGCTTTCAAAGATTTTTGCATTCTTGTACTTATGGCGTACTCAGCATTGGAAGGGTTAACCCAGTAGCCCGAGAGAACCAAGGAATGAGTGTATGCATGTATGTATGTATCTTAATAGACTATGATTCATCAAAAAAGCAAGTAGAGTTTAAAACATTTTTGCCTTTGGAGACCAGTTGGATAGATATAATTTAAGGGCATATAAAATCATGCTCAGAGGAGTATTGGAAATATGATTTCGGGTGAAGAAATATATTTTAGTCTCTAAGAAGGTAAAAAACAATAATTAATTTTCTTTCAAATTTTAAAATAGTATTTCAAACTGTATAGTACCAAATTAGGAAAAGATTGATTAATTTTGTTTCAAGATTTCAAATTTGATTCTTTGAGTAGGACACTACAATTTGCAGTGGGACTTAGGATTTCAAAGCTCTAGATAAATAACTGGATCAACAGGTTATAAGATGTACTTGACACTGCTTATGCTGAGTAGATAAAACCATAATGAACAGCTTTTTGTCCTTATGGAAATTATACTTCCGTGAATATAAACTTCTATGGCTGTCAATTAGTTGGGTTACCCAAATTTGATTGACACGGTACACAGAGATAGATTGCACACACACAGTTGTAAGAGCTCTGAGCAGGAAATAACAAATCCTGTTGAAATGGAACAAGAAACATGATGTATTATTGACATTCCTTTCGATAAAGTGCCATCAAATGACCAGCTGCACATCAAATTCCCATTCCTTCCCAGAGCACAATCCTGCACCTAGGTATCGCCCAGCAGGCCTCAGCTACCGTGAATTCTCAGTAATTCTCAGGGACACTTTTTAATAATTACAATCATTATGGGTTCAGGGTTGCCCATGTTTTCTGAATATAGCTTGATGTTGTATCAGCAATATTTACAACTATGGCTATATTTTGTCAACTGGCGCCAGATTGGGGGTTACCCAGATTTCCCATTAATTATTTTGCAAAATAATTATAGTGGTTCAAATTCCTAAGGCGGTCTAACTTTCCGGGGATCTACGGTATGTTTTTCTGCTGGATCCTCATGAGCGTGATGGCCTGGTTGCTATACAAATGTGTGGTGTGGGGGAGAGATGTCTATGGTGCTGCTACAACTCAAAGAGCCCTTTGGACTCTATTTTTTAAAGAGATGGGAATTTCGTCATGGTTCCCAATTTCTAGTCATAGTGTCATTGCCTAAGCTGTCAATATGGGTTTGAAATCATTATCAGGTTGGCCTAATTGCTATACAAATATACAGCATTGTGAAGGGCTGTATCATATATAATAGTGCCTTTGTAACTGAACCCCTATTTGTGCTTTTGATAAAGGGAAGAGAATCCTTTCCAGGTTTTCTAGCTGTTAAAAACAACAACATAAATCCTGATCTTCCCTCCTTCCTCTCACATTTTTATGCTTCAAAGTCACTTGATGATCCTGAAAACATGTAAATATCTTGGTATTTAAGAAATATTTTGAGAAATATTGGAAAAATAATGAGATATATTGGAGAAATATATGAACATATTTGAGAAATATACTAAATATCTCATTTCTGATATATATATATATATATATATTTAACTATTTCTTCTCTCTCAAGTTAATCCATACACCCTTTCAATTCTCATGACTACAAAATAACCAGTCAATAAAGGCTTTATTTTACAATATTTAAAATGAGATTGTTGTACACAACAGCTTTAAATATCACTTAAAATAATCTTTCGCAACTACAATATTCTCAATTTCTTGGGCTGCACAATTAAGCAAAATTTGTTTGTGCACTACAAATGATATGCATATTCTCTTAAAGGAAATATATTGCACACTTTATCAAATCCTGCAGAAACCCTGGGACATAATCCCCCCCTTGCCTCTCCCTACCTTTATATTACTGAGTCTCATTAATCACCTCAAGTCTTTATTGACATTAAAAGATTAATCCATCAAAATAGGATGTGTTGAAATCAATCTCTTCCTGGAAATTCTTAAGCCAGCAGTCGCCCCGAGGATCTCACGCGAATATGAACATCAGGAAAATTACAAGTTCTAGGAAATATGCATGTCTTCTTCTTGGAAACAATCTTTTAGATATTTAAAGAATTTCCAAATATGGCATTGATTTTTGCAATATCTCCAAAGGTATCGGAGCATGTCTGCACTCCGGGCATGAACGGGTTAAATACGGAAATGGAGGCAATCTCACCTCCTCGTTGAGGAGAGTAAGCCGAGAAATCGCTGACGTCAACGAGAAAAATCCGAGACAATCGAATCAACAGATGACAGACATGGAACTGGGTATTTCCTGATGTTCGACGTTCTTATCGCGAGCAAAGCAACAACCTCATTGTCATCCCACTGTAATCAATATGATCTTTGCTGCATGGATTTCTGGAAAAAAAATAAGTTTAAGGTATGGAGGATTGGACAATAGGAAAAGATGCACAGTGGCCTGGTAGGGCTAGTAGCCATATCTTCCTAATTCACATAAGGTCTAAAAAAATAAATTGTTCGTTTCCTGTAACGGTCCGAAAAAAAAAATAGGGTAGGTAGGTCGGTAAAAAAAATATTTTTTGCATTATTTTTTTGGTCAAAAATCTATGTTTTGTCTTCTAAGGTTTTATGCATGTTTTACATTGACTGGGAGTTGGGAGGGCAATAAAAACTTTAGGGTAGGGATTTTTTTGGATAAAAACTTGTTAGGGTAGGGTTACAGGAAACAAACAACAGAAAGATTTCCTGAACATCTAAAGAGATAGCAAACCATTTTAGAATAACTTTCCCTGTTCTAAGGATAGAAAAATCAACTCTATATTGATATCATGACTCAAGGTGCTGCCCTTTGCACTTGAACAGGAACTTGAGACAGAGGGACATAAGAAGGAATATAAATATGCCAATAATTTCACCTCATAACCATACCAGCCTCTCCTTAACAGTGCCTGCTTCCCTAAATGGGGTGTAAATAGACATCTGTGTCTTATTACTCACAAATCAAGTTTTTCATGAGAGTATGGCACCCCTAGAGGAAGAGCAGAGCCACGTTTCTCTGGTATGTGTTTGTGTGTTGGTGAGGTATGATTCATTTCAGCACTGTTCCTAATGCTGTGCCAGTGTGTGTGTGTGTTTTTATCTTAACCCTTCCAATGTTGAGACTACTTTCATCCAAAGCACAAGAAAACATATATCTTTGAAAACCACCAAACCTATATCATATTGGTATTCATAGGTAACTCTCACTGAGTTCTCTCAGATGAGTACCCAATTTTGAGCCAGAGTTTCAGTAATTTTCAGGTTTTTCGCATCATTTTGCATTGGCAAGTATAAGCCACCAGCAGCATAAGGGTTAACTAGTAGGGTGACCGGCACTTTTCCCCAAATGGCTCTTCAATATTCACGAGGCATTTAGGCAATTTGGGAAATGCCATTTATAGTGCCTTGATGCAGTCTATTTAAAGGCCAATTATACAGAAAAAAAGGCCATGCAGTGAATTTTTATTGAGGTTTTAGGTTGAATGACTCATAAAACGTGAGAATTCGTAAAAAAAAACCCAGCACACAATGAAGTTACAATTAACATACCCATGCTTTCCCTTTGACTCTTAGGACATATTCTTACTCAGGGTTTCTGTTTACTGTGAGTGTACATATATATGTATATATATATATATATATATATATATATATATATATATATATATATATATATATATATATATATATATATATATATATATATATATATATACATATATATATATATATATATATATATACATATATATATATATATATATATATATATATATATATATATATATATATATATATATATATATATATATATATATATATATATATATATATATATATATATATATATATACATACATATATACATATGGAAGTCATTTTCCTAAGTAATCATTACAGCTCTTAAGGCTCCCCCTCAGGGATTGAAATAGAACTAATCCTAGACTGAAAACAACTGCGGGTACATCACATTAGACTCAGGAGTAAAACAGCCATTTAACTCAGACAATTGTAGCAAGTCTACAAGTGATGATGTCCAGCCTGTGAACTAATTATCTTATTGATCCTTTACCCATACCCCTCCTCCCTCCACCCCTGCCTGCTGTCCTGTGCTAATAGCAATTCACCTTCATCAACACTCATAACTGAGCACTTAACGCACTCAATATATCTAAGGCAAGCGCCAGATCACCCTGAATTCTTTGATGGTATACCAACAGGATGCCATGTGCAATGTCTTTAACCCATTAATGCCTGTAGCACCCAAAACTGCCTGAATAATTTGGTGATTTTTCTCTAACAAAAGTAGTTTTCAGAAAGGAAAAATCCGAAGAAATTTGAATCCGAAACTTGTTAGCTGACAAGTCCTTTGAATATTTTACCAATTTGTGATTAATTCTATTTAAGTAAGTTTCAAGGGTATCAGAGAGGCAGGCTGTCATGTTGGTATTCATTAGATAGCTCTCGCTGAGTACTCTCAGATGAACATCCATATGCCAGCGTTTCAGTTTTTCGCATCATTTTGTATTGGCAAAATTACCCACTAATAGCAAAAGGGTTCAGCATGAAAGGGTTATGGAGATTAGTTGAAGAGAGATTAGCGAGCCTTCTTTCCTAGGTGGCATAGTTAACTGGTCTAGGTGGGGAAGGGCCAGAAGTGGAACATCAATTCAGCTTACTGTCCTCCGGCAAGTGAATGTCTATTAGCTAATTTCTGCACAAACGCATCTATTCTAATCATTTAAAACCTTTGTGCTGAGGTGTATAACTCCAGAATAACTAAGTTGGTAACACCAACGTCCCTATGGTCGGGGAAACGTGAAGTGATAAATATCCAATAAGCCCTCTGTCAAACTGAGGTATATTTAGGGATTGGCACCTTTACAATTTTCACAATACCATACCATATCAATATTTTCATAACCCACCCAATGCTACCTTCGTCCACAGAACAAGGATGCAGAATTTTTTGGTGACCATCTAAACCTTGTCATATTGGTATTCATTGAATAGCTCTTAGATGTGTAACGGGGTGCCAAAGTTTCAGTCCTTTTTCAGCCTTTTTGCATCATTTTGTAATGGCAAAATTAGCCACAAGCAGCATAAGGGTTGAAAGCACTGTCAGCTTCAGAAATTTCATTAATAAAGAACGAACTGCAGAGATGTCCAGGTAGACAGTAGTTCCAATTTTAATATGTATTTCAAATCTTTAACTATATGATATGATAGTTCACTTTTTCCATACAATACTTTTTCCATTTGATATTGGTATTTGGTATCATATCAAGGGCTGGTAATTTTCCAAAAAAACTGTCGGAAGCACAATATTGAAAAAATATGCGACAATTATCTAAACCCTGTCATGTTGGTATTCATTGGATAGCTCTTACTGAGTACTCTCATATGAATACCCATGCGCTAAGGTTTCAATCATTACCAAGTTTTTTTGCAGCATTTTGCATTGGGTAAATTAGACACCAACAGCATAAGGGATATCATTTGATAGCTAACTGTAACAGGTGGCGAGAGCTTTTTTTAAGTGTGTAGCTGTCTCTTTCGTCTTGTACCTGTCAGCACAAAGAGAAAGCATGTTCTACATGTGCTTATTCCTCACTACACCAGAGAGATTTGCGAGCACCATAAATATGTCTACTACTACACAGCCATAGCGTGCAGTACTAAATCACACCAGGACCACTAAGAAAGGGACATAATGGTTAGGGTTGGATACCGGTACCAGCAAACGGTACAGTATTTTAAACCTTCCAATGCTGAGGCTACTTTTGTCCGAAGTACAAGGATGCGAGGATTTTTCAAAACCAACTTAACCCTGTCATGTTGGTACTCATTGGATAGCCCTCGCTGAGTACTCTCAGATGAGTACCCATTTGCCAGGGTTTCAGTAATTTTTCAGTTTTTTTTTGCATCATTTTGCATCGGCCAAATTAGCCACCAGCAGCATAAGGGTTAAAGGTACTGCTAACAATACTTTATTGTAATATCACCTTATGAATTTTGGTGTTATTAGTGTCTGTTTGTTGCGCAGTATGTCATATCTCATTGTTAGATTTCCATTCTCTATCCCTAACACACAAAATGCTGCAACACATGGACTTTCTATTCTATGAGAATACACTATCTTTGATGACAATTTCCCATTAGGAAAGGTTCCAATTTATGTCAATTGACTTTCAAATACCTAAAAATATACCATCAGTGCAGATTACTAACATCTCTCACAGGATGTTCTATTAGACCGTTTCAATCAGAAAGACCTGAATCTTGTTCTCTATAATGGCAACACTATCTGGAAAAGGCCGACCCTTTATAGCATGCTGCCATTGGTGGAAATTATTGTTGTTGTAATATAGTGTCGCGTCTGAGGGCAGGGTGGTACTCAAGAAGTCAGATTTCACATGAGATATCACCGATTATCTGACATTCACGACTGCACGCTGCAATAAGCGTAGAATCTAAGATGATGCTCTCTCTCACTAACTGCAGGTGTTTTCTCTTAACGTGGAGATTTGCAACAGGATCCACTAACTGTCTTATCCATGACATGAACATTGTGGTAGTGACGTATGATGATGGCTTAATTACTTGATTCCCATGGCCGTCTCCTATTGAGTCTCTATTTGAGAGACAGCAGAGATGAGGTACAAGATGAGCCTTTTCATTGCAACACACCCATTTAAGCACACAAACAAACAAACACACACACACACATACATATATATATATATATATATATATATATATATATATATATATATATATATATATATATATACATATATATATACATATATATATATATATATATATACATATATATACATATATATATATATATATATATATATATATATATATATATATATATATATATATATATATATATATATATATATATATACATACATGTGTATATATATATATATATATATATATATATATATATATATATATATATATATATATATATATATGAATGTATGTGTGTATATGTGTGTATGTATGTATGTAGGTATGTCAGTAGGTAGGTAGGTAGGTAGGTACAGGG
>OZ012687.1:25910160-25937660 GCA_963942565.1 Maea johnstoni
AATCTGATCTATTGGACACCAAATTAGTCACCAGCAGCCACAGAAGGGTTGAAAGTAGGTTCTCAGTGAGATTCACACTTCCGGACACAGCCAGCTCACAATCAACCCCATTGAAAAGGTAAGGAAGTTTGTAAGCTGAGAACAAGTCTATTGTGCTGCTGCCCTGTGGTAATTCACTCCTCCACACTTGACTAACTGAATTATTGTGACTCACTATTTTCTGCTATTGCGTAAAGTTCGACCGAGTAGCCCATTGTACATTTGTATTTTTTTTCAGTAAATTGTAACGCAAGCATAGTACTTCCTGGAATCACATTGCAAGGAAAGACCTTGAATAACTGGATTATTGCGACTCACTTTTTCTGCTATTGTGCGGCGTTCTACCGAGTCTGTCACTGTATATTCACATTTGTCCTCTCTAAATCGCAATACAAGCACAGTACTTCCTGGAATCCCATTGCAAGGAGAGACCTTGAATATGGAATTTTGCTTATCATATTAAGAATGATTTTACAAATAATTTGAAGGAAAGTTGTTGATTCACTTTTTCTGCTATTGTGCAGTTCTACATTGCCTCCAGTACCTCACTGTATATATTCTTATTTTCTCTGTTTTTTAAATAGTACAAGCACAGTACTTCCTTGAATCACATTGCAAGGATAGACCATGAATATGGAACTTTGCTTATCATATTGAGAATGATTTTACAAATAATTTCACTTTTTCTGCTATTGTGCAGTTCTGCAGAGTACCTCATTGTATATTTTTATTTTTTCTCAGTAAATAGTACCACAAGCATACCCTGTACTTCCTGGAATCACATTACAAGGATAGACCTTGAATACAGAATTTTGCTTATCATATTGTGATCTAACAAATAATTTCTAAGAAAGTTGTTGGTAGTTTTTTCAGAACACATTTCTTTAAAAAAAAATTTCAACCTGCTCTCACTTATGAGAGTTCACTAAAAGCTTGGATGAAGAAAAGTATGGATATGTAGCGAGAGACCAATTACCATATGCCCTATAGTTACATGCTGGACTCATGCCAGGAGTACCAGATAACGCATCACAGCGAGGTCACGTGGGAACAAGGACCAATCAGGGCTCTCCCATCGATCACAATACAGAGAAACCTTATCTCCACCACCAGCTGGGGGTGACCAGAGCATCAATTTCGGCCTATTAGCAGCTATTAGTTGACACTGGTTGAGGCTAGCATGTTGAGGTTGACCGGCTGAATTCGAATCCACTTGTGTTTGGTCATCTAAGCTAAAAGTACCAGGCAACCTTTGCAGTCTATTAGCGTTAATGGGTCTGAAAGAAGTATGGGCATAAGTGGCGTTTGCAACTTTATTAAGATGAAGTTTGTTTCAAAAGAGTAGCATCAAGGTGACTAGTTGGTTAACCCTTCCAATGCTGAGGCTACTTCTGTCCAAAGCAAAAAGACACAAAGTTGTTTGAAAACCATCCAAACCCTGTAATGGTGGTATTCATTAGACAGCTCTTGCTGAGTACTCTAAGATGAATACCAGTGTGCCAGAGTTCCAGTAATTTTTCAGCTTTTTGCATCATTTTGTATTGGCAAAATTAGCCACTGGTAGCATGAGGGTAAATGTTCACACCTGTAGATAATTAATTGACCATTGTGTAAGGTAGCGACTAATTAGCTTTTGTTTCACACCTGCAGGTAATTGAATATGATGATAATGGTGTTACTGGTGACTTGAGACTTAAGTCTTTTCATGATAGTCATACTTTAACATATTACTGCTACTTTCAGTCATAAAGGCCAAATTTTTACTATTACTAGCCCACTGGGCTAGTGAATTTTTGAACTTACTAGTCCAGGTCAGGCGAAGCCTGTTGCAAATGGCGGGGATGTAAACAAGACGACGACATGTGAGCATTTGTTCTTAGTTGTTCCTTTTTAATTTGCAAAACAAATTGTTTGGGGTGGGAATCTTTGTATTGAGGGGTGGGGTGTCCACTCGCCCAATGGGCGAGCATATTTCGACTCTAACTCGCCCAATTTGAAAGAAACTCGCATTGGCTAGTGGGCTAGTGTTAGTTTTTATCACTGTACTTTTGAAAATATCTTTGAGAATGATTTTACAAAATATTTGAAGGAGAGTTGTTGGTTATGTTCAGATTAACATTTCTCCATCAAATAGTTTCCTTACTAATGCTTTTACCTACAAGATTTAATCAAGTTTTTGGCCGCTGTGAGTGAAAATATATTGTCTGCTTCTTCTCCTGTTCATGAGGTCACAGGGACAGCCACCTCACTGAAACTAGGTGATGTTTTGACAGATGTAAATAGAAACTTAAAGTTGACCAGTGAAGCAGAATGTTTGACCATTTCATTGTTGAATTGCTGTGTGCTGTCTAACATTGTTAGCCACTTTGCTAAGACTAAGTGGGGGCTGCATAACTTGTGTGTGAGCTTCAATCTGTGTGTACATAGACCTAACTATTTGGCGTCAATGTGGGTTCACTACTACTACTACTACTACTACTACTACTACTACTACTACTACTTCTACTACTACTACTACTTCTACTAGTGCTACTACTACTACTACTACTACTTCTACTAGTGCTACTACTACTACTACTACTACTTCTACTAGTGCTACTACTACTACTACTACTACTACTACTACTACTACTACTACTACTTCTTCTTCTTCTTCTTCTACTACTACTACTACTACTCCCTTTCTCCCCCCTCTCTCTCTCCCTCCCTCCTCTATCACTTGCTCTCTCTGTCTCTCTCTCTCTCTATTTATGTAACTCAAACTCTCTATCTGTATTTCTCCCTCCTTCCCATTCTTTGTCTCTCTGTCTGTCTGTCTGTCTGTCTGTCTCTCTTTCTTTCTCGCTGTTGTGAGGTATGACATGATACACCAAAGATTCATAGATTCATTCAACATTTTTTTAATGTATACAAACCATTAATTAATAAAAGTGGATATCATCATTTTGATGAGTGGATTAGATGCATGTATTTCAATAATGAACAAATTGAATAGACTCACCACTGCCCCAGCTTGTATATATCATAAGAACTTACCTGAAATAAACAGAAATAATATGTAAGAAAATCAAGAGCACCATGAAAATGCAACAATATCTTGCAGTCCTGGTAGTGTATGGTCAATATTGGTGAAAGAGGACGCGACCGAAATTTTCTTTTTTAATCTGAGTACAATGTTGTTCCAAATCTTTTGTTTGTTTGTTTCTTTATCCTTTTTTCTTCATCAATGTTTCAGCTGGAAAATTGCAACACTCTAAAAATTTAGCACTTTTTTTGCTTATTTTGTTTTGAGTTTTTCTTTTTTTTTTGCAATATGTCTGGAAAAGCATGTTTCTAATTGCAATATTTCTGGAAAAGCATGTTTCTAATACCATATATGTGCCAGAACTGGCGAATGAACCTGGCAAATAATAAATAAACAGGTACTAATCCTTCCTGAAATCTCCTTTGATCCTTCCTGTGGAAAAGGTGATAAGCACCGGATTGGAAAACAATGCTAATTGTGGCTGGATTACCAGAAACAAATAGCGAACCCTGAGTTTGGACTCACAGGGAATCATTTGTTTGTATTTTCTTTAATGCGGACCATTAATAACCCTTCCAATGCTGAGCCTACTTTCACCCAAAGCACACGGACGCAACATTTTTTGAAAACCATCTAGACCCTGTCATGTTGGTAATCATTGGAAAGCTCTCGCAGAGTACTTTCAGATTAGTATCCATGTGCCAATGTTTCAGTCGATTCTAAGGGTTTTTGCATCATTTTGTATTGGCCACATTAGCCCCCAGCAGCACATGTTTAACATAGGGTATTTTCCTGGGGGCATTGTACTAGTCCGGCACAGAAAGCTGGATTTTGGGCTGAACCTTTTTTTTTCATATATAGTTTTTTTTTCAATTGATTCTGGTAGCCAAGGGTACCCACTTTAAGAATCTGCCGGGTGCCGGGCTGGCACCCTTGAGCAATTTGAGTTATTGACCATCTTTGCCACCCCCCATGGTACAAGAAATGGACAAATTGGGCTTTCTCAAGTTTTGGCTGATCCAGATATTAAAATCTAAGAGACCTATAGACCCACCAAGTTACATAGGCTCAATTTAGATAGCAAATAGGTATATATTTGTATTTGAACACCCGTAGGTACCTTAATTGCTGAGAACAGGGGTCAAAAAGTGGGTCATTAAGCTAAAATATACAAATTTTCGCCTGTATTTTGCTAAGTTTTGAACAGCATTAAATCACAATAAAAGAGTCCACCACTATTCTAGTTCTAAATATGACTTATTCAGGTAGCAAATTAATTGATATTTGTAGTTGACCAACATTAGGTGCCCGCTATGCTGAAAACAGGGGTCAACAATTAGGTCACTTAGCTAAAATGCACGATTTTCACCTGCAATTTGAACAGCATTATGTCGACTTATATATAACTTTCACCATTCCAGTTCTAAATATGACTTATTTAGGTAACAAATAAATTGATAAATCTACTTGGACAGCTGTAGGTACCCGCACTCCTAAGAACAGGGGTCAAGAATTAGGTCACTTAGCTAAAATGTATGATTTTCGCCTGCAATTTGCTCTTTTCTCAACAGCATTACATTGACTTATATATAATTTTCACTATTTTCGTTCTAAATATGACTTATCTAGGTAGCAAATGAATTAATAATTGTAGTTGGACAACTGAAGATACCTGCACTGCAGGGAACAGGGGTCAGAAAATAGGTCACTTAGCTAAAATGTACTATTTTCGCTTCCATTTTGCTCTTTTTTGAAAAGCTTTATGTCGACTTATAAATAACCTTCACTACTCTAGTTTTAAATATGATTTATTTAGATATCAAATAAATCGACAAATATAGTTGGACAACTGTAGGTTCCTGCACTGCTGAGAACAGAGGTCTGAAAATAGGTCAATTAGCTAAAATGTACAATTTCCGCCTGCATTTTGCTTTTAAAACAGCATTACATGGACTTATATAAGTCTTTCTCTATTCTAGTTCGAAAAATCACTCATTTTGGTAGCGAATAAATTGATAATTATAGTTGGACAACTGTAGGTACCTGCAATGCTGGGAACAGGGGTCAGAAAATAGGTCACTTAGCTAAAATGTATGTTTGTGCGCTTTTACGCTTTATTTTTAGATAACACTTAGTCTTTGCACTAGTTGCATTGTGTGGGAAAACAACGTTTTTAAATTTCTAAAGGAATATACTATAGTATGGCTTTATTGACTGGTGCAGAGGGCGTTATGATATCTGTCAAAGGCCTGAAGGCTGTAGCCTATCAAATTATCATATCAGCCCTAGGGCCGATATGACAATCCATAAGCTATTCACATGGTACACTCAATTGGTCAAAATCAGAATAGCAATATTAACAAGATTTAATGCCCTCTGTCGGATGACATTATAGGGATTTGTCGATTAGTCACATGGTACAAATCTTGAAACATACTTTCCCGATAAATACTTAGTACCCAAGCCAATGTCACGAATAATGAGGAATTCCCTTGACTCGGATGGATTTAGACAGTCGCTTATTTATCATAAGACTAGGAGCGAGGGATCAGGATTTGGGATTATGTTTATTGTCACCTTTCCCACAATACAGAAGATAAGTTGTGACTGGTATGTTGTTAATGGTGGAGAACAATACATAACTTCAAGTCAGTAGTAACTTTCTCACATGCCCCAAATAGTAACCTTCAGCTTGTGTGGACTCCATCATGTGTGATTGATATTGGTTTATAGGGAAAGCTATGCAGCTACATCTAAGTGAAAGTGGCCGACAGGGACAGCTACATGTACATTACAGACATCTAATTCCTGATTCTTCCTGATTCCGGTATCCTTCCTAGTCGATCGGACGTCTCCTAGTGCCTGGTTGTACAGACACCAATGGATAACATGTCATAAAAAATAAGCCAATCACGTTACTGACCCATGTAGTTTGCGAATCAAAGCTACGTTCAGTTGCATGTGAGGTCATTCATGCATCCGTACCCAGGAAACTGGGTGACAGTCAGACGTGCAGTTGTGTATTACTAGTATGCCCGGGCTCCTACACATTTAGTGCAGGAATCAAACATCGGCACTGTACTGTACTGTTCATGTACATGTATATGTGTGATGTGTCTATGCTGAATGCGTATGGTTATGTTATACTAGTATACATTTTGGAAACTAATAGTGTCCTACTAGAAATATAAGTTCATTTGTTTCATAAATAAGTCCCATCTAGAACTACATGTAGATGGTGTCTTATATGTCGATGTACGTGTACATGTAATACTGTTAAAGTAAGAGTAAAACGCAAGCGAAAATCGTACATTTGAGCTAAGTGACCTATTTTCTGACCCCTGTTCCCAGCATTGCAGGTACCTGCAGTTGTCCAACTACAATTATCAATTTATTTGATACCTAAATAAGTCATATTTAAAACTAGAATAATGAAAAAGTATTTTATAAGTCAATGTAATGCTGTTCAGAAAAGCAAAATACAGGCGAAAATTGTACATTTTAGTTAAGTGACCTATAATCTGACCCCTGTTCTCAGCATTGCGCGTACCTACAGTTGTCCAATTACAATTATCAATCTATTGGCTACCTAAATAAGTCGTATTTAGAAGGGAAATAGTGAAAGTTATATATAAGTCAATGTAACGCTGTTGAGAAAAGAGCAAAATGCAGGCAAAAATCATACATTTTACATGTAGCTAAGTGACCTAATTCTTGACCCCTGTTCTTAGCAGTGCAGGTACCTACAGCTGTCCAAGTAGAAATATCAATTTATTTGTTACCTAAATAAGTCATATTTAGAACTTGAATGGTGAAAGTTATATACAAGTCGATATAATGCTGTTCGAATTGCAGGTGAAAATCGTGCATTTTAGCTAAGTGACCTAATTTTTGACCCCTGTTTTCAGCATAGCGGCAGTGACTTACAATGTCTCTGTGATCAATGTCTCTGATAGCGGGCACCTAACGTTGGTCAACTACAAATATCAATTAATTTGCTACCTGAAAAAGTCATATTTAGAACTAGAATAGTGGTGGACTCTTTTATTGTGATTTAATGCTGTTCAAAACTTAGCAAAATACAGGCGAAAAATTGTATATTTTAGCTAAATGACCCACTTTTTGACCCCTGTTCTCAGCAATTAAGGTACCTACGGGTGTTCAAATACAAATATGTACCTATTTGCTATCTAAATTGAGCCTATGTAACTTGGTGGGTCTGTAGGTCTCTTAGATTTTAATATCTGGATCAGCCAAAACTTGAGAAAGCCCAATTTGTCCATTTCTTGTACAATGGGGGGTGGCAAAGATGGTCAATAACTCAAATTGCTCAAGGGTGCCAGCCCGGCAACCGGCAGATTCTTAAAGTGGGCACCCTTGGCTACCAGAATCAATTGGAAAAAAAACTATATATGATCCAGCTTTCTATGCTGGACTATACTATACAGGAAGTAGCTGTTATATCACATGTAGCTAAATGTATCAGCATGGCAGGGGTTAAGTGACTGCACATGCAGAGGCTTACTGAAAATCATCACCCTCCGGCCTAATACTGCTATTGCAACATAATATGGACAATACACTACTACTTAGCCTAGCTACAAGACTCTATTCTGATTTTACTTTATTATATATAAATGCCTGCACCTATACTAGATAGTGACTTCAGTTCACTTTAGTTCACACAATTGCCACAAAAGGGAGATAAGTGTGAATCAGGGACTTAGCCAGGACCTGTCCTGCCTGTCTTTTGGACAGTTAGTTTCCTAAAAACCTCCTGTTTGGACAGGCAAACACTTTCTCTGAAGAATTTTGACTTCTGGGGTGTAATAGCCAAATATTTTCCTAACAAACCATCTTGTAGGGCATAGCTGAAGTGTAAATTGCCCTTTTTGACAGACTAGGCTATTACTTGTAGCTGGTATAAGGATTTGAAGTAGATTAGTAGCTAAATCTGGACAGGCAGAAATTTTGAAGTTGCTGTTTTGGACAGGCAGTTTTGAAATCCTGGCTAAGACCCTGGTGTGAATACATATTTCCAACTGATCTCCTAGTATACCGCAGTGCCATCTATCCACAATGGAAGATATTTAAATATGGCCTGGGAGGCAGGCTAACTGCTACTGTGACATCAAAAAATATGGTCAGTACACTGCTACTGCGACATCAAATAATATGGTCAGTACACTGCTACTGTGACATCTAATAATATGGTCAGTACACTGCTACTGTGACATCTAATAATATGGTCAGTACACTGCTACTGTGACATCTAATAATATGGTCAGTACACTGCTACTGTGACATCTAATAATATGGTCAGTACACTGCTACTGTGACATCAAGTAAGATGGTTATCCAATATTGCAGTGATCCATCAATGTGTTACTAATGTTAACAATATTTCTGACTAACATTTAGCCATTTCTCAAATCAACTTTTAACCTTTGCAGTGGCCTTTGCAAGGACGGATGACCCTTAGCTATTTCCCAAAATCTGATTAAAATAATTATATGAAAAATATACTTTCAGCGCATGATTTTCAACTGAAAAATGCAAAAGCTTATACATGGCATACATATTTCATGTTGATTCTGTTTTACAGCATGATATTTAGTGATGGACAAACTAGACAGTGCCATTCTGTCTCTGCCACTAGCACCTGCCGTTACGGCCCATTGTTCTGGCATTGATCCTTCCCCCAACATGCTCTCAACTGTCATAATAACATATACCACTACAATGCAGACATGACATGGACAAATACCCTATCCAAATACCATCAATCTTCAGGGCTTCAAGTTAGGGCCATTTCAGACAATTCTGCTACTGAAATCTGGTCTGGACCTTTACAATATTAATGCTCTTAATTGGCTTGGTGGGTTACCAAGTATAGATTTAGAATTGACCCTTGTGAGCTATCCAATTCTCAAAATGGGTTATGGTTTTATCTTTATATTGCCCATTGAATGTATGCATGTATGAATGTATGTATGTATGTATAAATGTATGTGTATATGTGTGTATGTATGTATGTATGTGTGTGTGTGTGTGTGTGTGTGTGTGTGTGTGTGTGTGTGTGTGTGTAATTATGTATGTATGTATGAATGTATATATGTATGAATATATGTATATGTATATGTGTGTGTGTATATATATATATATATATATATATATATAAATATTTATATATATATATATATATATATATATATATATATATATATATATATATATATATATATATATATATATATATATATATATATATATATATATATATGGCTGAACTTGCAGTCTGTGATATCAGTAAAGGAATAGAATTTGTCTCACTTCTCCAATCCACCAGCATTAGGGTACTATCAGGCTTTTTCTGATTAAAAAGGAGTCAAGGATAGAGGTTAATTCCTTTCATGAGCTGTCAGGGATCTCCATCTGACGTGAACAACACTTGTACTAAGCCGACACGAGGATCATCTCAGACCCACATCCATCAAACGGAATTCAACAGAATTACATCACAGCATCAGTTAGTAATCGTTCATGTCAATACCTGCAAGCTGATAGAGAAATACATACGGTTCTATGCAATCCCAACTAGTAAGAAAGTCATATGAGTATCGTGTTGTTGTTTTCCCACAAAACATATTCATATAAGATTTTTAAACAGAGAAATAAAGAAAGCTAAAATGAAAATTTTCATATATTCATGACAGAAAGTGAGATATTTGAATTTTTGTATTTTGCACTTGAAGACATAAAGAACAAACTAAATACTTAAAAAAAAGATTTTCGCAAATATGACTATTCAAATGTTTCATAAATTCAATTTTTTTCCCAAATATTTTGATTTATATCCTTTTGTTACGAGGGACTATTTAGATATGTTTTTTTATTGGAAAATGCAGTTGCAATATTCCCATTTATACGACATTCTGCAGTGAATGTCCTTCAATGACCTTGACCTATAGAGTAAGAATGTGGCTATTTCTTCAGAGGGGAGGGTCTGAATGTTATGTGGATCAGGTGTATCATCTCTAAGTAGGCAATTAGCTGCCTACCTTAAACCAATTAACACTTCCAATGCTGAGGCTACTTTCGTCCAAAGCACAAGGATGCAAATATCTTCAAAATCCATCTAAACCCTATCATGTGAGTATTCATTGGAAAGCTCTCACTGAGCACTCTCAGATCAGTACCCATGTGCCAGGCTATCAGTCAATCTTCAACTTTGCATCATTTTGTATTAGAAAGATTATAAAATATCAGCATAAAGGTTAATACTAAGAGCGGCAAAAAAACGGCCTGGCAATTTTGATGATATTTTCGAGAAAATAAATTGAAGGAGCTATTTGTTTATCATAATTCAACTAACAAATCTTACTCAAATATTATATAAAATCAGGATTCATTAAGTAATTCTAAAAAGTATTAACTTAGCAGACATCATTTCTCTTGAGACCTCTGGGTGTGAATGGGTTAACCAATTCATGCAAAAATATATTTCTTCCATAAAGTACCATTGAAATCAACAACTTTATTGTAAATAACATTTGGATTAATGCTTGGCTTCCTATATAATATGAAGAAGAGTTTTTAGCTTTGCTTTGATAAACTTTTCTCCTTAGAAATTTCTCCTTAGAAATATGCTTTAGTATAAGTGATATCACGTAAAAAGTTTGGCGCGTTTATCCACTAAAGGAGTAAATAGGTTAATCTGATCATGCCTGCGGCAACACTTATAAAAGCCTGAAAATTATTATAAGATCTTGCACCTTTTTCTAATACTATTAAACACTAATCATAATTTGCCTAATACCTAACCTCCAATCATAAACTAAATTCACACTTCATTCCTGAGGTTTTAACCCTTATGCTGCTGGTGGCTTATTTGGCCAATACAACATGATGCATAAGACCCTGGAAAATGATTGAAACCCTGGCACATGGGTACTCATCTGAGAGTACTCTGTAAGAGCTTTCAAATGAATACCAACATGACAGGGTTTTGATGATTTAAATTTATTTTGCATTTTCCTGCCATAGATGAAAGTACTCTCAGCATGAAAAGAATCAGATGATACATTTCTAGGTTAACTCTATGGGGCACTTAATGGGATCCTAACTTAGCCACAGGCGATATGCACACCATATAATTCTGTTCAAATTACTTTAAAAGATTCCAAAGCACTAGCATTGCAAGAGCTGGTACTAGAAGAAAATGAATAAGTTGAGCCATCAGCTTTTAAATGCTCTTCTGGAGAATAAAAAAGGCTTGCATGTTTATGACACATTTCTACACGAGCCTTCACTCTTGTTAAGTGCAGAAAGGACAACGCCCATCAGAGGATTGGGTAATGAACAACGTTCCTCCAACTTGCAAGCATGCCACGTGCATCATGATTTTCTTCATCGACTGCTGAATTATGTCTGATGCATTTAACCCTCCTGATTCTGAGGTTACATTCATCCAATGCACAAGTATGAAAAAAATTATGAAAATCATCCGAACCAAGTCATGTTGGGTTTCATTGGAAAGCTCTCGATGAGTACCGTCAGATGAGTACCCATGTGACAGGGTTTCAATTATTTTTCAGGGTTTTTGCATCATTTTGTATTGGCCAATTCAGCCACCGCCTGTACCATTGGAAAGCTCTCGGTGAGAACTGTCAGATGAGTAGCTATGTGACAGGGTTTCAGTTATTTTTCAGGGTTTTTGCATCAGTTTGTATTGGCCATATTAGCCACCACCTGTACTATTGGAAAACTCTAGCTGAGTACTGTCAGATGAGTAGCCATGTGACAGGGATTCAGTCATTTCTCAGCCTTTTTGCGTCATTTAAGATCGGCCAAATTGGCCATCAGTGGCATAAGGGTTAAGTGCAGAAAGGGCAATGCCCATCAGAGCATTAAATACTGGTCAATGTTCCACCAACTTGCAAGCATGCCAAGTACATCATGGTTATCTTCATTGACTGGTGGAATTTGTCTAATGCATTTTAACTCGCTGCAAAAGCTTTTAAAGCGGCAGTGATCTGGTTAGTGAAGGTATCAGATCTTGAGAATTAAGGCCGCATTTTATCATAGCATTGCAATCCACAAACTATTTCAAGAGTTGCTGAAAAAGGTTTTGATCTAACTTTCTCCATCAGATATTTCCTGAAATGCTCTGGTTGAAAAAAAATCTCACCGAAATAGTGAGATCATTTTTGGTTGTTAACCCATGTGAGTCCAAATCATAATTTTCCCCACAAATGTCAAATACCAAAGTGTAATGGGGATTATTGGCCAAAATCCAGTACCATGGTTATCTAGGTCATGTGACCACTTATGTATATATGGGTGTGTGGCATTGGAAGGTTTAATCCAAATCTTAAAGGCTGTGCATGAGTAGGCTGATCACTGTTTTACACAGCGCATGGCACCCGAGTAAATGGAAAAATATATACGCTAAAATGTTTTACAGCAGACGAAGAATTTTTTCATGAGCTACCTAACAAAACAGGGCTCGACGCTAACAGTGGTCCTATGGCCCCGGGCTAGTAAAAATTTCCCGAAATGGCTTAGGGCCAGTAAAAAAAATACCTCAACTGGTCCTACAGGGTCAGTAAACATTTCGAGACATTCTTGTTACCAAGTTTCCTCTCAAGAATGTGCCAAATATTTTTTAAATAAATGAAGATGCGGTAATTAAAAATAAATGTTTTCTTAGGATTTTATGCAATTTCTTTTCATTTTATATTAAAGAAAAAATTGTAGGACCTGTAAAAAGTGTGCAGGACCAGTAGATCCTAGGTGTTACTGGTCCTATTGGGCCAGTAACAGTTTTAGTTAGCGTTGAGGCCTGCAAAAGTCCAGCAAAGGTGAAATTTTTCAACAAAATCAAAATACTTTTATCAGCTCATAAAATGTCAATCTGAGTAAAAGGGTCCCATACACAACAGGTTTTTTATCAGCTATAATAAACTTAAATTTACTGGGAAGTATTCCTTAATTACATCAAGCTATTTTAAACCAGCTCATAAACAATGTTTTTTTCTGGGGGGCGAGGATCCTGAGAACATGAGATTTCTTTATGAGCTAATAAAAAATGTTTCCAAATGTGCTTGAATCGCAACAATGGATTTTTATGAGAAATTACTCCATGTTCCATAGATTACAAGGATCGCAAGAATAATGGGACTTTTTATGACTTCTAAGTAATGTTTCAAAAAACGACTGCAAGAAGATCGCTTTATAAGAGTTACTAATCAAACTACTTAAGTTAACGAGAAGATTGGGGTTTAAGAGCAACTAATTAATATCTTTAAAAATCTAAACTTTGTTTTACCCTTATGCTGCAGGTGGCTAATTTGGCCAATACAAAATGATGCAAAAAAAGCATTTTCAAAAAATTTTGCGTCATCGTGCTTTGGATCAAAGTAGCCTTAGTATTGGTAAGTTTAATGAGATACAGAACATTTATTTTTCCAAATTCAATAATTGCAGTTTCTTCTTTTAATTCAGTAAATGCCTTGGTAAAAAGAACACTGGATTTTTTGAGTAGCCTTTTTGCCTACTACAATCACGAATGGCCAGAATGGAATAAGAAATAATTTGCATTAATGATATGTGAATGTATATGTTACCCCCCCCCCCCCCCCCCTCAATGTTGATAGAGTTAAATAAGTGAATGATTAACCAATCTATATTACAAAGATCAAGTAGCGAATCTATCATGGAAACTTTGGAATGAAGTCAATGGTGAAAATGCAGAATTTCATTCATAAAAGTTGCCCTACCTTTTAAAAGAAAAAATAAGATTATTAAATCAGTTATGATTTATTTATTTCCAGCTTTGAAAAAGTCTTCAGGTTTTCAGATCTTTTAAGTACCATGAGACTACTCTAAGAAGTAATCGGTTAAATTATCAGGCAGAATTCTAAATATCCTTTCTATAATATGGAATATGAAATTCCTTATTGTTAAATATGAAAATGGCACCATCTCTCTCGACATTCAAGAGACTTTGCCTTGAGGAACAACTTTCAACTCTGTGTCCCGAAGCATGAAAAGTATAATCCTTAAATCGGAGGGCCACAGCGAAAATCAAATCCTGCATTTGACTGTGTTACCCTAGTTAAATAAAGATTATTATTATTATTATTATTATTATTATTATTATTATTATTGTTATTATTATTATTATTATCATCATCATTAGTTATTATTATTATTATTATTATTATTATTGTTATTATTATTATTATTATCATCATTATTAGTTATTATTATTATTATTATTATTATTATTATTATTATTATTATTATTATTATTATTGTTATTATTATTATTATTATCATTATTATTATTATCATTATTACTGTTATTATTATTATCATTATTATTATTATTATTATTATTATTATCATTATTATTACAATTACTATTATTATCACCATCATCATCATTATAATAGCATAATGAATTCTCCAGATGTTGATGAGTGCAGGAGCTGGCAGGAGCTGGCAGGATATGGTGCGGTGTTACTGGTGTTGTTGTTTACAACAGTAGCAGCAGCCCAGAATGAGGATGCACATTATCTGGCCATGCATCAAGTGTTATGGCATTGTTAGGCTACCACCACTGCCTGCCTGCCCTGCACACGCTATTCCCCCCTGGCCTAATTGACTGACCACCGGTCAGTACAGTGCCTCACGCCAGGCGAATTATCAGCCAATTATCCACAGGCTACTTACAAACAACAAATACCCACTCTATAGCTACTCACTGTAATGGACACTCAGAGAGTGTCTGACCACTAAGATAGTATCTACCATCTTTACTACATGTATTCACTCTAAATGGTTATGAACAGTGAACTTGTGCCTAAGATAGTACCTTCTAACCATAGTGTACCTAAGATAGTACCTTCTAACCATATTGTACCTAAGATAGTACCTTATAACTATATTGTACCTAAGATAGTACCTTATAACCATATTGTACCACATAAGATAGTACCTTATAACCATATTGTACCTAAGATAGTACCTTATAACCATATTGTACCACCTAAGATAGTACCTTATAACCATATTGTACCTAAGATAGTACCTTATAACCATATTGTACCTAAGATGGTATCTTATAACCATATTGTACCTAAGATAGTATCTTATAACCATATTGTACCTAAGATAGTATCTCATAACCATATTGTACCTAAGATAGTATCTTATAACCATATTGTACCTAAGATAGTATCTTATAACCATATTGTACCTAAGATAGTATCTTATAACCATATTGTACCTAAGATAGTACCTTCTAACCATATTGTACCTACGATACTATCTTATAACCATACTGTACCTAAGATAGTATCTTATAACCATATTGTACCTAAGAAAGTACCTTCTAACCATATTGTACCTACGATAGTATCTTATAACCATATTGTACCTAAGATAGTATCTTATAACCATACTATAACTAAGATAGTATCTTCCACCTATACTTCATGTATTCACTCTAAATGGTAATGAACAGTGAACTTGTACCAAGGATAGTATCTTATAACCGTAATGTACCTAAGATAGTATCTTATAACCATACTGCACCTAAACTATAGGATCTGCTACTCACATTACAAGTACTCACTCTGAATGGTAATGAACAGTGAAAAGTACCTAAGATAGTACTTTATAACCATACTGCACCTAACATACTATTTTATAACCATATTGTACCAAAGATAGTATCTTATAATCATATTGTACCTAAGATAGTATCTTATAACCATATTGTACCAAAGATAGTATCTTATAATCATAATGTACCTAAGATAGTAACTTATAACCATACTGCACCTAAGATACCATCTTATAACCATACTGCACCTAAACTATAGTATCTGCTACTCACATTACATGTATTCACTCTTAATGGTAATGAACAGTGAAAAGTACCTAAGATAGTATCTTATAACCATATTGTACCTAAGGCCAGTCCAACTTATTTACTTGTCTTACGAGCCCCGGCGCCAGGAAATGGGCCGTTTTGAAAAAAAAAAAAAAGTTGAAAAATACGTTTTTTTTTATTATTATTTTTTTTTTAAGCGTCTGCCGACTCAGACTGAGACTGCTATCAGGATGTTTTGATCACCCCAGACATGATCATCTTAAGGTAAAGACTTATCTTTCATAAGCCTCTGTAGTCAGAGAATAAATGCTCGTGAAACACTAAAACTCCCATTAATTCCAGAACACTTCTCCCGGAGAGGCACGATGTCATTGTTATCAGCGTTCAATTACAAAGACCGGGGGCCGTTCAATTACAAAGACCGGCCAGCCTATCATTGTCAGGCAGTTAATGGTTTTCACACATAAAAGGCACATGCCATACAAAGTAGAATGTTAAACAAACGCTCTCTATATCTTTACGGTGTGGGAGTGCGTACTGCTGTGAAGTGGACATTGGTTGTCTCTGGTGTTTGCATGACCACTCATTCAATAAAGCTTCAACAATACACAATTGATAAGGCTGGCACTTGACCTGTGTCATAAAGAGTATTCAAGTGCCAGCCAAAGGGCAGGTTTCTTGTAAAGAATGCTTGTCAAATACGTACTGGTCTGGTGTATACCAGTTTAGCTGGGTTTTTTTTCATTTTTTCTCAGTCAAAATTCCTAGCAACTACCAGTTAACCAAGAAGGTATACAGATCACTTGCAATTGCTTTTGTGAACCAGGGAGGACTGTCCCTGTTTTGATCTGAGAAATGTATTTCCCCAGCAGAAAACTATTAGAACTTATCTCAGATTCTTTATCCAGGAAGTCCAGTTTTATCAGAAATGGACTGATAACAAATTCTTCATTCATGTATGTGTGTATGCGCAGGTAATAATAAAATATCTAATTATAGAAGGAGCCCCTACTTAGATCTTGGTGTTGTTTTAATGTAGAGTGATTTTGTCATTTTTTATCGCATTCATATATATTCACTTATCAATACATAGTAGTAACATCAATTCATAGAACTTTGCCTTTGAATATGAAAATTAGAATAATTTGAAAAAGGATTTATATCCCTGTAGCCTTAAGGGTGGGATATTTACATCCTCGAATCTGAGGCTCTGCTACAGCATTGTTAAATGCTTGTAGTTGATTGAACCACCCTCATGAAAAAATATTATTATTATAATTGTTATAATTCCTAATTTGTGTTTCAAATGTTTCTGCAATTGTATTTTTCTTGGTGATAATAGCAAAATATGTGGTTTTGGGTGGGACAGGCATAAATAGTACATATTAGGCTGCAGGTTGTTGAGTGAACTCGGGTACAGCTTGACTGATTTTTTTTGCTGGTAGAATTCAAAGAATTTTGCTTATTTTAAATGCACTCTCCTTATCAAAAACAACAACATATATATATGTGTACCCTAGGGTTGACACGCCCCTTTTTATTTGTAATTAGTCTATGTATTCTTATTTCTTAGTATGCTGTGCTATTAGTTCTTAATAATTGAAACTCTGAATACAACTGGGTGAGCTATTTTGTTTCCTATAAATTGGTAGTGATAGATTAAAATATATACATATATGAAATAAACTGGTGTTTATATTTGCTTTCTCTATTTAATTTTTATGGCAATGAATCATGACAATGAGCCAGGGCTGAACACTAGCACTAGCCCCGGGCTGGTGAAAGTCCCAAAAACCTAGATAAGGGCTAGTCCATGAAACCATTGCTAGCCCCACTTGTTGTTCATATCTTAAACCATTTGGGGCAGGGCTATTTGAAGTTAAGATGGGTTAACTTACTTAACTTGTATAACTCATGATGATGAGGATGATGACTAGAGTTGGTATTCATGAATCTTGGTGCATTATTTGAAAGTTTACAATTTATTTATTTCGGAATACTTGGTTCTCACAATAAATATTTCTAAAGCTTGCACTTTTTTTTTTTTTTTTTTTGGAGTCTGACAGAAAAATTTTCAACCACTTTCGTCCGTAAGACACCGAAGTTGACTTTTTTTTTTTTTTTTTTTGGAGTCTGACAGGATTTTTTTTTCCGAAAAAGCTCGTAAGACAAGTAATTAAATTGGAGTGGCCTAAGATAGTATCTTATAACCATAATGTACCTAAGATAGTATCTTATAACCATATTGTACCTAAGATAGTACTTCATAACCATACTGCACCTAAGATACTATCTAATAACCATACTGTACCTAAGACAGTGTCTTATAACCATAATGCACCTAAGATATTATCTTAAAACCATATTGTACCAAAGACAGTATCTTATAACCATATTGTACCTAAGACAGTATCTTATAACCATATTGTACCTAAGATAGTATCTTATAATCATTATGTACCTAAGATACCATCTTATAACCATATTGTACCTAAGACAGTATCTTATAACCATACTGCACCTAAGATAGTATCTTATAATCATAATGTACCTAAGATACCATCTTATAACCATATTGTAACTAAGATAGTATCTTATAATCATAATGTACCTAAGATACCATCTTATAACCATATTGTACCTAAGACAGTATCTTATAATCAATCATACTGCACCTAAACTATAGTGTCTGCCACTCTAAATGGTAAGGAACAGTGAACTTGTTGTACCTAAGATAGTATCTTATAACCATAACTGTACCGAAGATGGTATGAAAAACCATAATGTACCTCAAATAGTATCTTGTATCTTATAACCTTAACCGTACCTAAGATGGTATAAAACCATAATATACCTAAGATAGTATCTTATAACCATACTGTACCCAGGATATAGAGCCTGCCAGCACACTACATGAACTCAGTGTATAAGTAACAGTGTTAAAAAAACAAGTAGGACCTAAAAGAATATTTTTCTATAAATATGTTAATCTGTTTAAGCAGAGAAGCAAATATAGCATGAACTTAGTGTAAAAATAACACTGTTCTTTAAAGCAAATCGTACCTATTAGAATATTATTCCATAAATATGTTAATTCATTTGCGCACAGACGCAAAAATTACACAGCAAGTAAAGAAAGTAACAGTTATCTACCACCAATATACCGCATGTAGTGACATTGGAGTGGGTAACTGACTTTTCATATTAGCTCTACTCATGGTCTACCTGCCTTAGTGTGAAACCACCCTATTCTCAATGAGCATGATTTTTTTTTATATATTCCGAGAATTAATTCAATGGGTTAATATATTCATTGGAGGATGCTGTTTTTAGCTTCTGCGAATACCAATAAGTGTGTGACGTACTCTTAAGGGTGAATGACCACTACAACCCATTCATGCCTGGAGATGAACTTGAAAAGTGTCATCTGGGCCTGTCATATTTTGTTAATAACTTCAGAATATAGCAATAACTCGCAATATATTTGAAGGAGATTTGTCGATATAGTTTAAATGAACAACTCCCCCTCAAATATGTTCTTAAAATCACTTTTGTTAGAGACATATCACAAAAATCATCAGACAATTTTGACTGCTACAGGCGTGAAATGAATAACCTAAATGAGCAAAGTCTGATTCTTCCTCCCCCACAGAACCAATTACCGCCCACCAGAGATAGACTGTCACTGATAGCCAACCCATTCATACAGAAATTGTCGTCTGATTCTATGATGCTTTTGACGATATATTTGGAATTAAGAATGATTTTACCAAATATATGAAGGAGAGTTGTTGGTAATGTTGTTATTAACATTAGTCCTTCAAATATTTTCCAAATTATGCTTTTGCCAGAAAGATTTCGCCAAAATTGTCAGTCTGTTTTGACCCCTGAAAGCATTTATGGGTTTAAATCAAGGTCGGTGGATAGACAGCGTGTGGCCTCTGATTTCACTCCTGGTGCATTCGTATAATGGAACATCACTAAAAATAACTCTCCATAGCTAAATCCCTTCATGCCTATAGCGGTCAAAGTTGCCTCTCTCTCTCTCTCTTTCTCTCTCTCTCTCTCTCTCTCTCTCTCTCTCTCTCTCTCTCTCTCTCTCTCTCTCTCTCTCTCTCTCTCTCTCTCACTCACTCTCTCTCACACACAAAACAAATGTTTATCAGGAAGTAGGAAAGAACTCAGAGTATCAGTTTGTACATTTCTATCTTAGCATTGTATTGTATTGTATGTTTATTGACTGTACGTTTGATGTACAAAATCATAGCAAATGCAAGATTTTTTTTGTCGGAACGAACAAAACAAAAGAACAAAAATGTAATAGATTATACAAGGAATACATAAAACATAATTGAATAAAAATTATATAATAAATCAGGTAATAAAATATACAAGAATAACAACAGAACATAAGTAAACTAGCAAATAGTCTGCTAGTTTAGGAAGACATATACAATCTAGGGATATTGAGCATAGTATAACAAATAGCATTAACTACAGAAATCATGAGCTTTTTAAAAATACTTTGATTGAAAATATTCTAAGATGGTTTAAATCTATCTTTCGGTTATTTGAATACCATATTCAGATAAACTGATAATTCTAAACATTATGATCCACAATATAATTTTCATCTTTGTACTGTTTTAGAATAATTCATCTTATTGAATTTGAGCATCATGAAATCTTAGAAAACAACGATCAGTTTTTTTGTTTTTTTTTGTTTTCTTATAGTTTTTCGTCACTTTTTTTGCCATATTGCGGCTAATTCTTGACTAGCCAGTTAGAACTGGTGATGGAAACCGGAGTACCCGGCCAAAACCAACGCTTAACCCCAAGTCACTGGCAGCTTTCTCACATGCCCCAGGTGGGATTAGAACCCGGACAGTGATGAGAGACAGCTAGCAGTCAGTGGCAACACCTTAGACCACACAGCCATCAGGGCAGGCCTACAATCAGTGGTACTCTGTTGGTTGCCAGAGTAGACGTTCAGCACTTGGCATAGTATACTGAAAGGCGGCTAGCAGTCAGTGGCAACACCTTAGACCGCACTGCCATCAGGGCAGGCCTACAATCAGTGGTACTCTGCTGGTTGCCCCAGTAGACGTTCAGCACTTGGCATAGAATACTGAACAGCGGCTAGCAGTCAGTGGCAACACCTTAGACCACACAGCCATCAGGGCAGGCCTACAATCAGTGGTACTCTGCTGGTCGCCCCAGTAGACGTTCAGCACTTGGCATAGAATACTGAACAGCGGCTAGCAGTCAGTGGCAACACCTTAGACCGCACAACCATCAGGGCAGGCCTACAATCAGTGGTACTCCATTGGTTGCCAGAGTAGACATTCAGCACTTGGCATAGTATACTGAACAGCGGCTAGCAGTCAGTGGCAACACCTTAGACCACACAGCCATCAGGGCAGGCCTACAATCAGTGGTACTGCGTTAGTTGCTAGAGTAGATGTTCAGCACTTAGCATAGAATACTGAACAGCGGCTAGCAGTCAGTGGCAACACCTTAGACCGCACAGCCATCAGGGCAGGCCTACAATCAGTGGTACTGCGTTAGTTGCTAGAGTAGATGTTCAGCACTTAGCATAGTATACTGAACAGTGGCTAGCAGTCAGTGGCAACACCTTAGACCGCACAGCCATCAGGGCAGGCCTACAATCAGTGGTACTCTGCTGGTCGCCCGAGTAGACGTTCAGCACTTGGCATAGTATACTGAACAGCGGCTAGCAGTCAGTGGCAACACCTTAGACCGCACAACCATCAGGGCAGGCCTACAATCAGTGGTACTCTGCTGGTCGCCCCAGTAGACGTTCAGCACTTGGCATAGTATACTGAAAGGCGGCTAGCAGTCAGTGGCAACACCTTAGACCGCACAGCCATCAGGGCAGGCCTACAATCAGTGGTACTCTGCTGGTCGCCCTAGTAGACGTTCAGCACTTGGCATAGAATACTAAAAGGCGGCTAGCAGTCAGTGGCAACACCTTAGACCGCACAGCCATCAGGGCAGGCCTACAATCAGTGGTACTCTGCTGGTCGCCCCAGTAGACGTTCAGCACTTGGCATAGTATACTAAAAGGCGGCTAGCAGTCAGTGGCAACACCTTAGACCGCACAGCCATCAGGGCAGGCCTACAATCAGTGGTACTCTGCTGGTCGCCCCAGTAGACGTTCAGCACTTGGCATAGAATACTGAACAGCGGCTGTCAAGAGTCAATGATCTAACGCCCACCTAGTTTGTGGTCCTAGATGAGCATCAGGTGATTGGGTTGGAGGTCTTGGCTGACACTGTTGTGTGGGAGTCGGGGCAGGACACTATCACTAAATAACACTACACTATCACTAAATAACACTTACGCTGCTGGTTGCTAATTTGGCCAGTACAAAATGATGCAGAAAACCTGAAGAAATGACTGAAACCCTGGCACATAGGTACTTATCTGAGAGAGCTCAGCAAAAGCTATCCAATGAATACCAACATGACAGGGTTTAGATGTTTTTCAAAGCTTTTTGCATCTTTGTACTTGGGACAAAAGTAGCCTCAACATTGAAAGGGTTAACCCACCTTCAAGCCTAAGTACAGAATGGCAAGTTTAGGCATAGAGATATATAATATATACAGAGAGTGGCAACAAATCCAGGATCACATTTGGACCCCACCCTGGTCAGTGCTTTTTACATTAACAACAGATGTTCAACAGATGTAATGAAGGTTTTGCCTTAGATGAATAGACACTTGGAATGGCTGCCACAGACCAATTGCTATAGGACCCATTACGAAGCCCTGAACACACTTAAACTTGCCGAATCTAGTGTCAGTGTAATGTCACTAGGAGACAAAGACCAATGAGGGCTATAATATTTGTTTGCATTATAGAGTAAGTTGCTCATGCACACATGCAGAATGCACCTTTTGAGTGGTTCTTGTCAACATCTGGGCTAGGAGTGGTGCCCAGACTGTTAAACGAGACCTGCTGGTTGCGTATCTGGTGATCGACATTCGTGGTTTCACTGAAAATTGGAATCTTTGCTAATGTCAATTTTTTCTAATAAAGATATCAAATTTTAACTTATTATCATAAGTGGGTAGCAGGTGTCAGGCTTTGGTTAAACAGTCTAAGAGACCACGGGACTCCAGGTTTTCAAATCACCATAGCCCAACTGAAAATCTTATAGCCCTAAAACTTCTAAGTGCTGCAGTCCTTCCCTAAAACAATCTTTTCACTGTTCTATATATAGCATGTTGGAAATTTGGAATTGTACCAAAGGACAACTGATGTGTCAAATGGTCTTCTTCTACTAATTTGATTATTGATATTGCTCTGATCATGATATTGAAATTTCACTTTTCTTATAGCCAGCCGGGCTACTCAGGCAAATATTGTTATAGCCCGACACAATTTTCAGTAGCCATTGGCTATGGGGCTAGTGTCTAGCTGGACCCCTGCGGGTAGTCAGTGATGTAGCAAACTGCTGTACCTGGGGGAAAACACCATCTTACTCACTGACCTAACAAGACCAATATATTTCAGAAACCTAACGGCAAATGAATATACATTGAGTTCATCGGCCACTGGTCCTATCTGCAGGGTTTGACTTTCCCAGGGGCATGTGCCCCTAGATTTTGCTGTGGGTCCCTAGATTTTTCAGGCTAGGGGCCCAAAATAGTATGTATAAGAACCAGAAATCCTGTTTTTGACCACTTATCTTTATCAAAAGACCTTCTCGGGCCCCTAGCCTGTAAACTAAGTGTCAGACCCTGATCTGTGTGCGATGATCTCCAACTCTGAAACTGGCAATAACTTGTGTTGGTTTTCAGAGACATGATCCCAGGGAAGTTGTGTGGGAAAATGAGAGAGGAGCCAAGATCAACAGTCAGTGGAATTAGTCATGAATACCTCATCATAGCTACAGGCCATAGCCACGGATTGGCCTTGTAAACACATTAACCTTTTCACTCTCACCACCCCCTGGAAATCAGGAAACATCTCGCCAGAGAGAAATCCATGAAAATATACGGAAGATTTAATATTCTAGTAATGTCATACAGTGTTCCATCCTATCATTATGAAAATGAATTACCAGTGATTCTCAATAGTACGGCATTTGTATCGTAACTTGAGTGCTAGGGGATTGACTCATGTTTAACCCACTAATATAGAGTATGTATAGAAATTGTCGTCTGGATATTTAATACTTATGATAATAACTTTGAAATCAAGAAAGATTTTGAAAAATATTTGAAAGAGTATTGTTGGTCATGTTCTGAATAGCATTTTCTTCCACATATTTATCCAACTGTGCTTTTTGCCAGCAATACTTCATTCAAATTGTGAGGCTGTTTTGGCTGCTTTGAGCATTAATGGGTAAAAGGACCTGTGGCATCTGACAATCCACAGAATATCTCAAAAATTTGGAAGACAATATTTCAAAACAGATAAGATGAAAGACTTCTCTTGAGAAGGTACATACCTATTATGGTTCTTTCTAAATGAACCTTAGCTTTTAAACCAGCAGCTAGCCAAAACTGTTTAGTATATGCCATTTCTCACAGTGCATTCTAATCTAAACAAATTTCAGGACAGTTTCATGAAATTGGGTGAAAGCAAATATATATATATATATATATATATATATATATATATATATATATATATATATATATATATATATATATATATATATATATACACATATATATATACATATACATATATATATATATATATATATATATATATATATATATACATATATATATATATACATATATATATATATATATATATATATATATATATATATATATATATATATATATATATATATATATATATATATATATATATATATATATATATATATATATATATATATATATATATATATATATATATATATATATATCCTTCTGATGTTATATAATCTTGTGAGGTATTTTACATCCATATTTGGTATTGACATTGCTGGAGTATCAAACTCCATCTCCAGTTCTAAAAAAGATATCACTCCTTTTCTAGCCACCTGTGGCATTCTTTATGTGAACAAATTAATATTATTGCAAAACTCCCTAACGGTGGTTTATATCAGATAAGACATGACAGTAGTTGGTAAAATATGATTATAACTCTTCCAATGCTGAGGCTACTTTCGTCCAAAGCTCATATGAGTACCCATATGCCAGGGTTTCACTCATCTTTCAGTTTTTTTGCATCATTATGTATGGGCCAAATTAGCCACCAGCAATATGAGGGTTATTCTGTCTCAGGCTGAGATTGGTGCTGTAGTTCTAAATACAAGACTCATCTGACCAGCCAATTTTTTACAAGCAAATACAATGGAAGTTGATCTGACAAGGTGTACTGAGGTGTTCAGATGAACCATATCTAAATAACAAAGTTCTTGACATATAAAGTAATATTCCTTGAAGATATAAGGACAGAAATTGATACGGATGACAAAAGAAGCAATCTCACTCGAGGTTACTTCAGCACAATTGGACTTTTTCAGACATTCCTCCAATTCAACTCGCTCCTGAAGAAGTTTTTTTTCTGATTTATATAATTTTTTCCTTTTTTATATTTTTTTTTTGGTTTATTTTCCTACTCCCAGAGCTGAAGAAGTTGTTCAGGGCAATTCCCTCAGCTGATCTTAGCATCCACGCAGGCAGGTAAGAGGGTATTAACCCATTAATGCTCGCAGCGTCCAAAAGCAGCCTGACGATTTCGATGAAATCTTGCAGGCAAAAGCATAAATAGGAAAATATTTGATTGAGAAATGTTAATCAAACCATTACCCACAACTCTCCTTCAAATAGTTTGTAAAATTATTCTCATTTCCAAAGTTATTGTCAAAAGTATCATAGATCCAGACGTTCATTCCTGGGGGAAAACTACAAATCGGCCTCCAGAGAAGATACCTTCTAATCAAAGCATTATCTGAAAATTTTCTTATAGAAGAAATGTGAGATAGATCACTTACAAGTAGCCTTCAAATAATTTTCTCATTTCAAGTTTCCAAAATTATTCTCAAATACATCACAGTATGCGGATGACACCTTTTTAAAGACAATTCCAAATTTTAGCACAGGTTAACCCTTATGCTGCTGGTGGCTATTTTTGCAAGTACACAATGATGCAAAAAATCTTTAAATTGACTAAAACCCTGGCACATGGGTAATCATCTGATAGTACCCAGAGAGAGCTATTATCCAATGAATACCAACATGATAGAATTTAGATGTTTTTCAAAATTGTATGCGTTCCTGTGCATTGGACACAAGCATCCTCAGCATTGGAAGGGTTAACTTGCAAATTTGCAATCTGGCTCAGTTCACAGTTAGTTGACCCCACGAGGGGAAGATGGAGGAGAAAAAAAGCTAACAGTATTACGACATAAACACCACAGAAAAAACTCCTTCTCACTTTCATCTCCCGACTCATACCCTTAGGCGCAGAGAAAAAGAATCCTTTTACCTCCCCGGATTTGTCCGCAAACAAGGCAGATTTGCAGACAAATACAATAAACTGATTTGTATCTACTTAGTCAGCACCTTGAGCAGTCCAGCTCTGACGACATGAAAGGTGATTCTATTATCCCTCATCTAGCCGCCAATCTGCCCATCCTTCTATTTTGGGACGTCTGAAACTTAAACAGGAAGACGCATGTCAGAGGATCTCAGCAGACCCAGGGGTCAGGCTACGGCAAGAAAATGAGGAAGACTGCCGGGCTATAGATTCCCAAAACTTCGTAGCCCGATAGAAAATTTTATAGTCCCATTAAAAAACAAAAATGAGCTGCCTCGGTTATGTGCTTATAGTATTGTTGTTCCTCTGAGCATGACCTAAAAATGTCAATCTTTTCTTATAACCAGCCGGGCTACAAAGGCAAATATTCTTATAGCCCGAAACAATTTTCTGTAGCCTCGGGCTATCGGGCTAGTGTCTAACTGGACCCCTGCAGACTGAGGCCTTGCTTGACATGGACATTGCCCTGCCTTCTCGAGAGTTTTCCTTGATTTCACGCGCAGGGTCAGCATGATTTCTGAGACAATGGATTCTTTTATGCAAGCAGGTGAACCCTTCCAATGCCGAGGCTACTTTCGTCCAAAGCACAAGAACACAAAGATTTTTGAAAACCATTGTAACCCTGTCATGTTGGTATCCATTGAATAGCTCTTGCCGAGTATTCTCAGATGAGTACCCATTTGCCAGGGTTTCAGTCATTTTCAGGTTTTTTGCATCATTTTGTGATGGCAAAAATTAGCCACGGGCAGCAGTTAAACAGGAAGGCGCATTTCTGAGGCTCACAGCAGGCCGAGGCCTTGCTTGATAAAGATATTGCACTGCCTTGTAAAGGGGTTTCAAGTGGCAGGGGGATTTCCTTAATTTCACGCCCAGGGTCAGCATGATTTCAGGGAGATGTCTGGAGCCTGAGACAATGGATTCTTTTGTGATAGCAGGGGAGCTATAATTGACAAATTATTACTTTAAAGTTTCTACAGAAATTGTCGTCTAGATCTATGA